>CADCSW010000013.1:600000-990347 GCA_902805455.1 Daldinia concentrica
AGTGGGCCTTTTCGGTGTTTATGACTTTGCCTCATATATGGGGGGCTGGTATATTTTCGTCCCATGGAAGAATGACCGACGCTAGGTTTTACGCCTTTGGTATTATAATCATGTAAAGGAACTCATACATTGTAGTAGATGAAAGGAAAGTATATTTTATCTGCTATAACCCCTTCTACCTATAGAGTTACGCTATGAATATCTGCTTCACTAAGAGAAAAATAGGGGGAACTAGTGTATGAACGGGGTCTTCCAATGAAAGATAATGCATGGTGATTAACCCTTCTCAATATGTAGGGTGATATTCTAGTCCCGTTGTTACGAGTTGAAAGTAAATACTACATAACTATCAGTAACTACTAGTTAACTATATAGTAGCAAAACAATGTTTATAGAAAGGGTCAAGCAGTAACTAGAAAAGTTCAATTTATAGTCACTTCACGTAAAAGTATACATGGATTAAGTACCTAGGCATCTTCAATAGGTTTCGGTGGCAAGCCCCTGAAGATTGACGGTCCTCCCTTGGTATATAGTTCGCTACTACACGACATAATGTATTTTCGTAAAGTAGTACCCAAAGGAAGCCAACCTCGCATGTAACGTCACTCCTATCAAGTCCTCATCTCATCCCTTACTGCCCGTAATCAGACTTTTCAACCTAATGTCCAATACCAGCAAACACACTCATAACATCCGAGCTACCGTCTTCCCAGCCGATAATAGTAGCCTGCCTGCTAATTCTCCACGGGTTCTCTCCCTTCTGCTCGAGCTCCGGGAGTCGCACGAGCTCGATATTATATCGGCCCTAATTTTATATTGCTGTTAGCTACTGGGTCCTATTTCGAGCTATACTCTGATATATCACCGAAGTAAATATACGAATGCAAGATTAGTGTACTCACCCCATTATGCATAAGCGGCTTCCCCCTCGCCGCCCGGCGGAACATATGTCCATTGACCTGCGCAACGACGCTAGCCTTAACCGGCCTGCTGACACCCTCCGCCGGCTGCGGCAGCTCGATGACCTCGTTCCTACGGGATCGGTGTTAACGCTTGATTTATAAAAAAAAAGTCTCCGCTATTACACCATATAAGGGGTGTCCTACGTGACCACGTGCTGCGTTGAATCGAAAGCCGCCATCATTGGCTCGAGGCTCTTAGCCCACGCCTCGTTGGTCGTCTCTGTCGGGTTCCCGCCGAACATGGACGTGTAGTCGATGATGACGTCCGGGGCGTAGACGTCTTTGATGAGGCCGTCGGTTGAACGTAGGTCCAGGTTTAAGGTCTTATTAGAAATCGTTAGGGAATTGATTGTGTTCTTGGATATTACTAAATATTATTAAGGAGGGCTGTAAGCACTTACAAGGCGAGCCACTGTGTCGTGGATGTTCTGCTTATCCAACAAGAAGGTCGGAATATCGTATTGGGCGGCCATTGTTGCGAGTTTTCTTTGTTTTTCTGGTTGGCGATGTATCACTACGTTTTCACTTGTAGCTTAGAATGCCAAGCATCTTGTAATTGTCAAGAGCAGATAGAGATCGATATTTATACTATTTTCTAGACTATACAACTAAAAAATTAACTTCTTGGAAGATATCGCTATGAAACCTGTATCGGTTAGAACACACTGTCGAACTCCCCATAGAGTGTAACTATCACCAACTTTCCCGGCTCCAGCGTTAACCCCGTGAGTATCGGCGGGATTGTTCAGCCGTTATCTGCCGCATATATCCATGCAGATCTGCTAACCCCGGATGGGGGACCGGGGACGGTGCAATTCGACCCATTGATTACGAAATAGAGACAGGCTCTTAGTTTTGATTGGTTGCCCTAATGGTGGATTCAGGATTACACGATGGACACACAATCGTACCTTGTCCACGCCATGGACTAATGAGATGACCCGCCGACGTTAGTGGATATCTGCCTGACGTCCTCACGTACGGTATTATATAAGACGACGGTGATGCAATGCTGGTGATGTAGTGTTTTCGTGCTGCATATTACTTCCATTTTATTTCCTGAATCATCATCCACTTATAATTGCTCTTTGTCTCAAAAACACCACGTAGAACCACATCATGTCTTCATCAACTACTAAATCCGGCTCAGTCCTGTTGCTCGGTGGCACAGGAAAAGTTGGGAGCCGCATCGCGCCGCTCCTCCACGCCGCCGGGATCCCTTTCCTGGTTGCATCGCGATCCGGGAGTGCGCCGAACGGCTACACGGGTGTCAAGTTCGACTGGGAAGACGAGTCGACTTGGGAGCCGATCTTCTCGACTCCCATCTCGGCTATCCATCTCGTTGCGCCTCGCGCAGAAGCCCAGGATACCATAAAGAAATTCGTGGACCTCGCACTCTCCAAGGGCGTCCCGCGCTTCATCCTGCTGAGCGCTAGTATAATCGCGGAGGGAGGACTGCTAGTAGGCAAGGTGCACACCTATCTGCGGGAGCTTGGCGAGGCGGGCAAGATCGGGTGGGGTGTGCTACGTCCGACTTGGTTCCAAGGTAAACATTGCCATCTTCACTTCAATTTTCCTTGTCCCCTTTTTATACAAGAACTATAGCTAAACATCATACCCAGAAAACTTCCTAGTTGATCACCACCTCACAGCCATTAAGAAGGAGGACAAGATATACTCCTCCACCGGATCTGGCCGCATCCCCTGGATCTCAGCCGGTGACATCGCGGCCGTCAGCTTCCATTTCCTCACGGCCCCCCAAGCCCCTAACACCGACCACTACATCCTCGGCCCAGAACTTCTTACATACGCCGACGTAAGCGCTCCTTACCCCCTTACCCCTTTCTCTTTTATCTACCATTCCCCTACATCTTCGCCCCCAATACTAACCCCCCATATAGCTAGCAGAAATCTTCTCTTCCGTCCTCAACCGCAAAATTACCCACGTGGACCTCACCGAACCCGAGCTCATCGAGCGCTGGGCCAGCTTCGGCCTACCAGCCGAATACGCAGCGGTCCTAGCGTCGATGGACTCGGCGGTCCGGCACGGATCCGAGGAGCTCACTAGCGACGCCGTGCGCGCTACTACGGGGCGGGATCCCCGTGCGTTTAGGGACTTTGTCGAGGAGAACAAGGCGACTTGGGCGTAGAGTTAGAAGTTGGGAGTTAGTGTCAGGGATAACTGACTGCAGGGATATCAACTAGTTTTGTAAGGTTAATGAATTAGGCCTACCTCGGGAATAGTTAGAACGCACTTTTTTTGCTTGATCAATTGCATACGTACTATTAACTTTATAACTATTGTGCTTGCGAGATATCGATACCTGAGATATAGTTGATGCTGATGTAGCGAGTGTACTGTGGTGGTTTTACTGGTATATGGTAAAGCCTGAGTCTGTTTGCTACAGTCCGTATCACGGCTACTAATATCCCGTATGAACTGTAAGAGGGTACGAATCTGGTGTGGTTAGCTAAAGATGTAGAGTAACCATGGTTCGAAGCTTTCGCCAACGCTCGGCGAAGTTTAACATAGAAGCTAGGAACACTTGACTATCCCTTAGCGGAGCTTATATATAACACTTGGTTAGCATCACGTTGACCCCTGTCATACAGAAGATCTTATAGGCATATAATACCGTATTTTCGGGTCAGGGGTATGTAAGTCACTGGACTAGTACTGTATATTACTTGCTCCTATAGTGTTTATATTCGTGCCCTCATCGGCTCAATGCTTTTTCTTGTGTGCTCATCTAGTATACAAATTTGTAGAATGATACGTATCGCGAGCCTAGGTTGGCTTTGCTCTTGGCCCCCGGCGCGAACCATAAGACGATATCATTCGATTTTAGAACCAGAAAGAAATTAAACCTCCCAAAACTTTTTTCAGCTATCTTGCTCCAGAGCTGATTATGATAATGCAACATAAGATAGAATCTTTAGGACGAACCTGGTGCTTCGGCTAAAGAAATATGCAAAGCAGAAAAATGCTAACTTGGTGGTCGGTTACAAAGAAAACCGTAAAGAGAACTTAGTTCCCCGACATTTTAAGGAGCGACTTGGACTTGTGCTCGGTATCTATCACACATCCTTAAGACCTTTGTGGAAGCCTGACGGAATATCCCATCATCCTTCCTATTTTCCGTGAAGCTTTTCCTTAAGGTAGACCACTGCAGCGTAGCCGGAACAGCACTGGGTACTCATGCCATGCCCGCACCACGGGCACTTGACCATCGTGGTGATGGTAGCCGAAACACCAAGCAGTTTGTCCTCGACAAGGGAGTCAGGCTTAGCCATGCATTCATATACCCTCGAGGGCATATCGTGAAAGAACTTACAACTACAGCATTCCACCAGCATTTTAGCGAGGGGTTCCGATCGGCCATCCGAAGCCCCGACGCTCTTAATACTAGTGGACGAGTTTTTATGCGCGTAGTGCGGTCGCAAAGCCCTAGAAGTAGATGTGGGCGGAATCGGCGCAGCCTTTCGGGCTTCTTGGAGGTAGGCAGCACCAGGAGAGACTACGGTGGAAGATTCATCGCTGTTGGCACTGTTTTTGCGAGACGCTCTTAGAGCAGATTTTCGAGGGGCCCCGTCAACTATTTCCGGCGGCGGCGTGTTAGGCAGACTAGCTGATATTGCGACACCTTTCACTTTCTTCTGCTGTAGGGACTGATGCCTTGAATCCGGCAAGTAGCTCGTTGAATGGACATCAAGAGCAGACTGAGCCCTAGGCGGTAAGGAATGTTGGTACGGGTTCCTATTCATAAGTTCGTCTTCATCCAGAGTTTCCTTGATATCCTCTGTAAAAGAGGCTGAGGTAGGGCTTGCCACTAGTTGCGGGCTGGATGTCAGACAGTTTAACTTCGATGCGGCAGCGGTATTATTTTCAAGATCTATTGGTAACGCTGTCCGGCTCCAGTTGTCATCCTGTCCGACTGCATCTCTACTAGTAGACCGCGAAGTATCTTTTGAAGGCAACTCCACAGCTGGGGGTCGGTAGGCCCTTCGCGGAGCTCTGTCCTGGACGTCCACGCTTGGCTTCGCTGCAAACCCGTTTACAATGTCCATCCGAGGGACCGCAAGTTCTTTTTGCGATCGCAGTCGCGAACTGTCAGGTGTCGGTATCATAACCGGCGACGGAGGAGTATCGTCACATGTAGAAGATGAAGACCTCTCTGAGTTAGTCCTACTGGGATCCGTATATGATTGAGAAGTCGATGTGCTGGATGTTTCTACCCCGGCGAGAATCCTTGCGGCTTTCGGCGATATGCCCAGGCGTTCAAGTGCCGGTACATCGCTATCGGAATAATGAGAAGAAAGAGAAGGAGAGTTCTTGGCTGGCTTTTGTCTTATAATCCTACTAGTGGCATTCGCATTTGGCAAAATAGTCTGACTTGGATATTCGGACGAGGCAACTTCATTAGCTCTTCTAACCGGAATATGCTGTAATATATGATCTAAGTCGTCCTCTTCTTCGGGTTCTTCGTCGATTCGTGGCGATGGGAATTTGCCGTCATTTGGCGAACGTAACTCCAGAGAGGGAGGGGCATATGACTGATTAACGAAGGAAAAGTAATCAGAGGATCTATCTAGCCTTAGCGGTTTTCCTGCGGGTATGGTCTCCTCTAATTCGGTCAGCTTCTTTGGTTTAGGCAGCTCTGTAACAGGCACTCGGACTTCTTCGTCGGCCGGACCAGACGTGACAGCTCTCCCGATCGTATTCGGACTAGATGGGAAAGTAACGTGCTTCCTTCCGTCGGTCGGAGGGGAATTACGTCCTTGTTTTCGAGAAACTGGTCGAATCGTTGATGCATGAGTGCCGATAGATCCCCTATCGTCTTCTTCATCCCTACTAAGGGTAAGCTCTGCGTTTCCGAGCTTTTCATTGTCGATATTTGTGGGTTCTTGCTCAGACTCCACCCAACTTCCTACCTGCGGCTGCACATATCCATTCATCTGTTGCTTGATATAGTACTTTGACTCAAGTCTTCGGCGAAGCTGCTCAGCTTGTTGAGGAATATCTTCATTCTCTACATATTCGACCGGCTGCCTTGGGACACGAGGCGTACGCTCGGGTCGAGATCGCCTCTCTCTCTCCATAGCTACTTCTCGAGTCGGCACGCGATCCTGTGGCACCTGAATACGACGACCGCGGTATGAGTTAGGTTCTGGTGCCTCGTATCCGTTGCCAGCGTCTCCCGGATCTTCTATACGAGCTTGAGGTCGAGTACTACGAGCGACGACTTCTACTGTAGGTTGAGTAGCAGAATGTTTGGGTTTCGGCGGGAATGAAAACTCAGGAAGCTTTTGGTTAGGATCTATCGATTTCAATGAGCGCTCTTTAGGACGTTCTGGTTGCTGCACCACGGGTCGTTTTGAAGGTTGGTCGTCCAACCAGCTGGTTGTGATATCCGGTTCATGAGAGCTGCTCGGGCGCCGGAATTGGATTCCGTTGGTCATTTCGGGAGGGCGATAATAGAGATAGGACGGCCCTTTCAGCTTATTTAAAGTGGACGAGAGTAATGATTGTGAACGACCATGGCTTGAACCGGATGAATTCCGAGCGCTTGACGGCAATTGGTCCAGAGAAGAAATGGAGCGCGTTGAATTCGAGACGGCCGACCTGATTGAAGGAGGTTTTCGAGGATTTATGAAGTTAGAATCTGCCGGGGCGGCGTTTTGAGGTTTCAACATGGGTGACCCTCCGGAATGGTTTTCATCGCTGCTCGTCCGCTGGCCGTCAAGGATTTTCTGGACGGCCGCCACATTTCCATGTTGTAATCGGAACCCAGATAAGAAGCCTTTGCTCTTCGGCTTGTTGTCAAGTTTCTGGTTGGCCATCTCATTTGGTGGCGTTGGAATGGGAGTATCTAGTTTCGCAGCGTTAGATTTAAGAAAGAGGTCTAGCTCAGGGGCTGATTGTGAGCGGTCCGCCGTCATCAAAGACTCAACCCGTTGAACATTTGGCGGCGGGACCTTGCTCAGCTTGTTCCCCCTTTTCTTCAGAGTGTTCGCGGATTTTTCCTCACTTTTTTTGCCCACATCCGCGTCCTGCTTCTTAGGCTTCTTCTTTTTCTTCCGCCCGTACTGTTCCCAGCTGGGCGATTGACATATGGAAGACTGGTCAGAAGAATCGCCGTCGTCCTCTTCCTCGGGACCCGAGAATGTCACCGTTTTAGTGCGTTCCTCCTTTTTCGGTTGCAGGTCTCCGGGAGGTCCATTCGTCGTCACGGCAGGGTCCTCGGCTGGAGGTATAGATATTGAAAGCGAAGGAAGAGCAGAGCTCCGCCGCACGGCTTTCATTATCTGGATTTGGTGTGAAAGCGGAGGATGTCCGCTTGCACGCCGAGCCTTAAACGGTTTATCTGGCTGGGCGGAGGGTGAACTTGTACTTGGCGATGTGATCGTCGTGGGGGTATGACCTTGAATGCGTTGCATCTATAAGACGTGAGTAGACGGCCTATTAATGGTGCATCGGATAGTGGAGGGGTTAAGACGGAGAAAGGGGAAATGGTGTCTAAAAAGGGTCTGAAAGGAGGGTTGCATGCCGAGAAATTGACATACCTTGTACCTTTTCTCCAGGTCCAGCATTCTCAAGAAGCTGTCAGACCTAGAAGGTAGGCCTGGGTCTGACTTCTGTACTTTGGTCATATTGAGGCTTACGCGTCAACAGGTGCGTAGCAAGGCAATGGTAATGATTGTTTTTGGGCTAGAAACTCGACTACTAGGTATGCCAGGTATTCTAGGTATCGATCGGGAGAAGTTTGAAATGCACGCTGGGATAAAGGGCCGGATCGCCGCGGGTCGAGATGCAGCACGTTTGGAAAGAAAATAAGCCAACTGGATAGTTGCTATTTCTGGTCGGGTCCTCTAATCATAGAAGGCCCGGGAAGCGGCAGTAAGCTTGTATGTAAGTAGGGGAGAAAAAAAAAGGAATATATCCCGTTAGTCTTGGCTTTCTAGATGCGTATGTCCGTATAGCCGGGTTTATACCTGGATCCCGGAACTTGCTTAACTAGTAGTTGCTACATTAGCTGGACCGGATCTGCTCGCTTACTCGTCTGGTTTTGCTTACCAAGGACGGCTAGGAACGCGGTAAGAAGGCGGCTGGGACGAAGCAAGGAGAGACATGTAGTAGGTGGGCTTAGATATCACGAACATAGAGCTTGGTGGTTTGCTGAGCTAACGAACGGGGTGCACTCCTCCTAGGTGTCGTGGGGCCAGCGGATGGGTCAGATCAGATTCAGATCGAATTAGCTACCTAGGTAGATACAAGGGCTTGTGTATGCGTATTGAACATTAGATAGACGCTCTCAATATTGTGTGAAAACGAATGGCAGGACTAAGGTCCAGTCGGATTGGTTCAAAAATTAATTATTAGAAAAGGAGAAGACTAATAGACAAAAAAGTAACGAAAACGAGAAGGTGTTTGTTTTCTATGTACCCTGTGTGATTCCCATTCACCTTCAGGGCAGAGACATTGTATGCAAGTTACCAATCGAAGACAAGAAAAGGAACAGGGAACATCGTGGACCTATGATTTACACGAGATGGGGAACAGAAACGGTCTGTCGGGGCTTGATAAGTCAACTAGGTACCTAAGCAGTCTAATCAGTGTTAAGCTTTAAGCTTTAATCGACCCTTCCCTACCTATGGTATGTCGATGAACTGCGACAATTGGATTTAAAGAGCCTAAGTGGACTGCAATTGATGCCAAAAACAGAAAACAGTCGGTACTGGTACGGCCCGGGTACAGGGATTGCACCGCCCTATGGTCCGCCGTCCGTTAATACATACATGTCCACTAGCTGATCTCCTTGTGCTGTGTACTTAATTTTAAGTACCTCCGTAAGTCCTAATAGAATATTGGAATTAGACCATCGTTTTACTACCCACAAGCTACCTAATGTCAGATTGATATTCGATTACATTACGCCAACACTAAGTCACTAAAGGAAGTTAGAAGTAGAAAATACTAGCTACGTCAGAAGCAACTGCAATAGTTATTATTACTCTGAACCAATATTGAACACATGGAAACTACATGAGTGCAAGTACCTGTGCCTCGTTCGGCTAGCTGCATCTTTTACGATCTCCACTGCCACCATAGAGTCCGCAAGTTATTGGTGCACATGTAAGCCGAGATGCAGTATGCCTTGTCAGAAAATAGCTAAGCAATTCGGCAAGCTGCTTGACATTTCTAAAATTATGACATATCTCCCTTAATCGTATTTGCTGAACGACTTTCTGACATCAATAAAGAAATGTATGTCATCATGTTCGTTAATACTCCAAGAACGCTTCAGTCTCGAGTAGGTACACGTTCATTCCTCGTTGGAAAGCATTGGAGCATGTAGCTGCCCGATATGCTTACTTCTACATGATGTATTGTCGGATGACAACTGTACGATTTATGTAGCTACTTCCATCTGTGTATACTACCTTCCTAGCGCGAGTTTATCTTTACATAAAGTGTTCTGTCGAATTAGGTAGTCGTTTGCCCCGTGGGCATTAGCGCCACCATGTAGTTACTATCCGGTTGGCTACTAGGCGGCTGCTTCCAGATAATTTAACATTATAAGTGGCGATGTACAATGTATACTATCCGTCGTCTCTAAACAATACGAGCTCTAACGAAAACATATTTTTTCCCCAAGGTGCAATAGCTCGTGTTCCTCACTACCTAGCAAACGTCTTGTAAATCTTGCACGATCCTCTTAGGCCTTCCCTATAAAATGCCTAGCGCTTCAAAATCATATTATTATCAAGCTTCGGGGCCTAGTTACTCGCGTAAGACCACTTAATTAAACAAATTCGTAACACACGCGTTCTTAGGTGGCAAGAAGGCAAGGTTAGTTTACTACCTGCCTATCTATCAAAACATCACTGCCGTTGAATCTTTACGTTCAGCCTGGACTTCGGAGGAGGGGCATATCTACTGCTATACACAATTCAGGCCATGATCGACAAGTCTTTTCTACCCTTAGTAAGAACGGTCAAAAATAATAGTATTCACCCGGAAATGCCAAGACAGCCTCTTCCCAATTCAAGCGCGCGTCGAAGGAAGGAAAAAAAAAAAGGAATTATTATTCTCACGATGGGAATCCATCTCATCGGAACAGTATTTTAACCGAAATAGCCGTTTAGCGCTCCTATGCGATGTCGATTCGCTAGAGGTACGCTTGATTCTGTCTTCATTTTCTAGCTACCCTCCAACTCCACATTTCGCCATGCCTGTCAATTTTCCTTACATGGGTTTGCAGGCAATGTAACCACGAAATGGTAACAGCCCAGGTTATCGAATCTGGGCACGGCTAGAAGCCGACAACGAGATGTGTGAACCATCAGCCTCTCCCTAGTCGACGACGCGCAAGCTATTCCATAATAGCTACTACTCTATTAAATACAATGAGCTCAAAAGTCCAGATGGGCTAATTGTAGCGTAAGCAAATTTCATTAGATGATCCCGTTCTAGACCGGCAAATAGGAAGCGTTTTGCGAGCATTCGGCCCCTCTTGAGAGAGCCATGACATCGCATTGCATCGCATTATCCCTTTCGAGGGACGGATCGGGTGAGAGCTGACGACATTTCAACGATCGAGAGCGTGTAGTTCGCTACGTACTTATGGGCAGATCTGGAGCCTATTGTATCCAGCTCTTAACGGCTAGCGAGCTTGTCGGGCGACTGGAGAAATTCCAGAAGATCCTATAATCCTGCACCTGAATTGGGCTGCATTTTGAGGCGTTAAAAATCTCCCTTAGATGGTGAGAGCCTCAGCTCGGGTTGCTTCTTATAGGGTCTTGGCCTCTTGAGCCACAGTAGGCATCCCTGTTCGCATTGGGGCGAGAAGAGCTATTTGACGCCATTGCTGCACGCTTCATGTATGATGCTTCATATGTGCCTTGTCGTTGGAACGTCGTGTAACAGTCACATCAGGTTCTGATTCAATCTGTATCCGCTACATAGTACGGCATGTTGACGCACAGCTTTCTCACTGGTTTCCCTCTTGCCAGCGTCAATATCAATTGTAGTCTTCATATCGATGCTGACTTTATTAAACATGCAGATTCTCACCGAGTAGTATCTCCGATGTATCCGGCAGGGCTACTCTATCTTCTACGTAAGCACCGAGAAGCAATAAATCGCGAGACTTCGTAGTGGAAGTGGGTTGCACTATTTTTCTTAGGTAACTTCCTGGCTCAATCGAATCGGATATTGCCGCTTTTCTTCGTCTGGGCTGAGATGCATCCAGACCTCGTTCCCAAGCGGGAAGTTCATCAGACCTATTAGCGGTCTGCCTTTTATATCAGTAGCAACTGATTCCTTAGGTTTTCGTCGAATCCAGTTGATCGTACGGATCCGTAACTCGTTAGGTATCCTGAGACGAGAGGCCATCCACTTGCCATCGGGTTGATGTTCGCGTGGCAGTTCGTCTGCAATAAGAACTCTCGTCTGCAGAATTCCTTCATCGACCCAGGTATTTCCAACTGTGAAATCAGGAGGCAGGACTCGGCTCAAGAATTCCAAAGAAGAGTTTACGGTTAGGGCCACTGCCCTTTTAGGATTTACCATTGTTTTCATAAAAAAAGACATCCAATGAGGATATAGTATGGCGAAATCAGTTTGCGAAAGGTGGGTAGACCCTTTGATGGTGAGCATCCAGCAGAGAGCCCCTCCATTTCTCGCTTCTTCTCCAATATCACATAATCTCTTAAAGTTTTCAGGCCAGTGCATGAATGCCTCGGAGTTGATGGCTAAGAGAGGTTTGCGTAGGGATTGGTGAGTAATTTCTCCTGGTTTTGGTGTGGCCTGTCCCCACGCATCAAGAAGGATACCTTGACCAATATAGGGGAAACGGTCATTCTGACGAACGATTTCGACTGTCGTCGCCCCACCGAAAGAATGCCCCATTGCCGTGACGTTCTGCAGGAGAAGTCTACCATCCCAATCAGACCAATCGATACCTTCTAGCCCTTTAGAGCTCGACCCAGCATTACCTTTCTTTCTCAAATTATTCTTATAGACCAAGTCCCCTTGGCCGTTATTGAGGAGCTCAAAAACATAATATGCCTCTTCAATCTCGGACATGCGCATTTCGATCTGGGCGTGCCTAAGTTCAGTATCCACGCCTCGGGCATTATGAGGTGATGTATCCTGAGCATTATCTAGAGGGAAAATATAATCGACTTTGTAGGACCATTTCAAGCCTGTGTTGTCAATCCTTAGACCGTCTGCCAGCTTCCCGCTTGGCGGAATATTAACATAGGAGCGCGCACCGCTTCCATCACGGTGTTCCACTGCAACGACAACAAAACCGTTGCTAGCAAGCTCCCCACATACTGCGCTATAACACGTTCGAGAACCACCTAATCCGTGACTGAAGAAAATAACTGGGAACTTGGGCTTGTCTCCACTTCCTGTCAATGTGTCTTGGCTGTAGGTGCCAGACGATGAGCGAGGTGCAGCACCGGCGCAGTCACCGGGGCGGTCGCCGGCAAGCTTGGCATTCCGGAAAGCGGGTAGCTTAGTGAACATAGTCGTAGCCGCGATATAAGCCGTAACAGGCAAATGTGGCACACTAAAGAATTTCGCGTACCCTTTACTTGTTAAGGTGCGCGGTCTCGGCAGCCACGTGGCTTTGGATGGTCTCTTTCCCCTGCTCTGCGCGTAGCACGAAGGGTCGTATGGGTAGTATATTGAGAAGAGGACTGTGTCCATCCGCAGCGCATGTATATGGTTACGCTTGATGTGTGAGAATGTGCGCGGCTCGCGTACCGGCACTTCTATCTCCATTATCCCTACGCTGTACGATCCGGCATAATTGGGGAGAGAATGAAATAAGTGCTCTCGGAATGCTTTCCGGGGACTTTTCCCTGGCCGTCGTCGTTGGGTATTTTGGTGTTTTTCGTCCTCCATTTGTTACGTGTAAGTGAGCTTAGACGGGTGCTATGTTGGTAGCGAGGCACTCATTACGACGCTCTAAGATGTTTATTAAAATAGAATAAAAATATTACCAATTTATAATTTCAACAAATAATAGCGGAACAACAACTTTAGATCACAGAATTTCGATCAATTCACGTATCGAATTATACAATGACGATGTACGGACTTCCCGGCCACTAAACTTCGCCTAGACGGGATTGACGTCATAGACAGTTAGAGCTCAGGGGGTAGTCTACTACTATGTAGTAACTGGACAAAACATTAGGGAAATCGCGTTTCATCTTGTGACTTTTGATTTGAGGAAACTACAAACGCATTTCAATTTGATGCTTTTCTCGTTGTTTCCTTCAGAAAATACGTGACTTTGCGGCTCGGGACCCCTCGAACTCTTCAACCATAATCTTGCAACTTTTTAGCTTTTGACCTTGAACGATTTCTCGTTTCTTTTATATCAACTTTTTACATGACCCGTCTATGGCGTACACCAAATCGGATAGATATAGCCGGCACAAAATTTGTTCCTGCATTCAAGTCTTAAATGCCTGGCTATCTAATCAACGCTATTTGTGTGGGTTCGTGAGATTTTGAGTTTACGGCGTCGTGCTTAGAACCCGAGTATGTGGTTCATTGAGTCAGTATTACGTTCGCTTAGCAACGGCGCTGCGATTAGACGAACCTTGATGTACTGCCCCTATCTATTTACATATGGTATGACAGCATGAAGCCACTTAATTAACTCGGTATTCTAGATTGTCCGTCTTACTAGGAAAAGAAATAAATTAATGGATTAAAAAGATATTCACGCGAAGGCGCTGCTATTACCTGTAGCTATGGGGGATTACTAAAGGAATTCCTTAAAAGGGGAAACGATACTATTAACCTCATCATTGAATTAGTGCCTCATTTTGGGGTCCTCATACGCAAGGAGGGGAGCTTCATTTCCAGTCTTCCGGGGCGCCTCTTGCTAAACACCGAATCCAATCCCGCGGCTGGTTAAATTTGCCTCGATGCTACCTTCACTCCCACATTCCTTTTCGCTTCCCCAGATCCACCTGGGCCAAAGGACTGGCTGAGAACTACCCAAGACAACGAACCTAGTTGGGGGGACAGAAGGTACCCCGGATTTATGTGATCGAGGAACCCACCCACTCTCGACTTTAACCCGGCACCACACCATACCATCTGCCTCTTCAGCGCGGAAAATTAAACCAGTCATTTCGTCAATCGGCAGGCGTATGTCGCCAATCATCGTGTAACCAATCGCAGAAACCAATGGGAACTCCCTCGCCGCCCAGCTGCCCCCCTTCCCCCCTTCGCACGTGGATTCCGCGGCGAATCGCCCGATGCCAAGAACAGAGGATGCAGCATAGTCTTATATAGCGAGGTAGCCACGCGTGTATGTATGGAATCACGGCCCAGCTCCAGCTATCTATTTTGTCGGCCACATGTCGGCGCGCTCGAGGCGACTTTAGCCGGCATGAGAGATGGCTATGGCATCGCGCAAGAAGCTGCTGCAGCAACTATGTGTAGGGAGGTGGGAAAGGGGATTTCTGACTCAGTATCCCCTCTTCTTAGGGCATCAATTAGCAACTAGGCGGGTAGGCTAGTAGCTAGACGACCTTGTTCCACGGCATACGGTATATATTATCGTTTTCTGCGCGGGAGACGCCCGACGCGCCCGAAACTGAAAGCCGATATCTGACAATGGGGGCCGCATTATCAAGCCCGCCTAATTTCTAGAAGTCTAATTTCCACCTACCACTGCTACAGCTAAGTCCGCCGAGAATGCAGGAAAATCAGCCAAGGCAAGAAAGCAAGTCATCATCGTGCGCGTAAGCATATAACGCCTTGGCCCGCCTAGGCCGGGCGGCTGCTCCCGCCTTGGATCGTGGTTTGATATGATCCTTCTGGATCCCATCTGTCTGCCAGTCCACTTTGCTTTTACATACATATGTCAGCCATGGCATGCCCGTGTTCCGTTCCATCGAGTACGTAAAACAAAATACTTTATAAGCAAATACTCGCACTGCGGACTCCACTCGCGGCTCAGGAACGAAATTGCGCTGACGCGTGCTGTCGAGGCTTAATTATCGGACGCCACAAGTTGAGTCTAGAAGCGCCTCTTTTCTATGTCGTGATATAGTGCTCTTGGGATTTGGCGTGGAAATGTAAAGTGAGTAAGTAAAGAAGTAAGACTGTCCTGCACGGCATGGCATAGATGGTTATTATTGGTATCGTATTCGTCATTCCTATACATGTAGTTTGCCAACGGTAATATAATAGTCTATACTACTAACATGCGCACGCGTTTACACGATTCCCCCGGCGAGCTACTTACTATCTTTGGGGATTGATCCCGAGACTATACATCGTGAGCTGAGAATTACAGGGAAAAAAGAAAGGTCTAGCCGTTGTCAATTTAGGTGTAGAGAAGAGTCTTGCCGAGGTAGACGATAGTACCGTTACTTTATTGTCCAAGTTCTAGAGACAAGATGGCGACGACTCATTGTAATTCCCCTTAACGAAGGTCGCCGATATGGCTGCGTCTGTTGTTCGGGGTTTGATCGATGTCTAACTTAGCAAATAACATGGTTAGAAAAGGGAGCGTGCCGGATATCCGGCTAACTCGTAAGACAACACAGGAACCTAAGACATATCGCTAATTGCGCAAGCAGCAAAACAAATGTCGTATGGATTTGTTCTTTTGGGATACTCCCTATGTGAGGTTAAGCTACAGAATACGGGCGGATGGGTTGAAAGAGGAGCAAATCTATCATTCTCTCAATAATTCTTTCTCACAAACCAGAAACAAGAGGAATCGCGCGAACACGCCGACGCCTTCGCCCTCAAACCAACATCAGGCTAGTTCAGTTCTATACTATAGCTTTCTATGCGCTCGCTGCCCAAAAACCTAACTAACTTAGAACTTGTAAACCTGGTCCTTGGAGTAACCCAGCTCCTTGAGGATACCGGACAGCTCGCCCTGATCTGTCGGGCTGACCTTCGTACCGGAGATAGCCTTGTACAAACCCGGAGGACCGCACACGAACACCTTGATGTTCTCGCTCTTGGGCTCAGGCAGGACGGTCTTCAGGAGGTCCTTGGTGATGTATCCCTTGGCGCCAGTCCACTCCTTAGGGGGGTTGTCTAGGACGTAGAAAGCGCGGAAGCGGTTGGGATACGTGTTCTCGAGCTCGGCGAACTCGTTCTTGAGCAAGATGTCTTCCTCAGAGACGTTGCCGAAGACGAGCGTGACCTTGGTCTTGTCGTCGGGGTTCTTGAAGATGGCGCGGGCTAACTGGTACATAGGTGTAATGCCCGTGCCACCAGCGACTAGCGCGATGTGATCGTGCTTGTTAGGGGTCCACGGGTACTTGGGTAGCGGACCCTTGAAGTCTAGACGTTGCCCGGGCACCATATCGTGCAAGTGCGTCGACATAGGGCCGTTGGGATACTTCTTCACGACTAGCTCGATGTAGCCCTTTGTATCTATGCGCCCCGCGTATTAGCTAAAGTTCTTTTCATCTCGTCTTTATGGAGAGGACTTGCCCTCATCGCTCGTAGGCGTGTATGGCCGTACGACAGGCTTCTGGCCCTCGTACTGGTACTTGGTAAGCAGGGCGCTGGCCACAGCCATACCCGAGACTTGGTCGTCTTCGGGTAGCTTGAAGATGAACTTCTTGGTGTTGTGGTTGATGACCTGGACGTCCTTTAGCAGTAGGGAGATGAAGCCCTGGTCGCCGCCGAGGAAGGCCTTTTTGGGCGGGCCGCTCGCGACATCCTTAGCCTTAGCCGCGGCTGAACCTGCGCTCTGCCCCGAGTAGTACCAGTAGCCGGCACCTGCGACACCAGCAGCGCCCAATGTGTAGAGGAGGGTGTTAGAGGAGCCACTCTTGGCGGGCTCGGTGGCATATGTGCGCGAGAGGAGGTTCTAGAGTACGAAAAGCGTATGTTAGTATTCAATTGGGTGCAATTGAGACATATTCGGAGCTCTTGAAAGCCAAATAATTAAACTCGGAGCTCCGGATAAAGCTATTGTATGATGACTGACTTACCCGCTTCAACGGCTGAGCCGCGCGAAAAGCTGATCTGGCGAACATCTTTTATGCGAAAGGACCTAGGAGGATGGGAAGGAGATAGCGTCCTGTCTATACACTACGGACCAATCGAGGTTCAGAAAAACAGCTTCTAGGTCCGGATGTTGTTTGAAATTTGGTTGTTGGAGGCTAAAGAAAAAAGGTACGTCAAGAAAATACTCTGTGCCGCGTATGGAGTTTCCCAGTTAGCCGTTGCCATTCGGCAAGGTGTGTGTTAGTGTTACCTTACCTAGCAGTAAAGGTCGGACGAGCTTGCTAAACCCGATGGCATGATCCTTGAATATGACGTCATCACGTGATATGGTGCAAGCTTCGGCATGCGAGATCGAGAGCCCCGCTACGATTTTAAGACAAGCTTACAAATTACGTCTTTGTACGGAGGTTTGACAACATTTAACTAAACAATTTACGTATCTGATACTTTTAGTGGATAATACGATTCGCTCATTCCTGTTACTATCGATCTTTAGGTTACAATCTAGTTAGATGAATCTTAAACCCCGAGATCCCATTCAAGATATAACTCCACTAGAAGCGGGTGCGGCGAGGAACAAACACCCTTAAGGTACCCAAGTTAATAAGTTTGAAGTTGTGGGCTACCGACTTCAACCACTTACAGCCAATATTCTCCTGTTCAATAATTCTAATATAAAATGGTTGCTTAGGTAATTTTATATAACAACTCTATATTAAGGTCAAGTCAAGTTACTTTCAAAAAGAGTCTCTCCTCTCTCCTCTCACTCAACTTCTAGGCAACTTCCTAAAATGGAATACGGCAAATCTCAAGCCGGCTTCCACCAGTCATGGTCCCTGTCGGCTACAGCATCGAAGAATCCCCACCCGGTACGATAAAGAGAATCCGGGGAAATGATGCCCGTATACTACATCGCCGAATTACTAGAGTCTACATTATCCAATGCAGACTTCAGTAGGTTCGATTGCTTTCCGCCAAGATCATACTTTTATTGCATGTATTGAGTTACTTCGTATTACTCTACTGTGATCGCAATGTTAGAAAGATCGCGGCCTGCGAATGGCCACCGATGGATGCTACTGCTTATCAGTAGTGTAAGTTGGTTGATGAACGTGGTGTATGGCCAAACTCCACCAGCCGCATATTTACAGACACCATCCGCTCAGCAACTTGAATGGCATCAGCTAGAATACTACGCGTTCGTCCACTTCGGACCCAATACGTTCACAGATGAGGAATGGGGACGAAGTCAGAGCACTCCTGATATCTTCAAGCCGACATCTCTGGATACGGATCAGTGGGCCAAGTCCTTTGCGGATGCTGGTATGGCAGGAATGATCCTAACAGCAAAACACCACGATGGCATGGCGCTATGGGATACAAATACGACGACATATAAAATTGGCAACGGAGAATGGGCAAAGGATCATGTTGAAAAAGGCCTCAACGCGGACATTGTGCAGTTAGCAGCCGCCTCTGCGAAGAAATACGGTATTAAGTTCGGCATTTATCTATCACCGTGGGACATACACCGTGATCCAGCCATGCCGAAGCCCAACCTAGCTGGTACCTTGTATGATGAGCCGCAGGTTTTCGGTGATGCTAACGCCGGCGATTATAATGAACTTTATTCCCAGCAACTGACGGAATTGGTTACGATGCGGCTAAGTGACGGCTCGCCTATTCAGTTATCAGAATTATGGCTTGACGGTAACAGTGGCTCCAACACTGTGCAGACGTTTAACTGGACAGGTTTCCGCAACATCATACGCGAGCATCAGCCAGGCGCAATCATGTGGGGCCATCAGGGTGTAGATGCTCGATGGGTGGGCAATGAGGATGGAGTGACGGTAGAGACGAATTGGCACACGATCAGTAGGACTCAGGATCAGCTGCACTATTCAGGCGACCAGCTACAAACTGGTGTACGAGATGGTACCTATTGGACCCCAGCGGAAGCAGACGCGCGCATACGAGACGGCTGGTTCTATCATTCTAATGAGAAGTCTAAGACAGCCGATGCCCTGATGAATATGTATCTGCAGTCGGTGGGTCGGAGCGTAAACCTTCTGCTCGATGTCCCACCCGACACGACGGGACAAATTCCCAAGGGCGACGTAGATATACTTCTTCAATTTAAAACCCAGCGTGACGCATTTCTCAATCGCGAAATACTTACACTGGGACTTGCAGTAAACGCAAGCAGCGTCCGCGACGGTAACGCTACACTCTACGGGCCAGCCAACGTGCTCGACGGGAACAAAGATGCGTATTGGGCACTTAACGACGAAGAGAAAACGGGATGGCTAGAAGTCGATCTAGGCGGGGTCTATGCCGTAGACGCTTTCATTACGCAGGAGCATATTGCCCTGGGCCAGAGGATCGGTGGGTATACGATTGAGGCTACTGTGAACGGCGTTTACGAGACGCTTGTGACGGGCACATCGCTGGGATATAAGCGTATTGATAGGTTGGGTACAGCTGTCGAGACGAGCAGGATACGTCTCCGTGTTACGCAGGCAAATGCTACGCCGTTAGTTAATAGCTTTCAGGTGCTTGGTACGCGAAAGAGCTCTTCATAGTCATCCCAGGTAGATAGGTGGATATAATTACCAAAAGCGCCGTCCGACCACCTATTAAACCTGTTAATCCCGTTTAGAGCTCGCATAAGTAAGGATTTATACGGCCCGAAACCATGTAAGATTTAATTTCTTAGCCCTTAGATTAATCCATAGAGCAACACGAAAACTCTAAATAGCTGATGAAAGTTATGCAAGACCCCTTTTAGCATATCATATGTTAAGTGATTGGTTAGGAATAAATAATTCTTTCACCATCATAAGATACCAGAGGATTTCAAGTTGGAGGCATAATAAGAGACTACATGATCAACGATCGCTACGAATGCTGATACTCGAATGGTATGTACCACATTTAGACCTTGCATGATACACGGAATCTTTGGAACAACATGATAATGGAGGATTCTAATGCTTAGGGGCTATTCTGTGTATTGAAAATTAAGTATTCGATAGTTATCAGTGAGTTAACGTAGCATTCAAGGACCGTGTAACACGACAATTGAGCCCTATAGATGAGTAAGTTCTTTTGCATCTTGTAAACACGTAATTGTCTCTAAATTTAAACAATGCTTCAGATTCTTGATCATGATCGTGGAATCCATAGGATGTCCTGAGACTTAGCAAGTGGTTGTAGGTTAGCCTATATAAAGGACGAGTTTCGTCCATAAAGTGTCATTGAAAAGTTACATATATCATCAAAAACAACTATATAACGCTCACAGACTCTTAAATTCATCGTATTAATACTTCTCCAATATGAAGCAAGCTATGATTGCCGTCTTATTTGCAGCCCTTGCTGCCGCGGCGCCATTGGCTTCTCGTAAGCATACATCTTCTCTACTTAGCTATATTATGATAGCTTACACATCTCGTGAATCTATGCAGAGCAGCCAGGGTCCTTGAACGCACTCCAGCGTCGACAGTCCGTGACACCTAAGTTCGATGCCGACGAGGTAATTACCAGAGAGGTGCACCCTGAGTTCGACACCGACGAAGTAATTACTAGAGAGGTACATCCTGAATTTGACACCGACCTTCAGTCCAAGTCCAAACGTATTGGGGAAAGCGAATCCGACATGAAGTTAGCTCACTAAGCTAAAACGCTTCAACTGAGGACGGGTTCGATATGGACTTAGCTTACACTTGGCGGGGTGATGTCTTTGGAATAAAGCGTTGCGATATATTGAAGTCTGATGAGTACCTATTGGTGGAGGATATAACATGATCGAGTTCTGTTTATTTAGAGTACCAGGTGTGCTTTTAATATGACGAAACTATCACATTTGTGGACAGCGACATCACTCGTAAACAAGTATGGCTGATCCGTTGAAAGCTTCAATGAGAAATGCATTATTATGTATCTAATTTAAACCCCCTTTGAGTTGAAACACGAAGCATCGTGGACTAGCTCAGACTTAACCACCTAAGTAGCCCAGCGGTTTTTACCATATGCATTTCAGTAAATTGATTGATATCGACTAGCGCTATTCGGTGTGTATACTATACTGACTGTTACTGATTGCCCGTCAAGTCTTATTATAGAGGACTATCTCATAAGCTATCTTGACTCTAGATTAGCTGAACCGTACGTTGTGAATAACGTGATACTAGAGGGAGCATATAAGTTAGGTACGCATACTAGAGACTTAACTTTGCATCTTGCTTTATATAATATACATAAATATTAGGGATATATTATTTTAGTACTTAGCTAAATATCATTACTTTTTAAACTGTTCCCTTTTCCCTTTAATACATTAGGTAGTCAACGGTTTTGGCATATCAGTGATGTTGGAGTCACATATATTGTCCTATGTGCACAATGTAATGTATGAGATGCTGCTATTTGATTGGTTGATTATTGATTGATTGAAGGATTCTCAAGATCTACAAAGTGGGGGAGAAATATCTAAATACAATTGTGGGCGGTGTGCGTAAGCTGGCACTTGGTCACGTGACAAGTCACATGACCATAGTGCCAACAAGTGATGTATCTCGTAGATATGCTTCAGTAATAGTTAATGGTTCAATTTATGAACGATATAAGGCTTTGGACAGTCCTATAATACTTTGGACTAGGCCTTGTTTGTCTAGTCGGCGTGTCGTGGGATCGTAGGTATCGTCGGGCTTCCCCGCAATTTTCGCTTTACTGCCGAGATAATCTAAAAATACATAAAGTGAATGCACCCCAGACAAAATGAGACATTAGCCGAGAATGAATTTATAGGTTGGAAAAAAGAAATGGTGTTAGCTATATGGAGGCAAGATCCGATACTGCTCGTAGAGGATAGAGGTGAAATAAGCATGACTAAATATACACCAGATTAATATCACTATATCTCTCTACTTGCCTTAATAGATTAGTATTAGGATGGGCTGTGGTCCGGAGTATATAGCCATATCCTATCCTAGCTGTGATTATCAGTTTCCCTTGCATTCTTTCTGCTTTTATCTTTAAGTAGCAAAAGTAATAAAGATGCAGCTCCTCACAACTCTCTTGCTTGCCGCAACGGCAGTGCAGGCCCACTGTAAGTTAGACCTCATCCTTTTGTTTATCTACAACTTTGCCTGACTGTTTCAGACACGTTCCCGCGACTTGTCGTCGATGGTAAGTCCGAGGAGGCGGACTGGTCTGCCACGCGCAAGACCAAGAATGCCGATAGCAAGACGGGTGTCTTGAGCGCAACGAGCCCGGATATCCGCTGCTACTCCTCGCAGAATGCGGCCAACATCATGACTGTGCCTGCTGGCTCAACCATCCACTACGTTTCGACGCAACAAGTGAACCACCCTGGTCCTACCCAGTATTACCTAGCCAAAGTCCCTGAGGGTAAGAGTGCCTCGAACTGGGATGGCTCCGGCAGCGTCTGGTTCAAGATCCACACCACAAAGCCGACCATGGACAAGAACAAGCAGCTCACCTGGCCTGCTCAAAGTAAGTTTCAGTTCCCTCAGACTGAACATAACGATTAGAGCAAAGTAGTCTAACCGATTATTAGATGAGTACGTGTTGACCAATGCAACTATTCCCGCTGCCACACCCGACGGAGAATATCTGCTTCGCGTAGAGCAAATTGCGTTGCACATGGCCATGCAGGCGGGCGGCGCCCAGTTCTATCTCGCATGTACTCAGATCAAGATCACAGGAGGTGGAAGCGGAACGCCCGGCCCTCTTGCTGCTCTTCCAGGAGCCTACACGGCCAATGACCCTGGTATCCTAGTCAACTTGGGCACTATCCAGCCAGACTCCTATGTCCCTCCGGGCCCTGCTGTATGGAGTGGTTAAGCATTAGGTACATAGAACTACACTTAATAATAAACCATAGCCTCTGCTTTTCAGTTGAACTTAGGCTGGTAGAAACTTAAAGTACCTTTCATATTAGTGTGATTGGTGATCAATTGATTTAAGGGGGAAAAGGTCACATAGTGGCGGCCTTATTGTAACATAGAAGTGCAACCAACAAAGAACCTCTTAAAAATTGTAAATATACGATGGATGAGAGCTGAAAATTGACCGATCTGTATCAAATGACTTGTCTTGCTATTCTGGGCTTATATATGAATACTACAAAGGAAATCCTGTCAAGTATTGCGTTAGACACGCTATCAATCAATTACAATTCACCAGGGCTATGGAAGCATTCGGGTATCAGATTTCTTTCCCTACAGACCAAGGATTTATTAATCTACCCATATATACTACACCATGGACTGTGTGGAATTAATTCATCGTCATATTTCTTATTATTATGGGGTGTTTCATTCAACAACATCGTCGACGCGATGCGGTCAGGTGTCAAAGAGGTTGCGAGCCTCTAATAATACGAAACCGACGGTGTTCTAGGTAAATCTATTGGGTTAAACCACATGTTGCTTATGTCAACTCAATTTCGTATATTATGATTCCTACTCGTCTTATAGGAAGATTCATCTGGACCATAGCCTATATACGATAGAGTTCCCTGTATGCTGCGAATCACAACTTGGCTATAAAATAACGGCGATCGTCTCTCAGAGATCTGAACGAGGGTTGAAGGTTCCACCCATAGGGCTGATCTTGCTACTAGCCGCTTTTATTCGGATCGGATCCGGTAAGTGGCATGAGACTCAAGCTATTTATGCACGTAATAGATCGGCTATTCGTATTACGTGCATAATATAGTCCAATCATTAAGGTAAAAACGGGTTCCTTAACAACGTAGTCTTATTTATTTTACATTGAAGACTATAACTAAGCTTAAACTATAAATTAAATACGCAAGTAAGTCATTAGCTGTTTAATATAATGCTTCAATACTAATTTCATTTCGATCAAGTATTAACGTACTGGATAAACGGAGCTCACCTTTCAATTATATGATATTATCTCTACTGATATTACAGGATTCTCATCCCTGCCTGTTAGTATCACACACGCATGCTCCAATTTCGTTATGCCGACGGAACGCTGTTTCCGGTGTCATTGTGCTGAATCCTTCAGCCCCCGAAATAAACGGCCACAACCAATGCTAGGGCTATTTGCAAGAAGAAGATGGTGTTACAGTACCATCGATCCTTAGAACTTCGCAATCACAACCCGAATAAGTCTTGTGCTTAAATCATACCTAACTCACTACCGTCAGAGCTACATGATATGAAGTAGAAGCAGGTCGGACTTATTCTGCATATGAAGCCGAGCGGAAGGATTCGAATGGCACTAGAACCATACAATACATTATTCGCTGCGACGCGTACATTGCCACGCCGACCGGTGTGTTTTGAAAATAGGAATAGGCTGTTGAATGTGACCCCCTATTTTGGTATTGCTATTATTTGATACCCCAGATACTGTAGTTGTACTGCGTCTCTTTCCGTGGCAACTTTGATAACGGAGAATAAAAATTCAAAGAAAAAACGGGTAAGGCTTATTCTGTGTACCTAATGTTACGCCCAGGGGCGTGTAAACTACCAATATTATGATACTTCGTGATTACACTAATTTTGGCCGCTTACTCCCCAGCCCAATCAATTATTCACTCAATCAACCAGATCGCTATCAATTACCTATTGAAATAGCTAGTTTCTAATGCTGTGTGACAACAAATATTAGATAATTCTCATTAGTCGTAATAATATACAATTATGAAAGAGACTTTTCCACTGTTACACTAATACACTTTTGTTTCCAAGACTTAAAGCCTCTGCATATTCAAAGTCTTTATCTTAAACCCGCTGCAATACCCTTGGCAATGCGATCGGAAATGGCCATGATAGTAATCATGGGATTCACTCCGCTTGCCGAAGGGAATACGCTCGCATCTGCGACGTACAGGTTTTCGGTCTCCCACACCTTACCATATTGATCGACTACACCCCTTTCTTTGGTTTTACTCATGCGGCATGAGCCCATCTGATGCCCGGATACTAGCAGGGCGTCAGTGAAGTCCGCATGTTCGAGCTCTCTGATCCAAGTAGCAAAACTGGCATCATCAACTTTCCTTTCGATGGCTGGTGTGTCACTCTTGAAAGGCGGGACACTTCGAATCGGAGGGATTAATTCCGTAGCTCCCTGGATGTAGCACATCTTGGCGATGGCAACCACTCCAGTTTGTATGCTTCCTCGATCGAACTTTGAAGGAGTATAAGCAACAATAGGGCTTCCATCAACGTCTGGATACACCGAGCCTGTGTCGCGGTCACGCGCGAGAGACAGGAAGTTGTTCATATGTCGAAAGCCTAGAGCATCAACCTTGTACTGCAATCCGCTGTGCCATGGAATTTGCAGCATGGTCATGAATGGCTGCAAGATGCGACATCAGATATACCATATGAGAAATGAATAACGTGTAAATAACTCCACTCACAAGCATATTCGCTATTTCGACACGGACGCCATGGCCTTTACCATCAAGGTTCTGGAACTCGTACATAAGGCTCGTCAAAATTTCATCTCGACCGTGTTAGTACACTATCTTTGAAAGGAGTCAAACTTACCTTCCCATCCCCTGACCTCTTCTTTGAAGATGGATAGCGTAACGCTGCAAGGGTGCACGTAGAGGTTCTTCCCGATGTGGCTGTTCTATGCAGTGTTAACGACTCATCCAATTAGTGTAATGAAGACTAACCTTCAACCCACTCCTAAGTAAAATAAGGGGGGAATTAAGTGAACCGCCTGACAAGACGACCTTCTTAGCTCTGATGTAGACCTGTTTCTTGGTCTTGGTCTTCGTAGCTTGCACGTTGCCATCGGCATCGCGAGGTGCCCAAGTTCCTACAACTCCCACTGCTTTCTTCGATCCATCATCATCATCCCAAAGTATCTTCGATACTTCGAATCCTTCAACGAATTGAGCACCAGCTTTCGCTGCCGCTGGTAGCCAGCTGACGGCAGGTCCTTGCTTCGTACTCGTCCGACAGCCAAGAGCACAAAAGCTACCACAACTGTGCCTGGAGGAACCGGAGTTCTGCGCAACGACCCTAGAATTCCAACCAAGAGCCCGAGATCCCTCGAGGATAACTTTGTTACCGTGATTTAGATGCACATGCGACTCACCAACTCCCATCATACTATAGGCTCGGTCCATTGAGGCCTCGTAATCAGATTCCTTGAAGAAGTCCAACCCATGTTCCTCTGCCCATTCGGACCTGACTTCGTCCGGAGTTGCAATACTTGCACTCCAATTAACGGTGCCACCTCCCCCCCAGCAGCTTCCTGCGGAAACAAAGGTTGACCCATCGACCGTTGACATCGAGCCTCCACCTTCGAACAAGCTGCTCATAGTATCCAGGGATAGAGGGAGCTGGCTTGGCTGAAAATAATACCCTTTGTCAACCACTATGACGCGGTGACCGGCTTCCGCAAGGACTTTGGCACAGACAGCTCCACCACATCCGGAACCAACGACGAGCACATCAGTTTCGACAGTCTCTCCTTCTGGGACCGGGTCATGGAACTGCAGAAACTTGTAATCAATCGTAGGCCCGGGCTTAGGTTTTCTAGCGTCTTCCGTGTATTTTTCATACCCGCTAATCCTCAGTAGGAGGGGGTCGGTTGTGCTCCAAGCTACTTTTCCCATGACCAAGAAGTTCTTAGCAATCATGGGCCAAAGAAATAGCCAGGACCGTTGCCATGATTGGAGGATAGCCTCTCGCACAGGTGTTGACTGCTTCGTAAGGGGTGTTAAGGACCCGGTACTGATTAAGCTACCGAGTCGTGTTCTATGCACACTGTTAATACTGCTTCAACAATACGTAATAAGAGGTAAAAAGTAAAGTATGTGATGCCATACGAAATAACGTTGAGAATGAAGCCAAGCTGCTTTACTGGAGTCGGAGGTAAGTTGCCAATGGTACCTTTAAGAGCACCGACGAACTTGGGATTATCCACGGGCCGCGCCGACAGATAATCTCGAAACTCTTCGGTTGTAGGTGGATTTGTCATTTTCTGTTGGATTTGTCGGTAAAACTCGTCGAATTCATCTTGAGTGATGGTGGTGCCATGGCTGTTCGTCGCCTTGGATTCACCCACCGCTACTGAGGGAACAACCGAATCAACGAGCGCAAGCAATGCCTGCCATTGGTCCTCTGTAAACACGCTGTCTGTCATTGTCATTTTTCGATTGAATATGCTTAATCCACTCAATCTTGATTTAGTAGAATAGATAACATGTTTAAGATGATACAAAAAGATCACGAAGCGAGAAGGTTGAGTAGATCCCGAGGAGGCAATCCTTCACCTTCAGGTACCGTGCTACCATAGGTCAAAATGAGTATTTGTTACATCTACTCCCCATCCCACCCCCCATCCTTTACCCCCTGATACTCCAAATGTCGTGTAACTTGGTGGCTGTAAAAGGTCCTACATATACCGACTTCTTAAATAATCATATGATTTAGTGTGTGTGGTTGCAAGGCCCCAGGCTTCTGTCGCCTACAGGATGAGGCAGTAATTGCCTTTGCAAATATCTCCTAGACTTCTCAACCCATATAGATTACCTCTGAAGTAGACATATTCAGAGTTCCATGTCTAAAATCTTCATTTCTCATACCGTCAATTGGTTAGCATAGGGGTCTACGTACCTGTTTTATTCGAAGATGTCAGCGGATCAGTTTGTCACCCTCTCGCCCGCCGAGCAGCAGGCTGTTCTCAATGGGCCTGCACTACTGCCCCCCGACGGAATCCAATCCGACTTCCTAAACCCGCCAAACCACACTGCTATGGCATTTGCCGTGACTACTATCTGTCTCGTTGTATCGTCCATTTCTGTCATTATCCGGCTCTACTCTAGGTTCTTGTGTACTAAAACACCCGTGCTTGAAGATTGTGAGTATTGCTGCATGGACGGTTACCCGTATTGAGGTGGAATGCGCTAACTAATGTTTAATAGACCTAGTCATAGCTGCTTTTGTTAGTGTAACTCTCTAGAATTGCATCAGGAAGAAAGACATGTTGATTAAAAGATAATTAGGGAACCTACGTTGGTTATATCTATGTTACTTACTGGTTACTCGAAGACATCGGATTCTTCGTCCATCAATGGGATATCCGGGTCAAGGATATGACCACGCACTTATATGTAGGCAAAGCTCAACGCAGTTAACCCTATTGTCTTTATGTTTTTCATGTCTTTTCTAACTAGACCAGATCGTTCACATAGGAACCAACCTATATTCGGCTACCATGATAGTCATGAAAGCGTCTATTCCGAAAGAATGGTGTCGTATATTTTCCCCTCATCGATCACGACCCGGATTCTACTGGATATGCCATATTATCATGGTTCTGAACATCATATTCTACGCTATAGCGATCCTAATAGAAAACCTTTCCTGTTTCCCACACGATCGAATATGGGATCAGCTGATTCCAGGAAGCCGATGCCTTAACATAAACGCCATCCTAATTGCTGGAGCCAGTATTAACATTATCCTTGACTTTATGATCCTGATACTCCCACAAAGGGTAATCTGGGGCCTTCAAATGTCTAGAAGCAAGAAGATTGGTGTTTCGCTAGTCTTTACTATTGGTCTCTTGTAAGTGCGCGTCACACCCGACACAGGTAGAGACGGCTAACACTAAAGATATCAGTGCCTGCACGTCCGCGGTTGCTCGACTTGCCTACACCATCAAATACTATTTTACCGAAGACAAGGCTTATTGGCTAGGGGCATTATCTCTTTGGTGTATCGCCGAAATGACGTGTATGTTTCTCATCTTCGTTGGGCCTGCCATCCCAGCAGCGTTCAAAGGATCGCGGTTATTATCTATGCTATCCACGACGTTCAGATCATGGTTGGGCACATCCAAAAGGACCACGGATATTTCTGATCGTAAATGGCCACTCCCGGGGCAACGTCAACCAAGTACATTCAAACGTTATCGAAAGATGGACGAAAACCATATCCCTCTCACAACACTATCATCAATTGATCAGATGGGGCCTGATTTATCAGAGCCAAAAAGACCAACACAAGGAATAGAGTCAGGAATTGTGTTTACGACGGAATTTACCACGAGGGAAGAGATACTTGGGGACGAAACCCAGCAAGAGGACTTTAGGAACCGATGTCCTTGGGAACCTACTCCCCATGCACGATAGTGATCGGCTTTTCTTACTAGTGGCGACAGCAGACGCGGCTCGCATAGAAGCAGTGAAATGCCGATTTTGTACTTAATGAAACACCGAATAGTACGCAATGTGTCAGATATTATATTAAATTAATATTGGTTGACTCGATATCCACTGACTTTGTCACTTGTCACCCGTAACTTTTAATCCAATGATCAGTAATAGATGTTTTAGGTGGCCGCGTATGCTGCCACTGTTTCCAGGTTCTTATATGTCTTAGGGCTGAAGAAGAGGCGCTGATGATAGAGAACATACCAGTGCATAATACGCTGCCGATTGGAGAGCTAACCACTTTATCTCTGCGTACCTATATAATCGTATCGTGGCGTCTAAGGCGAACTACTTACCTATTATACCCATTGGTGGAAATGTCATTATATTGGGGTATTTGAGACCTTGGCTGATACACTTGGTATGCACTTGGTTTCATGATCAGAAGTTGAAGTTCACCGCCAAATCTGCTACCGTGGAGTATCTACGTCAAGGTGAAAAGGCGGCGTTCTTTAAACACGGCATCTATCATGATAGCTTAGTTGGGTTCCATGATTGATACGGGTGTAATTTGCGGGTGGTTACATGGCCGAACCGACCAGGATTCTGATTGCTGCAGGACTGGGCGTTGAATAGTTGGACGATCCTTTCAAGTAAGGATACCTCCGTATCTTCAATGCTACCCCCGCCAATGCAATATCCGATCCTCCAACGCCTCACTGCCGGTACAGTGCTGCCATAGCAATGCCTCGATTAGAGCCATACGGGAATGGCATTTGGAAAAGCAACGGATTTTCAAAAAAAAATTCCACTGTTGCTTCAAAGGTCTCTGATCTGATGCAGTGCAACGGATTCAGTAGCGGGCATAACCGCCTTCTTCACATCACCTGCAGAGCTTCGTAGTCCTAGAATGTGATCAGATGTGAATTAAGCGCTTTGAGTTCTGTATGTATTTTAGGTTGTTTATATTTGACCGTGCAACTTGATAATGGTTAGACCTGCGAGTATTGACATTCAAGTCCCAAAATTATCATTGTTTTCTTGAGTATTATCAAGCGTAAAATCGAAGTCGTTAGCCCGTGTTGATAAATATCTCTAAAGATAGCACGCCTATGATATAATGGATCTCAATGGACACGCTACAACCTGCCACCATAATGATGGTCGACTAGGGGGTGGTCTTCAAGAAGACGATCCCGTCTGCGTCGTTGGAATGGGTACGGATTCTTTCTATAGCACTTCTAACATCGAGTAATATACTTACATAGACTAAATCGAAAATATAGCGTGTCGTCTTCCGGGTGACGTTCGATCACCTACAGAACTATGGCAGTTCCTCATGGACAAGAAGTCTGGACAGGGACCTGTACCTCCAGAACGTTACAACGTCAAAGGATTCTACTCGTCGAAGGGAGATAAATCCGGACTCACGAATGTGGACGGTGGGTACTTCATACGAGAAGACCTTCGACAGTTCGACAATGAATTTTTCGGTATAAACAACTATGAAGCTACATATGGTTAGTAAATGAACCCATTCCCTCTCAGGGTGCTACCTTGCTATTCTGTATAATTATCTGATAGCTAACGGTGCATAGTATGTCCAACCGTTCGGAAAGCCCCCCTTTATGTTCAACGTAGAGGAAGGCTTCTAATTGACTTACTCTTGAACCTTGCTAAGAAAAACAGATGGACCCGCAGCAACGCAAGCTTTTAGAGGTAGTATACGAGTGTTTTGAGAATTCCGGAACGTCTCTCAACGATATGTCCAACTCCAACACGGGAGTATACGTAGGAAACTTCACCCAGGACAATCTACTCATGCAAATGAGAGATCCTGACGATCTGCGGCGCTACCAAGCCACTGGATCTGGTTTGACTATGCTGGCTAATCGAATTAGCCACACGTTCAATCTGCATGGCCCAAGGTAAGGTGTCTCTTCCTAAAGGGATTCTGTATTTTGGTGCGGAAGCCGCTTACAATAAAGCTCAGTTTAACCCTTGATACTGCATGCTCGTCTTCAATCTACTGTCTGCACCTGGCCGTGGCTGCGTTGAAAGCAGAGGAGTGTGATGGGGCAATTGTGGCAGCTTCTAACTTGATCATGACTCCAGGACCACACATCGCAGCCATGAAGGCCGGCATGCTCTCTCCAACATCAACATGCCATACTTTTGACATTTCAGCTGATGGGTATGCGCGAGCTGAAGGCGTCAACGTTGTATATGTAAAGCGTCTGTCTTCGGCTATCAAAAACAACGACACCATTTACGGTATCATCCGTGGAACGGCAGTAAACTCGTAAGTATCAACCTAGAATTAGCCGTCTACATAATTCTAACTTTAAGATTAGGAATGGAAGAACCCCTGGGATGATATATCCCAGCGCCGACTTCCAGGAAGTTGTGGTTCGCAAGGCTTACAAAGATGCAAATCTCGACTTCTCCGACACAGACTATATCGAATGTCATGGAACTGGAACAGAGCTAGGAGATCATGTCGAGCTGAATGCCTTGGGAAATTGCTTCTCTAAAGATAGCAGGAAACCCATCATGATTGGAGGCGTGAGTGAACCCCCTTTCCTGTCCCCGTAACCTGATATACTAGTAACAATGAGATATGGACGTTACAACTTTCACTTACTAAAATTCCATAAAATACCTAGACAAAACCGGCTTTCGGGCACAGCGAAGCAGCAAGTAGCCTTACGTCACTAATCAAGGTTGTCCTGGCCTTTCACCATGGCATGATTCCGCCCACTCGCGGGGTTGAGACACCCAGTCCAAAACGTTAGTTAATTCCCTTCTACTCACCAAGATGAGACCTTTGACTGACTTCGTGTTCCTAAGTTGAAATGGACCGCCACAATATGAAAGTCGTGACTGAGCCCCAGCCGTGGCCGAGGAAAGTTCAACGAGCCAGTCTCAGCTCGTTTGGCTATGGGGGCGCGAATGCGCATGTGATACTGGAGTCGGTTTCTAGCTACATGCGCAATTCACCCCCAGCCACGAATGGGATACATGACAAGTGTCAGCCCCTATTGTTACTTATTTCAGCCTCATCGCAAAAGTCTTTGGAGACTCGTGCTAGCCAGATATATCAGCTTGCTCAGTCATGCGATACTCCAGGAATCAGAAACCTGAGCTATACTTTGGCTGAGCGCTGGTCACATCTAAGATACCGGACATCATTGCTTGTAACACCTAGTCAAAATGGAAGACCCGAAGACTGGGCAATTGAGCTAGCTGAAGACTCTCATTACAGCGAAGTAGATCCGTTGAACTTTGCCTTTGTCTTCACAGGTCAAGGAGCGCAATACCATGGCATGGGAAAAGCACTTCTTGATAGTAGTCCAGTTTTTCTCGACACTATTAGAGAACTAGATCAAGTTCTCCGAAGTCTTCCGCCACCATATGCGCCCAACTGGACCCTGGAAAGCATGTTGCGGGATAATACTGATGAGAGCCTAATTAACGAAGCTGTGAGGAGTCAACCGATCTGTACTGCTGTACAGATTGGCCTCGTTAACATTTTGCACGCCTGGGGTGTTCAGCCCGCCGCCACTATAGGCCACTCATCCGGCGAAATCGGTGCAGCATATGCGGCGGGCCTCTTAAGGTTAGTTCTCCTACCCCATAACCCGTCACCCACGCCGAGGTCGACATGTCAGTATACTAACTAAGACACATAGCGCATCTCAAGCTCTTCTTGTTGCATACTTTAGAGGGTATACTGTAGCAGAGAACCCCACCTCGGGCGCTATGCTTGCCTGTGGACTTGGTGCTGAAGAGGCCGAAGCGATCATACAACAATGTGGTCTCACAGGACAAGTCTGCGTCGCCTGTTTTAATGCACCTGAAAGCGTCACCTTAAGTGGGCCGAAGACCTATATTGAGCAGATACAATTGGAACTCGAGAGTCGCAAAATATTCTGTCGACTCTTAAAGACGGGCGCTCAGCCCTATCATTCCCAATGGATGAAGAACGCCGGTGCACTATACGAGAAGTTGCTTGAGCCATACCTTCAGGATAAGCCCCAGGATAGTCCTTTGGGTACGAAGATGTACTCTACCGTCTATCACAAGCAGGATAGTCCCAAGCTTATCGATAATTTGATGCCAATGGCTGAGTATTGGAGAGACAACCTGGAGAAGCCGGTCCGGTTCCATTCCACTTTGCAGCACCTCATCCAGGGCCAGAGATTTCACCTTATCGAAATAGGGTCACACTCAGCACTGAAAGGCCCCATAAATCAAATCCGAAGAGCTGCGTTGCTCGATGAGCGAGCTATCCCGTATAGCCCATCACTGATTAGGGGGCAAGACGCTCATTTAAGCATGATGAGACTCGCCGGCAGGCTATTCACACACGGTTACGAATTAAACTGGAAAGACATCAACTCCATTCCCAAAAGAAGCCGTGCTTTATTTCAGTGGTTGCCTCCATATCCCTGGGATTATTCGGCCGGCCTACTATGGTTTGAGCCCCGTTCCAGCCAAGAGCTACGCAACCGCCCTTTCATTCGACACGAACTTCTTGGCTCCCAGCAACTTGCCGGGAACGGCATAGAATGGAGCTGGCGAAATATCCTGCGTCCGAACGAGATGCCGTGGATTCGAGACCATAAGATTGAAGACCAAGTGGTCTTCCCAGCTACGGCTTATCTTGCTTTGGCCATGGAGGCAGTGACCAGGGCTAGAGCGGCAAGTGGAAGCCCCTTGCTTGAGCGTCCAACTTTCGATCTGCAGAACGTTAGTATAAATTCTGCTATGGTAGTGCCAGGGGAGAGCGATTTGGAACAAGTTCCTATTGAGCTACACACTACCCTTACTGCGCGGAGGATATCCTCGAAGACCTCTTCAACAAGCATATACGATTTCACAGTATCTTCCTGGTCCGCTGGTCAGGCTACTGTGCACTGCGTGGGAAGTATTAGAGTATCCGACGCACCGCCTGAGGCTGTAGTAGAAGTCAACGGAGTCCCAGGGTCCAGCGGATACAGGGACTGGAATATGGACCGATGGTATGAGCAATACGCAGAGGAAGGGATGTTATTTGGGCCATATTTTCGCAACCTGACCGGCGTGCGAACCGACAGCAACCAAGAGCGCCCCGATGTTTCATGCACTGCCAAAATCTGTTCGCCTATGCTTAAGGACTCGGCCAATCGCTATCCTGTGCATCCTGTGACGATTGATGCCTGCCTACAGGCTGCTCTGATTAGTGCCACATCTGGAAATCCCGAATATTTCCGAGCTTATGTACCAGTATTCATCTCGGAGTGTCGCATCAGGACATTAGCGCTCCCGGAAGACGATCAAGAACAGAAAGGGGTCATTCACGCAACGTCCCAACGAACTGGGTTCTCCAGCATAAGAGCAGATTCTACCCTGCAAGATGGCCAAGGGATGCCCCTAGTTCAGATGAAAGGTGTTCGATTGACCATGTATACTGGGAAAGTGGCTAAAGACGAGAGCCGTAGTAGTCCTAATCTACAACGGCACCCGGTGATGAACGTGAACTGGAAGCCAGACATCACGCGGCTTACCCCGGACACGGTGCCTCAACTACAGGATTATATTGCGCGTTTTATTCGAGATCGGCCCTCATCATCTGACGATGACGAGTGCAAGGGTATCATCAGCGCAATACTGGACCTGGCAGGCCATAAAAACCCTCGAATGCGGGTTTTGAAGATCGGAGAATCAAATGAGAGTACAAAGAGCGAGTGGCTAGAGTTGCTAGCTAACGGAGCCGCGTTTCCACGATATAGATCATGGCTATCTACTAAGCCAGCTGATGAAGGCGACGTTCTGGTAGAGGATACCAGTAAACCCGGGTTCGATATTGTGATTCATAGTGTAAGTGGCAGTACATGACGTTTGGACTGATCAGAGTCGCTTATAATTCTTCAGGACAACGCATCTCAAGGGCTCTGGAAACGCTCGCCAAAACACCTTATGTCGCTCGTCAATGACCACGGAATCATGATTGCACGCAAATCGGATACTGCCATGGCGGAATTAACAGCAGCAGGTTTCCAGGTAATAAATATCAAAGATCGCATCACCGTAGCACTGCGTAGAAAAGAACAAAAGGCTCTAGACGGACGGAGCGTCCTCATCGTCGTACGTATATATATGTATCTGAAGTGAACTTACCTTACATTCAACTAACACGGGCATTGATAGACTCAGGAAGTATCTCCGTCACTACAAGGCTTCATTGCCGATCTGACGGAACACTTGAAACAGACGCACGGGGCTCGTGAGATTCGCACCATCTCTCTAGCTCAGCTTCCAACGACGGAGATCTCCGGGAACACAGTTGGCATCTCGCTGATAGAAATAGAACGGCCATTGTTGGCCGAATTGAGCCAGTGGGGTCTGGAGCTTCTCCATGGCCTGATGGGCGCCGTGAAGGACCTCGTCTGGTTGGTTGGAGCAAACCTGATGGGTATCCCTAATCCTGATCTTACATTGGTACAAGGGCTATCTCATTCCATACTGGTCGAGCAACCATCATTCCGGTTTACACTCATCGACGTTAGTTCCGTCGAGGCCTTATTGTCTAACTCGCAGAGCTGTTGTCGAAGTATTGTCCGTGTGCTAGAACGCCACGAGAAGACTGACGACAGAGAATTCGTTCTTTCGAATGGTCTGCTTTACGTTAGCCGCATAGAGCCTGATGACGCTATTAATTCGGTGTTTCAAAGCCGGACCAAGAAGTCGCCCACATCCATGAAACAGTTGACACTTTCCCAAGCAACCCCAGCCAAGCTGTGTATAGGCAAAGTTGGGATCACGGATTCCTTGTACTTTCAACAGACTTGTGATCCGCACACGACCCCGCCTAAAGGCTTCATCGACGTCGAAGTCAAAGCAGTCAGTCTAAACGCAAAGGATGTGTATGCAATGAATGGGCGTGTCGAAACCAGGACCGGCACATCAGCTATCGAGTTTGGCGGTGTAGTCAAAGCAGTAGGGCCGGACGAGTCCGACTTCGAAATAGGCGATCGAGTGGTTGTGTTCAAACCTAATGATTTCTCGACTATTGAACGGGTTCCCTCTTGGACCTGTCGTAAACTGTTGGAGTGCGAAGATATAGCAGTGATGGCAACATTCCCAACTGTATACTGCGCCGCCCTGTATGCTATTCGCGACTGTGCACGGGTACGCTCCGGAGAATCGGTCCTTATTCATTCAGGGGCCGGCGCTTTTGGTATCGCCGCAATAAGTCTAGCACAGCGAGCTGGTGCGGTTATATATGCTACTGTTGGCTCGGAGAAGAAACGAGAGTTTTTAGTCAACCATCTCGGCCTGTCTGCTGACCATATTTTTAGTTCCCGGGATGAGTCTTTCGAGGCTGCATTGAGCGCTGCGACTGGAGGTAGAGGAGTCGATATTGTTATCAACTCTCTAGTTGGAGATTTGATGCATGCTAGTTGGCGCTGCTTGGCCCATTTTGGCCGGTTCATAGAAGTAGGCAAGCGTGAACTAATCGATGACGGTAGGTTGGAGATGGACATCTTTTCTCGTAACACGACTTTTATCGCTTTCGATCTTAGTGAGATGTTTTACCTAGAGGGAGAACACTATCGGGATTTACTAGCTGGGTAAGTCAGCACGTCTCTCCTTTTCGGCGATATTCTGCTAATTGCCATGGTTCTATACAGTTTAGTTAAGGATATCCTTGAGCTGTATCGCTCAAAGCAGATCAAGCCTGTACCCATCACGACTTTTGACATATCGAACGTTTCACAGGCATATCGCTATTTTTCGTCCAGGGACAGAATAGGGAAGATCGTTATTTCTCTTGATAATCCAAACAGCCTTTTAACTGTGAGTTCGGCCTCTTGCCGGCCCATTATTGATGGCAATAATGCTGACTACATGCCTCCCAGGTTGCTCCTCCAAAGTACATCACAATACTTGATTCCACGAAAGTGTATCTTCTTGTCGGCGCTCTTGGAGGTCTAGGGAGAAGCTTAGTCCGCTGGATGATGTCGCGAGGTGCGCGGAAATTTGTTTTCCTCCAGAGATCAGGCTGTGATAAGCCGAGTGCCCGGGAGTTCGTAACTTGGTTAAGACAAGAAGGAGCAAGCACTGCAGTGGTCAAGGGCGATGTCACAAAGTTGGACGACGTGGTGGCAGGCATATCAGCCTGCAAAGACCTTGGGGGTCCTATCGGCGGTGTATTACAAGCTGCAATGGGCCTTCATGAAGATATCTTCAGTGCAATGACGAGTGAGGCTTGGCAGGAGAGCGTAAGGCCTAAATGGGCGGGTACGTGGAATCTTCATAACGCACTCGAAGGACACGACCAAGCTCTCGACTTTTTCCTCATGACCTCTTCCATGAATGGAACTACCGGATTGCCGACGGAAAGCAATTATTCCGCAGCAAATGCTTTCCTTGATAGTTTTGCACACTGGCGAAGGAGCCAAGGCAAACCGGCCGTATCACTTGCATTAGGAATGGTGTCTGACGTTGGCTATCTTCACGAGAACCCCAAAATTGAAGAACTGCTACTGCGGAGAGGAACCCAGCCTCTAAGCGAGAATGACGTTCTTCTGCTTGCCGATATCGCGATCGGAGGGGTCAGTAGTCACCGCGGGCCAGGACAGCAACAAGCAAATGCTGCGCCGGCTCATATACTCACTGGCTTGGAGACAGCGAATCTTCGAAAACTTATAAGTCAAGGATTCGAAATATCTAATTCAACCCTAGATGATCCTCGATTGTCTATCCTAGCAGCTTCACTGGAGGTTGCCCGCAATCCTACGGGCTCGAGCGAAATTCGAAATTCGGAAGGCGACCAGCAGATCATGAACACTCCATGGATGAGGGGTCTACCCCGGGAGGTTACTGATATTCTCAAACCAGAACTTACCGGGGCTTCATCTTTGAAGGGATTGATATTGCGAGTCTTAACCAAGAGATTCTCGGACTTGCTGCTTACACCGAGAGACCAAATCGACCCCGATAGGTCGTTTGCGCAATTTGGGCTAGACAGCATGATCGCGTCGGAGTTTAGATCATGGCTTTGGAATTCGTTCAAGGTGGACGTACCGTTTCTAGACCTTTTGGGTTCTCGCAAGTCTTTGGATACTGTAGCAGCACTTGTGGAAGCAGGTTTACTATCACGGACAGTAGGGGGTGAAGTAAAGTCCTAACCACTTTAGAAATGTAATTACAAACGGGAAAACGCGCTTTCAGCAGCCAGCTGACTTGTTGGCACGTATAATCCCTGTCTGTGGAACCCATATGCAGGACCAGTGCAGTGTTAGGGATCAGATAATCTTATCTGATTGATAATTCGGCTTGGCATTATCCCGGGCCAATTAGAGGTACATATATCTTGTGTATAATCGACGATGCCTACAACAAGCCCATACCCCAGGCTAATCTTACTACTTTTTGTCTATCTCTTCAGGGATTTATAGTCGTAATAGTTAACTTAAGAACCCATTATAAGATGACTCATTGAGTGACCGCCATATCCAGGCCTGTCCGTCTGCCTGCTTGCCTGCCTTCGGCGTCGGCTTCGGCTCCAGCTAGCCGATCTATTTCTTTTTAAATATGCCTCTCGTCTACCCCAAGCTACCTTTCTAATTCTTCCTTAGCATATTCTACTTAGAGGTTACTCCTATTCTGAGTTTCTTACCAAGCTACTATAATAAGTCCGGTCATGGCGACACCACAGAACCAAGATGATATTGAAGCGGCGCCCGATCCTGTTACAGTAGAGCTAGCCAATATCCCAGCACCGACTACTACGACCGTCAAGAAAGACGCTGATCCCTTCCTTGTCGCCTTTGACCAACCTTATGATGATGAGAACCCGTTAGACTGGCCAACTGGCCGCAAATGGATGGTGACCGACGTCTTGTCCGCTACAGGCTTTAACCGTATCATGGTCTCGACAATTATGGCCCCGGCATTATCAACCATCGCCAACGAACTGAACATGAGCTCTGCCGAGTCTGCCATGTCCCTTTCTATATACCTCTTAGCCACCGTCTTTGGTCCGCCCCTTATTGGTCCGTTGTCGGAAATATACGGTAGAACAGTTGTTCTACACACTTCCAACGTCTGGTTTCTCGTTTGGAATATTGTTTGTGGTTTTGCTCCTACGAAGGGCGTACTTATTGCAGCTCGCTTCCTGGCAGGTTTTGGTGCCAGCGCCATATATTCCCTAGCCGGAGGCGTTCTAGGTGATGTGTGGAGACCAGAACAGCGAGGTAGTTCACTGGGAGTCTACCTAATTATCCCCTTGCTTGGTGCAGCAGTTGGTAAGTTCTCCACATAAGATCTGATAGTACTTAAATGGGATCAATCCCTCCTATAATTGAGTGACTATATTTGGCCGACCGAGTATCTAATTGGCATCTCAGGTCCTATAATTGGTGGCTTTATGGCTGCGCGAACAACCTGGCGGTGGATGTTTTGGGCTACCTCTGCATTCCAAGCCGTGATGATACTGGTATCTTATTTTAGTTTCCACGAGTCATATGGTCCACTAATACTGCGACGGCGTGCCCAGCGCCTTCGTAAAGAAACTGGGGAGAGCCGATATCATACTCGGGGCGAGATAATTGATGGGAATAGGTCGGCCGTTACCATTCTCGTGCGAGCTCTATCGCGACCAGTTCGCCTTTTGCTCTTCCATCCCATCATTCAAGTTTCAGCCGTTCTATCAGGATTTAACTACGGAATCTTGTATGTCGTCCTCTCTACATTTTCTGCTCTGTTTACCTCCCAATATGGTCAGTCAGTCGAAATTAGTGGACTACACTACATTGCTTGCTCCCTTGGCGAGTTAGCTGCCTCGCAGGTCGGTGCGCCTTTGATGGACTACTTGTACAAGCGGCTACCAGCACATAAACAGAACCCAGAGTCTCGTATGCCACTAATGTTCCCCTCAATCGTCATCACCTGGGTTGGTGCTTTGATGTATGGGTGGACGGCTGCATATCGGTTGCATTGGATCGTAGTTGACATTGGAGTATTCGTCATGTTGTTCGGCATGCAACTAGGCGGCTTACCTAGTAAGTCATAATCGAATCTTTCGCAGGTCGCTTTGATTTATGGCAAGGATCACTAACTTTAGTCTCTTCAGTTACTGCCTATGTCATCGACACGTATGGAGAACATACAAGTAGCGCCATGGCGGCACAGCAATTTCTTAAGAGCCTAATGGCTTTCCTATTCCCATTATTCGCCCCAAGCATGTACGCAGCACTTGGATATGGATGGGGTAACAGTGTACTAGCTTTAGGGGGTTTAGTACTCTCAGTCCCTCTCCCAATATTTTTATGGAAGTATGGGGCAAGGTTGAGGGCCAAAGCAATTTCGACTTACTAAGTACCTACCTAACTGAGAAGAAAAATCTGTGGACTTTCGCTCTCTAATCCTGAAATACTTCTTCGGAATTTTGTTCATGTTGAAGCCTGTCTTAGTAGGGTGGCGGCAGTCCAGGAAGTATTACTTCGGAATGCTTGGGACATGACGCTTGCCTACAAGTCTCCTTACTATTGGGTTAACTTATAACAAGTGACGAAAGGGATTCCGTACTTAAGTAAATAGGTTGATAATTATTTTGATAATGATATTGATTGAAATACCGTTTCTATCGTACTCGGACATTACGATATAATGCTAGGACTTAAAGTTAGTTCAATACTCGTTAATAAGATCCCATAGTACCCCGAGAATTCATGCATTTCAATACTAGGTCAAAGAGTATTTTCACTACACCTCAGTTGACGGGTTGTGCATTAGCATAAGTGAGAATTGGCAAGGTTGGTATAGAGCTACAATGTATTAAATTATCTTTACTAACGCTTCGGAATCTTATGTAAATGAAAGAGTAGCAAGTATACCCACCATAAATTACATTGCGGTTCACAAATTCTCCTAGTCGCCCTCTAAACGTTAGAGAAATTGCGTGTCACGCTTATGACACAGCACACCAGGCAAATGCGATCTAATACCACTATAAACGAGTAGCAAAAAGTTCTGTGCGAACTGCTATCAGATAGTCTCATATTAATTCAAGATCTCACTTCCAATTTATGGTCCAGGGGTTGGTTCCAATTATTCTATGCACCACACTCATCGTAATACAATGTGTCTAATGAGCGGTATAATATCGTAACTATTAGAATACATTAAACAATGAAAATAGAAACTAGTGAATTTTGTAGGGAATATCGCATCAGTAGCTAGGATAAATTTAGAAGAACATAGTACTTACCTTTTTATTATGGCTTCTAAGCTACCCAAGCCAAGATAGGGGTTCATCATGCTGTCATATTACTATAGGTCTATCCACTCCAGGGGTAAACAGCAGTGTATAATCACCACACTGAGAACCATATTAGTTCTTTATTTCGATGTATACGGTCCTAGATCCTGTTTGAATGCCTTTGCTATGTCCTCTCTAACCATTAATTCAAATAGAGAGAGCTGTTAGGTCATAACAATCGATGACTAAGGTGTGAAACGATGTGACTCTCATAATCGAGGAAGCATCAAAGTATAACACGGCAACGGGAAAGCATAGGGTCATAAGCCACTCTACGAACAAAAGATAAATGAATACAGGTGTCTGAGCAGAATGTTTCCCTACCTTACCAATCTTACCTACCTCCTAAACGTCAACGATCTTGGCATCTCAACATCGCCGTGGGCACCATTCTGAGTCACACATTCTACAGCCTGATCGCCACGGCGATCTAAATTAATACCTGAGGATCCTTTCACTCTGCTCCTTCCACAATATCTACCTTCTCATTCTTCAATTAATATTTAAACACATAAGCCATCACTTCCCCCAACTTTAAAACACCAACCTTTTCTCCCAAACCTAATAATTTTACCTACCTACCTACTACTTACCTCCCTACCTACAATACCTTCACTCATAGATACCTAACCTACCATAAGTCACCAAAATTATCATTAATAACCTCTAACACACCTTTCAGTCATGGTAACATATATGTCCGGCAATACTGGTCTTCAACTTCAACTTCAACCAAGACAATAACTATTCCCTAATTTCTATCCTAAATCCGCACATAAGCCCTAACCCATGGCGCAACATACCTACCACAACCCTAACGCCATGGATTCCGAACGGGTACGTTCCGGCGTCTGTGCGGAGATATCATCTACAAAAGATTCTTCAAACAGATCGTCGAAGGCCCCGACAACGACGCCGCGCTCGAAAGTTTATTCCCCATGGAAAAAGTCGACGATGACTTTCGCGTCTTATTTTATACATTAAATAGGAAGACGATATGATCCTTATTCCTGGGAAAGCTCCCTCACGACCTATACGGATACGTGGCGGAACGTCCTCCTACTAAGGCCGATAAGGGGTTTACCTACGTTAACATGCCATCGGTCACCGATTATGTCTATCGGAGACAAGTAGTAAGTTAATTTGCTTACCATTTTGTCTTACTATCTATGGAGGAGCAAGGCTAACAGCTATCATAGATGCTCTTCGCAACTAACTATCTTAATTAACTCCTTATACTAAAACCTCTAACCAGTACTATTCTACTATCATATCAACTTTCAATAAAATAAACTAAATTGTTTTAGATGCCCAATCGACCCAGATCATCAATGGGGGCAACCTGCCCATCAACGATGTCTTCGAGTTAGTACCTCATCCTTTAATACGAATCTTCAGGTAGCTAATTTTATCTAGTGGTCGGCCTAATTATATTTCTAAACTACATAAACTGTATCACTTAAACATCTTCCTCTCCGTCCTGAACTGGAAACTATACCTAGAAAAACCCAAGATAAGATGTACGCAGGAATTTGGGATTACAGTCACCCTTACTAGGAAACAGCTTTAGAAGGTTATCTACTGCATTCAACACGCAGTTAGAGACATTCTGGTTACAACAAAGAAAGCCACGAGTAATCCAGGACCTTGGGTCCTATGTTTTGTGCGGCGGCATAATAGTTCAAACAGACCCATACGCCACAGATACACATTGATCAACGGATGCGAAAGGATATATAGGCGTTTAGATACACAGCCTTGCCATGCTTACTGGACATAAACTAATTCATCGTCACCATCATCAACAAGAGCTTAAAATTATCTTTCAGATTATAGTTCGTTAGATGCCATAAGGTGGAGCAAGAAGCAAGGAACCAACTTTGTTCTTCCGCGAGGAACTCTAAGCTACTTATCGGGCCTTACGGCAATACATAGTGAAAGTATCCTCGATTCTAGATGTCTCATCTGGAATCCTGACATTATTATCATAAACATCTGTTACCAAACAAGTAGAATTACAAGAATACAAATTATTTCATAACAACGTTTCCCAAATAATGATAAGGAGCGTACCTAAGCTACAATTGCTATCCATGAATTAGTCGAAGATACAGGGGGAATGATATTTTGCTGATGTAGACATAAATCCCTAAACCATGGAGGCATTATCGCACCCAGGACAAGGGTCCTTCGGCTAAGTTGTGTCTTCGTTGATACTTCCTAGAGGTAGTTGTAAAGTACCATCCTCTATTTCTACATACTGTCTGCCCTATTTCGTCGTAGATGATCTAATAACCCGATAACAGTATACCGCCCTCGAGCTTCCAATGTTCTGTATCCATTTTTACTCAAGTGACAGTCGCCCTCCATTGGAAAGCTATGACCAATCCTCGTAGGTAAACCGACATAAAAAGGGACTATAAAAAGATAGACTAAAAGGTGCGCTCTGACCCTCAGTCAACAGGATAGCAGAAGGGATTGTTGCAACCTCCGGGAATCGAACCCGGGTCTCAAGCTAACTACCAATGATGGAAGGCTTGAATGATAGCCATTACACTAAGATTGCATGTTTGGCCAGGCTCTCATTGCAGTATATATCGTGTAAACACAGATAGCCAATCACAGCTAAGGGCCCCTTCGCGCTTAGAAGAAAAAGAAAAGTGGCCGGGACTAGCGCAATTCTGGAGTAAGGTTTGACGATGGGGCCAGGGTAGGTGAGTGGAGATGAGCTTGCTGGATTAGATTTTATTTATATTAGAACTAGGAGTCCGGCATGTGTCGCGGGGTTTGAAATGTTTACTCGTAGAAGAGGAGTCTATAATAATTAGTATGTGATGGGCAAGCTAGAGTGCCGTTTAATCTACTCCATCACTCCCAGTTTGTGACCCACTACCCTCGTCGCTGACATCGAGCTTCTCGAATTTCTTGCGAGCCTCTTGGTAGTCTTCATCCTTGCTCACATCCTCAATTTCCGCTTCCGCTTTCCCCGCCTCCTTGGCCTGCTTGGTGGCTCCTAACGCAGTCGGTTTTAAAGACCCATCCTCGTTGACGTCTTCCTTCCGGTAGAGTGTAAACACAACGACCAGGTAGGTGTCGTTAGTCGACCGGTTTCGCAGCGTATATCTAAGGGTGTGTGAGCGTTTCGGCTTGGACCTAGATACGGTAAACGACGCAATGAGAAAGGACGATCCTAACAAAGCATAACTACTGGAAAAGGGGATATATTAGCAAGTTGGGGGGGTTTCCTTACCGTAAGCTCTGGCCGTCCCAATATTTCATGATTGGTAGAGTGAAGCCCGGTAAGCGTAGGCTGAACTCGCTAAAGTCCAAATACGGGTTGAAAAAGTCCATGCAGTACGTTTTATCGTACTGGAATAGCCATTTGCTCTTGTTTGCTGGCTTCAAAGCCCACTTCATGCGGTCTTTCGCTATTGCTGGAGCGCCGATGGCCTCTCGTTCTTTTAGCCCATCTTCGTCGCCACCTTCCTCGAACCATAACCCGCCCTTTTCGGGATCGACCTCTCCTGTGCCAATGTGAATAGAATTAAATGATGAGAGGGCTGGTCCGTAGAGATATGGCTGATCTGCGTACGCATCGCCCTCAAGGCCGGGGTCGATCCACCATTTTACGATGTTCATAGCATAGCTAAAGCCGGGTGGGAGGCGATCACGGATTGGATGTTCAAAGTCATTGCCAAACTGGAGATCTTCCCCAGATATACCATTTGTCGATTCTTCGCTGGCGTCCTCCCCGCTGGTTTCCGGGGACGATGATCTAGACGGATCGGTAGAAGTGGTCTTTGAGCTGGGAACACTTGCTGGCCTCTTGGGGGTAAAGCGGATCGCTATGCTGTACTGATCCTTGCTGGAAGCATGTGGTTCGTGAGAGAAATAAGGGGATGTAGTAGGCGACTTCTTTGGCAGACCCCGATAGTTTTGCACGCGAACATTGAGGTCAATATCGATTAGCTCGCTACTAATTTTAGTCGGCTCGTGCGTATTAACTGGTACTACGACATGTTTATCCGAGTCGTAGTCTGACCCGGCAGTTACTCGAATAACATATTTATCTGCCATGCCGCGAAACGGCCGTGTATTGGTCCAGTATAGCCTAGAAACCACCACAGCTCAACAAGAAAATCCTATTATATAGAAGGAAAACAGGTTAGACTGGCGACCGTATGGCTCCTACTTCTTTATGGTATATGGCGATTACTGGAGATGATTAAATTGAGACTAAAGGGAAGGATTTGGGGGTTAGTTGCTTGGTGATGAACAAGATAAAGGACACAGCAACCGAGGAAGTCTAGAATAAATCAAACACAAAGGGGCTAGAAAGTCAACAATGGAAGTTGAAATTGGTAATGTAATGGTCGATGTTATTCGTTGGATCTGGAATTTGCATGATGGTGGATGACGTCGCTAAGACATACCGGGGTCTAAAGCACGGACCGTAGCTTATTTAATGGATTCCAGAGGCGCAACTAGACGAATCACAATCAAGTTGTCATGGATAAGGGTTTGAATGATGGAGAGAGGAGTAACGTTGGTTAGAAAACACTGGTTTAGTTCCTAAGATACTATGTACTTGAGAGAATAATATATACGTTTATAGTGATGACGATACTACTTGGGCACGAGGAATTGATCGATATCAACTCTTTCGAAGAAGCTAATGTGGCCGAAGCCAACCCAATACTGCGCCAGGCGATTATATGAGAGTAAGAGGAGCTGTGACTCGATATATCGGTCTGTAAATAGTTTAGTGGAAATAACGGAAATAACACAAGTATTATGTATCTTACCGTTAGAAAATCCCATGTGAGCAATGTGGCCACGGCTTTTTACGACTCGGGCACCTTCGAAAGGCGGTTCTTTAGCTGTACCTAATAATCCATTGTCGCTTAGATCATCAGCAACAAAAGTATACTCGCCTCTCGGTACATTGACGTCTCCTGTTAGCTTGACCGCTTCTAACCGGCCGCGATAGACGCGTTCGTGACGAAAACGCTGTTCAAACTCCGACTCTGTCTCGTCCTGAAGCCTCTCGAAGGGTTCCTGCTCACTCTCGTCATCAGGCTGGTTGATCAGTAGAAATTCGCAACCGTGTCCGCTAAAATCGCCAACCCATATTCCTCTCCAGGGCTTCTCAGCCGTTGGAGTATACAGGGCGGGGTCAAGGGTTGAGTAAGTTACCAGCTCCTCGGCAGCATGCACACCGAGAGTTGGCGGCCCCATCTCCATCCATCGCCTAATGCGGAATGTTTGGTCGGACGCTTCTGAGCGGTTGCGCGGCTGCCACATTGCTGATGTCGACCTTGTATAACTCAGGGATGTCGCAAGCGGATGCACACCGGTCGGTTGGCCTGTCACGCGATGGCGCGCTGGAATTGCGGGCGGGGGCCAGACATAACCGTAAGGGAATTCGTTTATCATGCGGCCAACTAGGGCAGACTTGGTAAGAGGCTTCGCTAGAAGAAAGTTGCTAAATCGAGGGTCCGTTCCACTATTAATACGCATTGGCTGCTCCGAGAAGAAATGTCGGAAGGATAGAGATGGAGACTTTCCACGAACTATGTTCTCAAAGCTATCCACATCTAGTTGCAATACGGGCTTGTCGAGGTGTAACTTTACAGTAGGTTCGAAATAGTGGATGTGGACTGCCTGGTCGGCACCCCATGGTTCGCTACCATCTCTGTTACGCGTAGCGAGCATCTGATAGCCCTCGATGCAGCCTCGCCGCTCGTCGTACCGGATGATAATTATTTGGCCGGTCAACTCATGATCGCAAAACCATAGCTTGTGTTTCGTCAAAAACCAGTACGGGTCGTGTGATATGTAGAGCTCGCGCCAGCTTTGACATGGATACGGAGAAGTAATACGATTTCCTGGAAGATTCGATAGTACGTGTCGCCTCCACTGTGTATCGGAGTTTGCATGGTTTCGCAACACATGGCAGACTAGGGAGACGGTGGCTAGCTCTAGCGGAGCAAGCCAGGAAAATATCGCGTCAATTAATTCGGAGGGAAGATTGAGGATAGGGCTTATATCGGAATCGCCGCTCGAAGACGAAAGGGCGGGGCTTAGGTCTGTCGGTAATTGTCAGCTAAGGGGTCTTGTAATCCGAAGTCCCATGCTAACGAAAAGAACGTGAATGCCGCTTATGGAACGGAGGCGTGGATTCACGAACCTCGACTTGCCACGCTTGTACTACGTCTCTTTACAGGAACATCAAGGTCCTCGTCTAAGTCGAGACCGAGCAACTTGCGACGATCCGCAGTGTCGTACCGCAAATCATGATCGGGAACAGATTTGACAACGAGGACATGTTCTTCAATTTCGGGGTTTAATCCTCCGTACGTGACAGCGGGATTGTGTATATTCACCGTGTAAGTCGAGGTTGACCCTGACAGCTCGGTGTCCGGTGCCGTGACATTGCTGGAGCTAGCCTCATCCGATGAAGTGGTCGTGGGCCTTGGGTGCCAGATACGCTCGCGTCCTTCGTCGGACATTTTGACGACTCCCGCTGCGGAACCCAAGCGTACAGGTGACAAGTCGGCGGTTCGAAGGATCCAATTAACAAGGATAATCGCCACGTGGTGGAGAGCGGAGGGGTTGAAAACCCAGAGTCGGTCGTGGAGCGAGAAGATTTAACGGGATCCGGATCGTGGATGATTTCAAGCACACCAATTTTCCTACAATCTTTTTTTCCCTTAATATCGGCAATGCTGGCTCCTAGTCGCGCAAAGGTGACGAGCATAGGACGCTGTCTAAAGATTAAGAATAAGGAGGGAGGTATCTCGTTATCATAATGACGGTAGGTCAATTATTTGCAGATTTAAGCTCGACGTAGATGCAACAGCTCATCTGTTTACATGTGAAGTGGACGTGGTTCCACGGCGGCGGTTAATAGTAAAGTTTGGAATTGGTAGAATCATCGAATTAATTGATAGGCTTGGCTAGCAAGGAACCAAGATGTTGTGTGGAGGGTGGGAAATTTCGGAAGAGGGATTCCAATGGCTTATCAATACCGGTTCTGCGTTGTCTATATATCCAAGTTTCTCTATGTACATAGGAGTTGTTCAGAATTGATTTGAAGGAATCGGAACGGGATCGGTCTATTGGGGGATAATAAGGTAACCTAGATGATTAACCTAACCTAGGTATCTACCTAGGTACCTAGTTGACTTGTTGTTTCGATTCGATTATGACCCTACCAACTTGATACTTCTAATCGCGTTGACCCACCGGATTGGGACCGGGAAGGTCCCACCCATACCATACCATAAAATACATAGTCCCACAACTATTCCCCTAATTAGTAATTCTAGGGTTCTAATGGTTGTCATTACAGGGAATATGGGCGCTATAGCCGCACCTCTTAATGCTATATTTTTGGCCCCCTCGCTGTTTGGCATTTATTACTGACTAAACCCTCAAGTTCGTACCTGCTATTCTCATGCACGTTTTTCCTTCATACGAGGCAGGTATATTAGGTACGGTAGGTACCTGATCTTAGCGCATCTTTCGATCTTGTTCCTTATCCGTCAAACCCATCTACTGATCTACTGATCTTCCTCACCGTCTTCAACATCACTGCCAGCACCACTGCCAGATCAACTAGTCCCGAAAGAGCCATATTCCGCATCGCAGCATACCTTACTTGTTAAGCAGATTACTGCCCAAGAATGTCTTGGTCCGGATATCCGTGACAAAATGATTATATGGCGTATATCACGGTAGAAGATCCCTATCACGCACCATACCATCCTTTTCGCTCGGTTGTAACTTCAAGATGTGGCTAGTCCCCTAAGCTATCGAGACAAGAATTTTATCCCCCATGCATTGTCTACCGAAAACTTACCCACCAATACATCTCGCGTTACGTGAATCTAACCTTGCAGGATCCCCGATCTAACAATGCCCTCGATCCCATTGGAACGGCTACTCATTCCTCTCGTGGGAAAAAGGCCAGGGGCCATGAAAGGGAAACCAGCCATTATCGGATCACAGATCCAATTTGGTACGCTACACCTGACGATGCTACGATACATATCGGAGCCATAACTAAAAGAACTCGAAAACTACAACTACGATACTGCCCTTCTTTGCCAGTAATTGATAGTACCTGTTGGTTATCGTTATTCCCCCGACTCGAGGATCTGCGTACTGCTCTGCAAAAGAAGAAGAGCCGAAAGAGTCGCCCTTCATATGTATGCTCTATTGGTATGATAGACCAATCATACAAGCTGCCATACCTTGTAAGGTTATAATATGTACTTCCGATGGCAAACCGCCTTCCCTTCTAGTTATCGACTGATGCTATGGGTAAGGATTCATTTTCACGCAGGCATTTACCCGTCTATATTTCTCGATATTACCATGCAGGTCCAGACCATAGGACTCTTGGCTACAGATTTACTATGTCTAACCCCAAGATCTATCATGGACTGTCGTTAGGCTTTTTATAGATGTTTATACCGCATAGACCACCTGCAATCGGGGCGGTCTCTTGGCATGTGTGCTATAATGTTGCTAATGTTAAGGCATCATCGCCGATGCTAGAATCCCTTTGGGCGAAGTTTGTGAAGCACGATTTCGCCCGCATGTAGGTCAGGTTTACTTGCCAGACTTGCTTGGCACGCTGAAAACCGCTCTTGGCATTTTGCGACAAGACTCTTGGTCATCTGCGCAAACGTCGGAGCCCTAGGTCCCCTACCCATCTTGTCAGGGTATGGGTGCAAATGCGACTCAATCTGTTATCAGCGACACTAGCGAAAATCGGAATTTCACTTCGCCTACGGAAATCCGTTCCCGTGATGCCATCGGCAGTCGTCTAGTATTGGAGTACTAGATTTGGAGAGCCGCTACTATTTCTGTCGTGGCCGTCCCGACTTTTGAGCTTCCTCTTCGAGTCTACTTGATTACTAGTATGGCTAGGGACTGTATTGAAATCATGTGTAGTCCGTGCGAATCCAGCATACCGAGATCGTCCCGCCTCTCCGCTGTCCTCCACTGCTCCGCGGACCCGTCATCCTAATCATGCCAAGCATATAAAGTATTATTTACCTAGTTGCAGCATGAAGCTGGTTGCCTAGCATTGTAGGCTTCTCTTCAGGTTCCCCCCTGGATTTGACTAGACCCATGAAGCCCGAGGCCACGGAACTCCTTGTCGCCCCTAAGCGACCGGGTCCCCTATTTTTGGTATCGATCTCATACCTAAGCACCCTTGTGATTGTGGCTGCCGAGACCCGAGGGACTATCTCTCTCTTGGCGAATCATGTCTAGGCCAAAGACCCGAGGCTAGACTGATGATGTGTTTAAGGGCGAAAATCAGTTCATTCTAATATGTCTAGTATTGTGTCACCATATTTATTCAGGCGAAGTGAAGATCTGTCTGTATGTTCTCTTTTACGACGCGACTAGACTCTATTTATTCTACATAAGGCTGCTCAAAATAAGCCTTTGCCTCTGAGCTTTTTATAGTGATATCTACCATGGTGTAGAGAAGGGGTCTTCTATCAATGCTATTGTGAACACAGGGAGACCTTTTGGCAGCAACCGAAGGTGTGTTAAGAGTAATTATAACCCTGGCTTTTGATGAGAAGATAATTGCTCTTTTACAACTACTCACTAGAAGATGAGATGAATATTCACCATTACCCATCATATGCGTGAATAAGCCATCACGCCGTATCTTGTACGGGTCCGAGTTTTAGAGGATGATGTAAAGAACCTTAACTAATAACCATAAGCATGAAGCAGATTAGACTTAGCACCTTCCTTAGTACATGCTATATTTTGGTACGATTGTCTGAACTTATAAGTCAGTATAACAGTCTACTTGATAAGATCAATTAGCTTAACTACCACCTACCTAGGTATTTACGAAATGTCAATCGCTCATTATATCTGTCATCAATTGGGTACCTAACATACATAGGTACTAGCTCGTATAGGTATCCTAGAAGGTGGAATCTACGTGGTCCACTATTTTAGGGCGATTGACACGGACCACATTGCATACCTACGTATTTTCGTACCTAACCTGAATGTAGCGGACAGACGTCAGGTAGTTTCATCAATGTTGGCTTAGACTAAAGCTACTATAATCACCTCAACATCACATAACGTCAGCGAGATAAAAGCTATATTCAAGCTTCATCAACCCTGTCTATTAGTTTCGCTAGCCTTATATCGTATATCTACTTACAATCCTGATTTAGCACGCTATTAAGATTTATTGAAGCCTTACCCCTCAGCTATCTTCCATCATCAATTTATTGTCCCTTCTTTAAGTCCGTTTTCACCCCATATAATCATCTTCAATACTACTACTCCGTATGTGCGTCGTCACAACTATTATAGGAGTCATGTCTGGATTCTTTTCTCTCCTCCCCGACCTACTTCCGATGATACTACCTTCCGAGGTACAGATCACGAAAGCTTCTGATCTTGAGGCTCAAAGAGGCGGGAAGGATGCACCCATGATTCGCCAGGGAGCCGTGATCGGCAAGAGTGATAGAATGTGTGCTACCGGTAAGCTATTTATCTACTTGTCCAACTACTTCCCTTTTGTACATATACTGTGCGTCCTGTAGGATGCCATTATAGACAATACATGTAGTCAACCCTTGCCCAATTCCCAATTATGCAGTCGCTCCAACCCTATGTCAGATTTATAGTAACATCGTCCATAGTCCTGATAGCCAAGCCCCGGTGTTCATCGGCAGTACATCACCATGGCGAGCAAGGTTAGTCTTGGCTCGATCGCAAACGCATTAAAGTATTCTATCTAATATTCACATAGAGACTATCATCTATGCCGCCTCAGGCAAAGGAATGGTATGTATTGAAAGAATTTTGAACTAAAGGATATAAATGTTCTTTCTCTACTATCTATGACTACTTATTACTCCGCGTAACTAAATCATCTAGGCTAACTTGTTTGCAGTATGTAGTTACGCCTTAGTTACTCTTATGCAACTCTTCGGCTTTCCATCCCCAATAAATTGAAATGCCCAGGGTCTGTAGGAAAAGAAAACTGACAAATGATAGATTGGTAACTAGCTCCGGTGCCGACGAAGAACCTAAGAGACATGAGCTCTCGCCAGGTGATTTTGCTTTCGTTCCACCTTGGACTGAACATCAAGAAATCAACGAGACTGATGAGAATGTTGTGTGGATCCTTATACGGAGTGGCCCGGAACCCGTAGTGGTCTACTTAACGGGTTGGGGAGGCGACCAGGCAAAGGCTGATTCAATCGATTGAAGCTACTCTTAATAGCATTCACATACAGCCAATTAAACAAGTCTGTACGTGTAGGTCCGAAATACCAGGAGCCTGGTAGCGCTTGAATCTTTAACTCTATTACTTATTAACTAAATAATTAGCGGCAATTTCCAGGGTGGACATCTATTCTGTACAATGACGGCGTATTACGCTGCAAAGTCGATCCTGAGTCTGCTCCGAGTCAAACACTTGAGCATGGTCTAATCCCGGAAACCAGAGAAGCTCGATCCCGTCGCGTGTGAGAAGACTGTCCCCCAATCTACCCCGTTTTATAGACCGCTCCTTAAGCCTAGCATCTCCTTTATCTGCAGGGTTGGGGGTGACCCATCCATCACCATCAGCGCTCAAATATCGGGCAACCACTGAAGTGTCGACAATCAAATCTCGCTCTGCAAGACACACCGCTACCTTTCGCCGCGGTCTTGCAGTGGCCCAGCCCCCCTGATCACCCACACCACCTACTTCTGCAGGTGACCCTCTCGCCACTCCCAATAGCTCTTCCTTCCAAACAATATTGTCTTTCCAAAAGAAATGCCGTCCAAGGCAATGCGCCACCCCGGGATCCATACTCGCAAAGTACCATAGCTGCCACTCGTTGGCCCCTTTAGGCCTGCGTCTAGTAAAGTTGTATGCTACATCTGGTAGATGCAACAAGATAGTCACGGGGTCGATGAGTACTACTGAAGCGATCCGGTCGGTTAGGTTTCCCGAGCGCAGCATGTGGGTTGCCAAGACGGTTCCATACGAATGGGATGCCAACACGAACCTGTCCCACCCGTGCGCATCCAGAATCGTAGCAACCTGCTTCAGGAATTCGTCCCTATCCAATGGCTCCCCCGTGAGCCGGAAGGACACTGGGAGAATCTCGATGGCGATAATACCTATCTGTCCTTCTCCATCCTGTTCCTTTGATTGCGAGTTCAGTCGAGTGAGGAATGGCACGTACGGGTAAAGACCGATACCGATGCCATGTAAGAACACGACGGGAAGTTTATCAGAAGCAGTATGCGGGCGGTGCCAATAAGTTAATCCCTCTGACTCGGAATACCTTTGGGCGAAGAGGTCTTGTAAGCGCGGAGGGATGACGGAGCGGGTCTTAGACGGCGAGTGAGCATGATAATGGAACCCCTTACGCGCTAATCGGCAATGCGACACAAAGTCGACCAGTCCCACGAGCAAATACCACACAACACTTCTATATCGGGTTTCCACTTCGTCTAGAGTCAATCGGAGACCCTCAGCCTTCCCTCTTCCCGGTTCTAACCTACGTCCTAGGCGCTCTTCGACGATTTCTATATACTCGTCTAGTTCTCTATTTTCTTCGTCGGACTCCTGGCCCGGCCTCTTATCAAGGAATGCCCAAAGAATAAAGTCGTGTACGTTGTCTCTCCGTATCTCGGACTCGTCTGCGCCAAGGAACCACATCTGGACATAGCGCCGAGCGTCAGGTATGTTTTCGAAGCAGCGCTGGAACAGAGCACGACGTTCTTCACGTGAAAGCTGCGGTGGGTGCTTTGCTTCGTCCTTTAAACGCCGATTGTGCGGGATGTAGATCAGAATAGCGTACAGCACGTCAACGATGCAGTAGAGGAGTAACACTATGCCCAGAGGATGGGATAACACCGCTGAGGGAGACCAGCTATAGGCCGCTGCCAAGAGGGCTAGACATACTATGCAGAGCGGCGTTGTATACTGCACCATGAATATGCATATACGGATGAAGATGTACTCCGGTATCGACGTGCCAATCATAACGACAGCGGTTACGGCTTTGGGCAAGACGGAGAGCCAGTTATGATAGGTAGGATATGTCGGTCTGTCTATCACCTCTTGTCTCCTCCCTTTTCGCTCTTAGTAAACTTCGATAGATAGTGAACGAGATGAGAACTTTGGTCTTTCTGATGTAGGCGTTACTTTGGCTAGTCAATAGGTATCTACCCAACAAAATTACAATTTATGTAAATAAGACCGTTCTCGCTTCAACTCCAATAATGATGACTATATTAATTATTTTTTTCCTAAAAGAGGGAAACTCGCTCAATAGCTTCCTAAGATGGAAGGCCTCGAGATTAGTTATTAAGCTTGTGTCTGCTTAGCAATTATTCCCGTTTGTCGCTTGGCGGTCCTGTTTTATTTGATTTTTTGCTGGGAAAATGGTTGTAACTTGAGTGACGTTTGTTGGCCCGCTTTATTTCGTACGTGTATCTAATCGGATACCCTTGTTACACAAGCAGATAAGCGGCTGATCGTTGATGATTGTGGCTACACTAATGGCTGATGACTCTGATTATCTAATGTAGCTCGGTACTTAGGTACATCGAATGATTTGAAGGACGGAAAGGGGGCCCCTATCCCTTTTTAAGTGGGGAGGGCTAACTTACCAGCTTGCTAACTTAGGAGAAAATAACTTAAGAGGAGTTCCAGCAGTATGTATAAGAGCTAAAACAAAAGATATAAGTTTTATTCTATTCAGAATACTGTTTTATCAGCTGAGACTGGATATGGGGCATCTGAGCTAATGACGAATTAGTTTATGTTCAAAGGAAATAAATCAACCTAAAGTTAAGAATACTGCGTGTGGATTCTAAACACTGCTATCTAATTGCAGGTTCTTCAGGTTCAGAACATTCCGCACTTACGGGAAGGGTTTTTTATTCGTCCGTATGTTAAGATTGATAATATTACACTTAAGGGTATTGCAACGGCATTGTTCTTCTACTAGGTATTTCTTTAATATATTACCTACTGCTAGCTGAAGCAAAACCCACGTTCGTCACATCTACCAATACGTGTGGTAATACAGTGAAATTACTGCGAGTACCAGCAAATATACCTAGGTATATTTAGAATAATCTACTTTAGAAATAACATTCTTACAGTCATATATATGGCCCCGTTCAGTTCGTGAGGTTTTCTTTGTATTGTCACCACCTATCTTTGTACTTGGTCAGGCTTTGGCACTCAACTACATCTTCCAAAGGGAAGTAAGTACCTTAATCCTGTCCCACGCGGCAAATCAACTGAAAGCATTAAGACAATATCGGTACCTATTTGTGAGGTTACGGGAATCATTACCCTGGCGTTCCGGCACCCAACCATATTTTCTCGAAGTAAAATCAATGTCAAATTCACATCCGGGATGAATGAAGAACCACTTCTCACTTCTTTTATACGCAGGCTCCGTAAGATAATTTAGCTGTGTTTAAAATTAATCCCAGTTGTTCCGGGAGCACCTCTGTATGTATTTTGATGAGGCTTGCCAGGGTTATTACATCACAACTACTAACAAGTTAAAATGCTAATGTTCGAGAGCCGTCTGTCTACAGCTGTTTCATCCTTCAATAAACTTCAGTTGGTAGGAGACTGACATTTCTGACGCTAGAGTTCCTTACGTGTGCTTCGTCATAACGTGTTTTCTCACCTCGCTTTCTCATAGGGATATGATGAATAGCATCACGAATCACGTCTAGGAAGGTAATAAGTGCAGCGTGAAAGTGAAGAGTCTACTTACCTAGTTTACGTATTTAAGGCCACTATTCCGTGTAGAACCTTCGTCATGATATGACCAGCTATTGCCAACGACCATTTGTTACAACACAATACATTATATGAACCGTTCCACACACGCCGTTCGTGTAGGCCCTATTACTGATTCTAGATTCTAAATAAACCATCCCAGATCCTTCTAGATCACTGTAGGTAGGCCAATGGATCATATGTAGCTCAAGGGATCCGCTTATATTTGATATTAGTACAAACTCGGTACTGATTAGTCGTGCTGATCGTACCCAATGGTGTTTTACGAATAAAATAAAACTTTAAATCAATTCGTGATTGATTCTCTCTAAACTTGTTACTTAGTACCTGGAGTGATTTAGTCAGAGGGATGCTTAGATAAATATGGCTCCTTCCTTCCTTTAAAATATATTCTTCTACTAAGATATCTTCACCTTGCCACTTCCTCCTGTCATCTCGGAGCAACATACAGATGGGCCGGCAATCATTGACACCCGAAGCCTGAGAACCTAATAAACTTTATCCGTACATATCTATTTCATTTTAGGTACATTTTTCCACCCTAAAACCATCTAGCCCGCCTCGTGTTTATTCATCCACTCGTCTTCACTCTCGCGAGAATTACATCTACAAACCAGTTTCCCTTTTCAATTCTACATTACACACAGCCGGTGTGCTTTGACCCGTTTCAATCTCTGTAGGCTTTACGGAGTCTTCATAGTTTTCCGTCATTCTGTCATCGTCTTACCATCCTCGTCATCCAACATACTTTACGACCATCATTATCAACTTAGGTTGCTTTTGATCTTCGTTCAATCACCTTACAGCCGCGTTACCTAATCGAATGTTCAATTGGAAAGCCCATCAATCATCATCGGACAACCATTCAATTCCCGAAAATGGAATCCACGACGGGCATCATGCCTCGAGCAAAGTTCCGGGCCGAGCCTCAGGTAGGGCTTCACATGGATCTCATTATCACCAACATGGGTACCTTGAATGAACTTTCAGGAATGCCGACCGAGATAGTTCTAGCCATTGCGAAGTACATGAGTCAAGCTACTAAAGCTTGTCTAGCCCAGACTTGTCGTGGCTTCTCAATCGCCATGGACGTAGCTCTATACGATCAGGATAGCAAGCAGGACCGACATGCACTTTGGTGGGCTTGCGTGCATAACCAACCTAAACTTCTACGACGTATCCTCAATTACGACTCCAGTCTGGTCAACTATCATTTCCGAAAGGCCCATACTATTGAACTCATGTCCTCCACTCCAAATCACCTAATGAAAGTTTGCGCCAAACATAGAGGCGCTGATTTCAGCACTCATCTGACCCCTCTCACGGTAGCCATCCGATTTGGAAGTTTCGATATTTTCACTACTGTACTCAAGTTAGGTGCAAACGTGAACGCTGCCGTTCCCTCCCGCGGCATGGGTGCTGGCAAGCTCTGGCTTCCTATCCATTGGGTAGTTCGCCTAACTAAGAGCGGCAAGGACTTTGAAGACTGTGTTGGTCTTCTGATCAAGCATGGCGCCAACATTAATCAAGCTCCTCTGCTACCAGGAATAATTGGAAAGTTTGGAGATGGTCTTCCTCTATTGGAGGTCATCGACTTTCAGCCCTATTTCCGAAAAGGATACACGGAGCCATATCCAGACGAGTTGTACGAAACTCAGCTCCAGAATCGTCTCAGTAAGGCTAAAGCACTCCTTAGATTTGGAGCGGACCCCAATGTTCGAGAGCCAAGCACCTCTCAAACTTCGATCTACAAGGCGGCACTATCTTTGGCTTGCTACGACCCGAAGTCTCCATTCTCATACCAGACTCCGCTTCGTCACGATGTTAAGCGCGTCCATGAAGAAGTTGTAGTAACCAATGCTTTGCAGTTATTCAAAGCCTTGATCAATCATGGTGGTAACCCTAACATTTCCTGCAATGGCACCACCGCCCTGCATCTCCTATGCAAACGCAGCCGGGAGTATAAGCCCCTTATATATTGTCTCTTACGGGCAGGAGCTTTTATCAATGCTGCTGATAAAGATGGTCGTACCCCTATATACCAATACGTGATGTATCCTCGTCATCACGAATTACTTAGGGAGTTTGTGGAGCAGGGCGCGAATGTCAATCATCGCGACACCAGGGGCCGTACCCCGCTACACGTGGCCTGCGCCGACTATAACACATGCCACTCAAAGTTGAAATGTACTATTGAGGTGCTACTTGCGAACGGCGCCGACCCTACTCTACTTGATGACAAAGGCGATACGCCGTTTGCCCTTCTCGAATCACGAAGGATCCCAACTTGGGCCGACATCCGAAGAACTCTCCTAGAGGCGCAGTTGAAGGCATCTGGAATTGATATGGTAGATTGGGAAAAGCAGCAATACAAGGAACATCCCGAATGGGGCCCATACGTTGAATGGGTACAAAGTAAAACTTTTAGTTGGAGAGAACATGGAAATATCATGTAAGAGGGTGGAGGTTTATGGATTAGTACCGTGGTGCTCTAGCTATGATGCTTGAAAGGGCATATGTCGTAAGGTGGCAGAAGTCCAAGATGCGATCATGGAGATTATCAGAACACCAATCAGGATTTCACATACGGGGGTTGAGCAAAAGAGAAAAAAGGGGGAGAGAATCAGATTCGAATGGACGATAGGAAGGAGAGAAGGAGGGCTATACCTCAAGTCACTAATATCCGGAATGTTGATGGGGGTCACATTGACAACTATGTCACCGGAGAATCAATGCTTTTGTTTGTCGTTTACTTTATTGTTCCCTTTTGGCATGCAATACGTTTGAAGTTTGAAGTTTGAAAAATCGACATTGGTGGGGGGTATGGCTGTAATGTTGAAGGGTCTGCTCGAATGTCTCATGTTCCATGTTTTGATAGATACTGGTTCAACCTTGCAATAGGCGTTTGCCTCGCAACTTCTGTGATCCTTAATGGCCTATGTATACGACACGACTACTTGCTTGCTCTCATTTGCAGTTATGATAACTCGAACTCTTTTTTGGTACACTAATTGACTACGCTTTGAAGCTAGAATTAACAGTTCGCCTTTAACTACTACTACTACTATGCTTTCGTTATGATACGTGATGATAATTATTAAGGCAAAACTTCCCTCATGAGGCTGTAAGAGTATTATAACTACGAACTATGGAAGTCATATAAGCACCTGGCCTTTTCTCTTATGATCGGTTGTACTTAAATATTCGCAGACGGTTGACCGATATTTTTTGTCCCATTATGCGATCGGTATGCCTTGAGTTTACGAAGGGTTTATTATGTCGAACTTTTTTTTTTCTCTGGGAGGAAAGGGCTTATATTTCCCTTTTTGGACGAAAAAAATTACTGTAATAGGAAGTGTCCCTGTTATTTTTATCAGACGTTAATTAAGTACATTTTAAAAGAAGTGGGATATTAGAAAGAATTTTAATTAAAAGTATTTATATAAATGTATTAACGTAAAAGGTTTGGTTAGTTATAAGTATAACCACAGTTACGGGTTAATTACGGTTATAAATTAATTACAATAACGGATTAATTATAGCTATAATTATAAAAAAAATATAATTAATTATAAATTTATATTTTTTTTATTTTTTTATTTTATATAAAATATATTATATATTATATTTAAATAATTTTATTTTTAATTATATATTTATTATTTATTATTAAAAAAAATTTTAATTATTAATTATTTTTATTATTTATTATTAATTATTTTTATTATTTATAATTTATATTAATAATTAAATATTTATATATTTAAATTTTTTTTTAAAAATTAACAAAGCGATTATATATTAAGATTATAAAATTATTTAATTTTTTAATTATTTATTTACGTATATTTTGTTTAATTTTTAATATATATTATAATTAATTATTTATTTAATAATAATTTTGTTATTAATGCGGATTATGATAAACTTGTTAAAAAATAATTTTAATTCCGATTTTTTAAATTATATAATTATATTTTAAAAGAATATTTTTTAATTATTTATTTATTATATTATATATTATATTATTATAAGTTTATTATTTATTATTTATTCGATATATATTATAAAATAAGTTTAATTTATTATAATATAATGTTTTTTTAATGATATAAAAAAAATAATATTATTATTTATATTATATATAAATTCCTTTACATATTTTTTTATTTATTATTATATATTATTTATTATTTAATAAATTTAATTATTAATATTTAAATAATTATAATTTATAACAATTTTATTTATTATTAAAAAAAAAAAATAAAAAAAATATTACGTATAAATCGTAATTGTTAATAAAATCATTTATATTAAAAATTTTAAGCCGTTAAAACCTATAAAGATTTATATACTTAAAAATTCTAAAATAATATTATTATAAAAGTTTAAAATAATAATATTAAAAAAATTTTAAATAATAATATTAAAAAAATAAATAGTAATATTACGTTAAAAAAAAGGCTTATTATTTAATAAAATATTAATATTATAAAACGTAATATTAAAAATTCAAGCGTATTTTTTTATTTAAATGTTTTTAATTACATTATTAATAAAATAAATTTATAATTAATATAGATTATTTTTATTTTTGTTAATAATAAATTAAAATTAATTAATATTAACTTTTTTATTTTTAATTATTTTAATAAAAAGTTATTAAATAATTATTATAAGTTTTATTTAATTATAAATTATTTAATTAAATTTTATAAAGTTTTTTATATATAATATGTTTTTATTATAACGTAAAGATTTATTAAATTTAATTATAAATTAATTATATATATTAATTTAATTATTAAATTAAAATGTTATTATAAATATGTGGATAATGTTTTTAATATTAAACTATTTAATATTTGCAATATTAAAATATATTTTTTAAAAAGGGATAATAAACTTATATATAATATTTAAACGTGTAAAATTATTAAAATTATTATATAAATAAAATCGATTAAAGATTTATGGAATAATTTTTTTTAAAATTATATGTTTTTTAAATAATACTTAATAATCGATTTAAAAAAAATATTTTATTAATTAAATATTATATTTATAAGAAATTTTTTTAATATTTTATATTTATTAAATATATATTTATTAAAATTATTTTTAAAAATAAAGTTATATTTTGTTTAAGTTAATTTAAATAAGGAGTTGGTTTTATGTATTTTAAAGAATAATTTTATATTTAATATGTTTAAAGAGTTATGATTTTTAAATTTTAAAAAAGAATAAAATAAGTTTATTAATTAAGAAAAAAGAGAAGATATTATCGATTTTTTTTAATTGTATAATGATAAAGATAATATGGAAAATTACGAATATAATTAAAAAGAATATATAAAAAGTATAAGATAAAATATACAAATTATAAAACAAAATTAATAAAATATAAAATAAACTTTAAAAAAAATAATAATAAATTAAAGAAAATTTATTAATAATTAAAAAGCTATTATTAAATTATTATATCGATTAAAAAATAAATTTAATAATTTATATAATAAATATAATTATAATCTAAATAAAATAAATAATAATAATTTATTAATTTAATAAAAATATAACGTAATTTAATAATAAAATATTTAATTAATATAATATAATTTATGTTTATATGTAATTACGTAATTTTGTAAAATTTAAAAATAAATTTATTTAAGTTTTTTATTAGTTTTTTTATAAAGTGTTAATATTTTTTTTATTTTTTTAATTAAAGATAAAAAAGATAAATATTTATATAATATTTTTATTTTTAAATATTATTATTAAATGGATTAATTTTTTAATAATTAAATAATTTAATTTAAAATTGTTAATTGTTATTATTAAAAAGGTTATATTGTATGATGTAAAGAATAAAATATTTTAATGGCTTTTTAAATAATTAAAAACTTAATATTTTAACGTTTATTACGTTAAATTGTAAATTTTTTTTTTTTTATATAAAATTGATTTTAATATACCTTCTTTAATAATTATTTTTGTTGGTAAGTACGTACGTAAAGAGATAATAATAAAGTAAATAATAAGTAAATCAAGTGCAATGAAATTAATGTAATATTAATGTTTAAAAAGGGAACTATTTATGGTAAAAAAACGAGGGGAACTTATTCTTTATATAATATATAATACATAAGTATAACTTCTTTTTAACTAAAGACGTAAAACGTTATAATACATTTATACGTCATTTAATTATTACTTATTCTATTTTCTTTTTGCAATGAATTGGTTGTAAATTTATTATTCTTTTTACGTTTTATCCATTTTTCCAATTATAAATTAACTTAATTATTTTTTACTAAATTTTTTATTATTTCATTTGAAATAACCTTTGTTATAACGTTTGTAAAGTTATAAATGTTATGTATTTAATAAATATTATTTATTTTCCGGTTTTTATATAATTACCTTAACACTATTAAATCAATTATTAACTTTTTCTCGTTAATGTTACCCATTTATACCAGGTATTGGTATAAGGAAAAGGAATTAATATATAAAATAAAAAAAGTTTTAAATAAAGATAAATGTTTAAAAATGATATTAATTATATAATAAATAACGTAATTAATATTAAAACCTTAAATTATCCCGTAAATTTTATTAATAAACATATTATAAATTATTTATTTATATTTAATAAATAATTAATAGATAATGTTTTTAATAACGTAAATTTTGTTATTTTAATTGGTAGTTTCTTCATTTCTTAAAATAATAATATATTTAATTTATAAATTTAAATCTTTATTATTTGTAAATAATTTATTAATAAAAATATACACGCGTAAGTCTTATAAGTTTAATTTAATATATTTTAATCTTTATATTTAATTATCCATTTATTATTTAATTTTAACATTAAAGGCCTTTATTTCTTTAAGTTTAAGATTAATGTATTAAATTGTTATAAAATAGTTGAAAACGGTTTTAAATTGGTAAATGGCTACAATATATATTTTTTAAACCTTTATTTTATAAATCTTTTAACTATATTTAATAATTAACTGTTTATAAATTTAAGTTTTTTAATTTAATCCTTTTATATTATAATAATTTCGTAATCTTTATTATAAATAATAATTCGTAAATTATTAAAATTTTTAATTTCTTTATTTAATATTTTTTAAAGGTATATTTTAATTCTTATCTTAATTAATACTTTATTTTTAATAATTAAAAATTTTATAATATTAATATTAAAGATATTATCCATTTATAAACCGATTAATTTAAAAAGTTTTAAATTTATAATTAATAAGTAAAAATTAAAGGTTAATAATTTTATATATAATTTTCTTTAATAATGACGTAAATAAATTTTAAATCAATACGTACTTAACTCCGTAAAATCGTATAATAATTTAATAACACGTAACAACATTCCTTTGAAATATTTATTTTTTAATTTTGTTGGTAAATATATATAAATTTTCTTTTATATTAATATTTTTAATTAAATATAAACCATAATAATATTTTTAATTATAACCTTTATCCTTTAATATCGAAATATAAAAATTAATAATAAAATAAAACATTAGTTAATTTTTTAAATAATAAGTGTATATATTATAATAAATTCTTTATTAAGATTATTATATCCTTAAATTACTAATTGTGACTTTTTATATAACGTAAAGGTATTTTTAATTTTAATTTCCTAAACCATTTATGATTTAAATATTATTATTTTTTAATACATTATTACATCATACATTTTAAATAATAAAATATTTTCTTTAAATAAAGCGTTTAATTCTTTTAAGTTAAACATTTTATAAAATTTGCTTAACATAATTATCTTTTTATTAATTTACAACTTTAATGTTAAATTAAAATTATTTTATTCTTTAAAAATAAAGTATAATAAAATAATATATAAAAATTCGTTAATATATATTAAGTTTTTCTTTAAAATAAATTTATAATCGTTTAAATTAATTGTAAGTTTAAATAATTTGATTATAAATTTTTTACTTTTTATAAGGTTTTTTTTTAATTTGGTATAAGGTTTTACATATATATTTTTAAATATAAATATATTTCCGAAAGTATTAAAAACAATAATTATATCTCGGTTAATAATTATAATAATTTTATAAAAACTTTTTTATTTTTCTTTTTTTTAATAAATTAATATCTTGTTTTTTATTAAAAGTATTATAAATAATATTTTTTAAATGTTAAGGTTATTCCTTATATTTATAATGTTTTTAATTAAATATTATACTTTAATTTTTTTAATCTTTATTATTACTTTTTAAATTATTTATATTTTTTAAATTTATATAAAAATTAATGGTAAATTTATATTAATTTTTAGATAAATACCAAAAATTAAAAAGATAAGTACGAAATTGTTTAAATTAATTGTGTTATTTATTATTTTAATAATTATTTAAAGTTGAAATATTTTTAAGTTAAAATTTTAAAATTTATTGGTTATAATTTTGTAAGTTTTGCATATAAAGTTATAGTATTTTTTAATTTTATCGATAAATTAATAAGTTTTTATAAAGATTTAATAATAAGTAACGTTGGTAATATAAATTTTATTTTTAAATTTAATATTATTGAAGTTAATGTTAATATTATAAATAATAATATTAAAGGGTTTAAGATATATATTTATTTAATATTATTTAAAGGTTTTTTATATTTTTTTAATCGAAATGATTTTTATAAATTATGTTGCTTAAAAATCCGTAATTGCGTCGATTATATATAATATTAATTATTTATTAAAATATATAATATTAGTAATTATTTTATAATTAAAATTTATATTAAGGTTTTTTAAATTAAATTTAAACCTTTAAAAAGTTTTATTCTTTATTTAATAATAATAATAGAATTTATTAATTTCTTTAATATTGTTAATGTTAATGTTATAACTAGTTTTGTTTAATAAATTATATAATTTATTTATAAACGAATGGTTAAAATAAAAGTGTAAATATTATAGTTTCGTTTTTGTAAAATAAGTTATATTATTGAAATAAAACCACGAATATCTCCATTTATATATAATTATTACAATTACTCCATTTTTTTTAATTAATTAATTAATAATATTATTTAAATATATTTTTAAGTAATTTATATTTTTAAAGTATAAAAGAAATAAAGTATTTAATTTTATTATATAAAAATCAATTGGTTTAAAAGGGATATTAATTATAATTATTTTTAATAATTTAATAAAAGGTTTATTACCAAATTTAATATTTATTTTATTTGTTTAATTATTGTTTATTTTTAATTTGCGTTTAAGGAAGCTTTATATAAGTATTTAATATTATTTCTTTTTTACGGTAAATATTTGTGTTATATTTATATTAGGGATGATTTTTTAGAAGATATTTTTGGCATATTAGTTTAAGATAAAAGAAATATTGTTTTGGGGTTTTTTAAGGGGGGGGTAATAAAAAGCGATTTAATATTAGTACGTTTGGTTTATTAAATAAACGGTGGTTAAAAATTATTTAATTTTATTTTTCTTTACTTTAAAAATTTAAACGTTATCTTCATTATTATTAAATTTTAAGCTTTTTTTTTCGATACTTTTATAATTAATTAAAAATATGGCATATTTTCTTTTATTTTATTTTTTTTTGGTTTTTTACTAATTTTTAACTTCTTTTTGTTTTTTTTTTAAAATGTTTGATAAATTAACATCCTTTTTTCTTACATATTTAATAATGTTTTTTTTTAATTTTGTAACCTTTTCTTAACTTAATATTTTTTATTTTTGTTAATTTAGTGGTATTTTTGTTTTGTGTAATATTGGTTAATATCTTTATTATTCTTTTTTATTATATATTATCGTACGTTTTTTAGATTTTTATAAATATTTATTAAAATACGAAATTTGTTTGTTAAATTTTTAAATTAATATAATAAAGTAAATAAAGTATATTATAGTTATAAGACGATATGGTATATTTAATGGATAATAGTAATAAATTATTATTTTTCTTTAAAATCTTATTTTAAAATATGTTAATATAATAATAATTTATTAAATATAATTTATAATATTTTTAGGTTTAACTTTCCTTTATTTTTCTTTTTAATTTTAATATTGTAAAAAATAATAAATATTTAATTTTAATAATATTATATCTTATTTTATTCTATATTAAAATATTATTTTATAATTAAGTATATATCTGCGAAATATCAATATTAAAGTATGTTATATAAGAAATATATTATTATTTTTTTTGTAAAAATAGTGGAAAATATAATATAAAATTACGTTTATTAGATTCTTACCGTGTAATATATATTTAAGAAAAATTAAAATTTATTTTTAAAAATATTGTAAATTTCTTTTATATAATTATTTTCATTATTTTAAGCTTTTTTAAAATAGTTTATAATAATTAAAGAATATATTTTGTTAAAAATTTATATTAAGGAAATATTATAATATATTTGTATTTATTAATTATTAATAAGTATAAAAATTTATTCTATTAAATTATTTGCTAATATAAATAATGGAATCATTTAAAAAAAAAATTGTAATTTTTTATAAATTAGTTTTTTTTATTTGTTCCAGCGTTTAAAGAAATTGTTGTTATTATATAAAAATTATTTAATAACAATTTAAATAATTTAAATACATTTCCCGATATTATTATAAGGGTTTGCCCTTACGTAAAGCTAGTGTTATATATAAAATTATATCTTAATTATTTTATATATATTAGAATATTATATAAGGTATTAATTTATAAGAATAAACCGAGAGAAAATGCGTTAATTCCTTATAAAATCGGGAAATAAAAAATATTTTTTATTAACTAAATATTATCTTAATATAAATAATTTAATATTTTTTAAAGAGGTTGGTTAAGTTATATTATAGTATGGATTAAAGATAAGTTATGTAATAAAGGTGGTAGTTGGGAAAAAAGGTACGTAATAATTTTTAATTGTTAAATTAAAGGTAAAATATTAAAAATTAATAAAAGATTATTAAAAATAAAGAACGAAAGGAATATTGCGTATGGAGTAAGCAATATATATTAAAAGCAAGAAAAAGATGGTTTAATTAAAATTATATTAAAAAATGAAATTTAATTTATATATATATTTATTTAAATTAGTATTTATAAATTAAAGATTATTAATTATTATTATAACGTAATATATATATAAATTTATATATTAAAATAAATTAATCTTTTATTAATATTATATATAAATATTTTTTATATTAATATATCCAACTATTTCCACTTAATTATATTTAATTTATTAATATATTATATTAATAATTTACATAATATTATAAAGTTAATAAATATTTTTATATAATTGATATTATGTTTTTTTATATAAATATTTTTTATTATTAATACGTTTTATAATCTTAAGCATATTTATTTTAACAATATTACAAAATTATTTATTGTAAATCTTTTAAATTATTCCTAATATTTATTTATAGTTTTTTTAAATATATATATATTTATTAAGCTTTTATTAATATTTTTAAAATTTAATAATATAAATAATGTTTAAATTGTTTTTTGTTTAAAAATAATTATTTATAAGTTAATTAATTTTTATTTTATTGTTATATGGTTAAATTATTATGTAAAGGTAAATCTTTAATCGGGAATTAATTTAAAAAGTTTAAATAATTCGTTTTTATTTTCTTATTTTATTGCATTATTATTAATGGTATAGGTTTAAATTTATACCAAATTTTTTATTTATAAATTTTGAAATATTATTAAAGATATAAGTAATATAAAGGATAAAGATGTAAAAAATAAAGGATTTAAATTAAAGTAATGTAAAAATATTTTGTAAAAGTTATATATAAGTAAAGGATTATTTATTATAAATAATACAAATATTTTTTTATAAAAGAAAAGTTATTAATATTGCGTATGTTATTACGATAGATTTTTCCAAATTGTTATAATAATGACTTTTTTAACTTTATTAATTTATATTATTAAATATTTAATAATATTAATTAATGTTAGTAAATATATACGTAAAGAAATAATAATAAAGCAAATAATAAATAAATTAAATACGATAAAACTAGTATAATATTAATATTTAAGGAAAAAATTATCTATAATAAAAGAATAAAAGGAACTCGTTCTTTATATAATGTACGGTATATAAGTATAACTTCCTTTTAACTAAAGACGTAAAACGTCATGACACGTTCATGCGTCATTTAACCATTAATTTTAAAACTTATTTTAATATATATTATTAATTGTTTTGATTTAATATAATAAAAAAATGTTTTGTTAAATATTATAATTTATATTAATATTTTATTATTTATTGAAATGGATACGAATAATATTATATTTAACGAAATTAATATAATAGTTTTATTAAACAATTATTTACTAATTGTTTATTATATAATTAAATAAGTATATAAAGATTAAATATTTATAACGTTTTTACCGGGGCGATAAATTAGATTTTTGTTTAATAAATTGGCGTAAAATATGCTTTAATATAACTATTAATTTAAAATAAAAGGAAAATTATTTAATGGTTATTATTTTTATAACTTATTTTTTATTTTATTTTAAATAATTAATATCTAAAAATCTTATAATAATAAGTGTTAAGTATATAAAAATAAAAAAAAGTTTTAAGATATTTATGTTATTTTTATATAAGGTTTAAAATATAATTTTAAAAATATTTATATTAATTGTTATTATAATAATAAAGTAAGTAAATGTTTTTTTTAAAAAGGTAAATTTAAATCTTTATTTTAATTATAAATAATAATTGGTTTTTTATAAATAATCTTTATTTATATATAATTTATAAAATATAAAATAATATAAGATATATTATTTAAGGAAAATAATTTTTAATTTTTAAATTATATTTTTATTATAAAAGTTTTTTTTTATAAAATATATACTTAATAATTAACAAAAATAAACCTAACCTTATTTATTTATAAAAATTTGTAAAATTTTATATATAAATATTTATATAGTATCGATTTTATAATAATATTTAATTTGTAATAATTTTATATTTTATTAATAATTTAAAATTTAATATATTTTATTATAAAATTATTTTAAAATTTTTTTTTTAATAAAAATATTTTTTTACTTATTATTTTATTTATAAAAAAATTATTAATTAACGCGTTACATTAAATAAATCTTATTAATAATATATAAATAGTTTATTATATATATTTTTTATGTTTTTTGGTTAAATTTTTATTATTAATATTTTATTTATTAATAAATATAAATTTATTAAAATTAAAATCTTCCTTTTATAATATAATAAAAACCGAATTAAAATTATTAAAATTAATGGTTAATTAAATTAAAAGAGTGTTAAGTTATATTAATAAAGTTGGTATATTAATTGTTTTAATAATAATTATATTTATGGTTTTATTATTATATATATTAAGTTTTATTATAATAAAATTTTACTTTTATTATAAATTTAATATAATTAAAAAATTGCTTTTATTTTTTAATTTTTTTATAAATGACATTTTAATGGTTTTGGTTTTAAAACGTTTTAGTTTCGATTTAAATATTTATATAAACGGAAAATTTATAATTATAATATTTAAAATTAATTATATTAAACCTTAATTTATTTAATATAAAGTTATTATAGAAATTATAAAAAAAATAAAAGATTTATTAATAGAAATTTCTTTTTTAAATCTTATTTTTATTATAAATTTTGTTTTAAATTAATTAAATATTAAACTTAAATAATAAAATATTTAATTATTTTAAATATTAAAATTATTATTTTAAAATATTTAATAATTTTTTTTTTAAGAAGATATATTAAAAAAAAAAAAATATATAAAAGGATAAAGTTCTTTTAAATAAAAGGATATTTATTTTATTGGATTTTTTTTAAAAATAAAATTAAATCTTAAAAAAGTATTTTTGTTTAAATAATAATTTAATATTTTAAAAGATTATATTAAGTATTTTTAACGTTTAATATATACGCCTTATAAATAAATATAAAATTAATTAAATTTATAAAAATCTTATAAGTTTTAATATTATTAATAATAAATTAAATATAATTAAATTAATATAAATATATAAAAAAGAAGGGAAAAAAGGAGGGAAAAGGTTTAATTAATATAATATATTTTTTAATAGTTTTATTTATAATTATTATAATAGTTTTATATATAATATTTTTAATACTTTTATCCTTAAATGTTTAAATACCTCAACTATATAATTTGCTTAATAATAATATAATATCTTTTATTATATTATGTCGTTTTTTTAAGTTTTAATCAAAAAAACAAACTATTATTATTAAATTTATATTCCGGAAATATTTAATTATATTAATTTAATTAAAATAGTTTTCTAATATATTAATTTTTATTTTAATAATTAAAATTATGGATTTATATTTAATAAATTATTAAAATAAATAAGGAATATTTATATATTTAATTAAATTAATAATAATTATAATAAAATTAAAAGAAATATAATTATTATTGTGGTTTAATTGGGATAAAGTAAATAAAATATTAAATGAAAATATAATATAAAATAATGTTATAAAAAATTATTTAATAAATTTGATAAATAGTATTTATTTTTATATATTTAATTAAATAATATAAAATATTGTTTAAAATATATATATTATTTAAATTTTTTCTAATTTGAAAAAAGGAAAAATATAAATTTTATTTATAATTATTTTTTTGTTTTTTTTAATAAATAAGTTTTAAAGTTTTATTTAATTTAATTTTAATATAAACGAATTTTATAAATGTTACGTTTTAATATTATAAGTTTTTATTTTAATAATAAATGATATGTTTTATTATATAATTAATAATATATCTTTAAAAAAAAACAAAACCATCATTAATATTATTTTATTTTTGTTATAATATTAGTATAAATGGATAACGATTTAAATTAAAATAATTATAATTAAATATTTAATTAATTTATTTTTGTTTATGATTTAAAAAAAAATACGTAATAATTTTTTTATTAAAAATAATATAAACCTTACTAAAAATACATTAAACTAACATTATGTAAAATTAAGTTTGGTAAATAATAAATTATTTAAAATTATATATAATATTATTAATTTTGGTATATATTAAAAAAAATTATAATTTTTTGTTTAAATATTATAAATAACGTTTTTAATAAAAAATAAAGTTATATTAACGAAATATAATAAAGTTTAAAAGGTTTACGGTTAATTTTAATAAATAAAATATATTTTAGTCGATTTATTTCACTTTATCTCCCTAGCATTCAAATGTACGGATAATAAAAAAAAGGGAAAAAAAAAGAAAAAAAAAATAGTTAAAAATAAGTAAATTTTTAAAAAAAAAAATTAATAAGAAATAAAATATTAGTATTATTTTAATAAAAAAATTTATTATAAAATTTTAGTAAATAAAAATAGAAAAAATATAAAGAAAAGTAAAAAAAATGGTTAAAAATAAAACTTTATTATAAAATTATAATAATTATTTTTTATTTAATTATATTTTTAAAAAATATTAATCTTAATTCTTAATAATTGGGAATATTATTAAAGTTTAGTTTAATAATTTATAAAGACTTTTTATTTAAGTACCTTTTGTTTATTTAATGCTTTAAGGTTAATTTAATATTTTTTAAATTAAAAAATAAAAAATTTAATATTATAATATTATATATAATAGTTATATTTTAATTTATAAGCTTAATATTAAGTTTATAATATAAAGATTTTAATGTTAAAAAAATATTATTTATCTTTATAAATATCTAATTTATATTAATTAATTTTAATATATTAAATAATATATTTATTATTATTATATTTATAATAATTCCTAATAATTTATTAATAGTTTTTAACATTTAATATTGATGGTTGAATGATTCATGAACGTGTCATGACGTTTTACGTCATGAGTTAAAAGGAAAGTGTACCTATGTATCGTGTATTATATAAGAAACGAGTTCCTTTTGTTCCTTCATTATAAATAGTTTTTTCTTTAAATATTAATATTATATTAATTTTATTGTATTTATTTTATTTGTTACTTATTTTATTGTTATTTTTTTACGTATGTATTTATTAATATTAATTAATATTATTAAATATTTAATAATATAAATTAATAAAGTTAAAAGAGTTATTATTACGATAATTTAGAAAAATTTATTGTAATAATATATGCGATATTAATAATTTTTCTTTTACAAGAAATATTTATATTATTTATAACAGATAATTCTTTATTTATATATAATCTTTACGAAGTATTTTTATATTATTTTAATTTAAACCTTTTATTTTCTGCATTTTTATCTTTTATATTATTTATATCTTTAATAATATTTTAAAATTTATAAGTAAAAAGTTTGGCGTAAGTTTAAGTTTATATTATTGATAATGACGTGATGAAATAAGAGAATAAAGATAAGTTGTTCGAATTTTTTAAGTTGATTTTTAGTTAAAGATTTATTTTTATATAATAATTTAATTATATGATAATAAGATAAGAGTTAATTAATTTATGAATAATTATTTTTAAATAAAAGGTAATTTGGGTATTATTTGTATTATTAGATTTTAAGAGTATTAATAAAAGTTTAATAAATATATATATATTTAAAGAAATTATAAATAAATATTAAGAATGATTTAAAGGATTTACGGTAAATGATTTTGTGGTATTGTTAAAATAAATGTGTTTAAGATTACAAAATGTATTAATGATAAAAGGTGTTTATATAAGGAGGTATAATATTAATTATGTGGAGATATTTGTTAATTTTGTGACGTTATGCGAATTATTAATGTGGTATATTAATGAATTAAATGTAGTTAAGTAGAGATGGTTAAATGTGTTGGTATAGAAAATATTTGTGTATAATATTAATAAAGAATTGGTTTATTTTAACGTGTGGATTTATATATATGTTATATTATAATAATAATTAACAATTTTTAATTTATAAATATTAATTTAAACAATTATATGTATAGGTTAAATTTTATTTTTTAATATAATTTTAATTGGATTATTTTTTTTTTGCTATTAATATATATTGTTTATTTTATACGTAATATTCCTTTTGTCTTTTATTTTTAATAATTTTTTATTGATTTTTAATGTTTTATTTTTAGTTTAATAATTAAGAATTATTACATATTTTTTTTTTTAATTATTATTTTTATTGTATAATTTATCTTTAATTTATATTATAATATAATTTAGTTAACTTTTTTAAAGGATATTAAATTATTTATATTAAAGTAGTATTTGATTAATAGGAAACGTTTTTTATTTTTTGATTTTATAAGGAATTAATGCGTTTTTTTCCGGTTTATGTCTATTAATTAACGCTTTATATAATATTTTAATATATATAAAATAATTAAAGTATAATCTAGTATATAGTATTGGCTTTACGTAAAGGTAAGTTTTTATAATAATATTAAGAAATATATTTAAATTATTTAAATTATTATTAAATAATTTTTATATAATAATAGCAATTTTTCCAAGTATTAAAATAAGTAAAAGAAATTAATTTATAAAAGGTTACGATTTTTTCTCTTAAACAACTTTATTACTTATATTAATAAATAATTTAATAGAATAAATTTTTATATCTATTAATAATTAATAAATACAAATATATTATAACGTTTTTTTAATATAAATTTTTAACAAAATATATTTTTTAATTATTGTAAATTATTTTAAAAAAGTTTAAAATAATAAAAATAATTATACAAATAAAGCTTATAATATTTTTAAGAATAAATTCCGATTTTTTTTAAATATATATTATATAGTAAGAATTTAACAAATATAATTCTATATTATTTTTTCCACCATTTTAATAGAAAAAGTAATTATATATTTTTTATATAACATATTTTAATATTAATATTTTACAAATATATATTTAACTATAAAACGATATTTTAACACGGAATAAAATAAAATATAATATTACTAAAATTAAACGTTTATTACTTTTTATAATATTAAAGCAAAAAAAAAAAATAAAGAAAAATTAAACCTGGAAATATTATAAATTATATTTAATAAGTTATTATTATATTAACATATTTTAAAACAAAACTTTAAAAGAAAATAATAATTTATTATAACTATTTATTAAATATATTATACCGTTTTATAATTATAATATACTTTATTTACTCCATTATATTAATTTGAAAATTTAGCGGATAAATTTTGTATTTTAATAAATATTTACGAGAATTTAAAAGATATACAATAATATATAATAAAAAAAAGTAATAAAAATATTAATTAATATTATATAAAACAAAAATATTACCAAATTAATAAAGATAAAAAATACTAAATTAAAAAAATATTATAAAATTAGAAAAAACGTTGTTAAATATGTAAAAAAAAAGGATATTAATTTATTAAATATTTTAAAAAAGAATAAAAAGAAGTTAAAAATTAATAAAAAGTTAAAAGGAAATAAAATAAAAGAAAATATACTATATTTTTAATTAGTTATAAAGATATTAAAAAAAAAATTTAGAATTTAATAATAATAAAAATAACGCTTAAACTTTTAAGACAAAAAAAAATAAAATTAAATAATTTTTAACCGTTATTTATTTAATAAATCAAATATATTAATATTAAATTGCCTTTTATTATTTCTTTTTTAAAGAATTTTAAAATAATATTTTTTTCGTTTTAAATTAATACGCCAAAAATATTTTTTAAAAAATTATTCCTAATATAAGCGTAATATAAATGTTTATTATAAAAAAAAAAAAATATTAAATATTTATATAAGATTTTTCCAAACGTAAATTAAAAATAAATAATAGTTAAGCGGGTAAAATAAATATTAAATTTGGTAATAAACTTTTAATTAAATTATTAAAAATAATTACGGTTAATATTTCTTTTGAATTAATTAATTTTTATATAATGAAATTAAATATTTTATTTTTTTTATATTTTAAAAATATAGATTACTTAAAAATATATTTAAATAATATCATTAATTAATTAATTGGAAAAAATAAAGTAACCGTAATAATTATATGCAAATAAAAATATCCGTAATTTTATTTTAATAATATAATTTATTTTATAAAAACAGAACTATAATATTTATACTTCCGTTTTGATTATTTATTTATAAGTAAATTATATAACTTATTAAATAAAACCAATTATAATATTAATATTAATAATATTAAAAAAATTAATAAATTTTATTACCATTATTAAATAAAAGGCAAAACTTTTTAAAGATTTAAATTTAATTTAAAAAACCTTAATATAAACTTTAATTATAAAATAATTATTAATATTATATACCTTAATAAATAATTAATACTATACATAATTAATATAATTACGGATTTTTAAACGATACAATTTATAAAAATTATTTTAATTAAAAAAATATAGGAAATCTTTAAGTAATATTAAATGGATATATATCTTAAACCTTTTAATATTATTATTTATAATATCGATACTAATTTTAATAATATTAAATTTAAGAATAAAGCTTATATTGCTAGTATTATTTATTATTAAATCTTTATAAAAATTTATTAATCTATTAATAAGGTTAAGGAATACTATAGTCTTATATGCAAAATTTATAAAATTATAATTAATAAATTTTAAAACTTTAACTTAAAAATATTTCGATTTTAAATAATAATTAAGATAATAAATAATATAATTAATTTAAACAACTTTATATTTATCCTTTTAATTTTTAATATTTATTTAAAAATTAATATAAACTTATTATTAACCTTTACGCAAACTTAAAAAGTATAAATAATTTAAAAGATAATAATAAAAATTAAAAAAATTAAAATATAACGTTTAATTAAAAACACCTTAAATATAAAAAATAACTTTAACATTTAAAAAATACTACTTATAACATTTCCAATAAAAAATAAAATTTTAATTTACCGAAAAAAGGAAAAATAAAAAGGCTTTTACAAAATTATCGCAATTATTAACAAAAACGTAACCATTACTTCTAATATTTTTAACAATACGTCCACATTTAAAAATATATATATAAAACCTTATATCATCTTTAAAAAAAATCTTATAAAAGGTAAAAAACTTATAATCGATTTATTTAAACTTCCATTTAATTTAAACAATTATAAATTTATTCTAGAAAAAAACCTTATATACGCTAATAATTTCTTATATATTGCGTTATTATACCTCACTTCTAAAAAATAAAATAACTTTAATTTAATATTAAAATTATAAATTAACAGAAAAATAATCGCATTAAATAAACCTTATAAAACGTTTAATTTAAAAAAATTAAACGTTTTATTTAAAAAAGGTATTTTATTACCCAAAATATATAATATAACAATATATTAAAAAATAATAATATTTAAATTATAAATAATTTAAGAAATTAAAATTAAAAATACTTTTACGTTATACGAAAAATCACAACTAATAATTTAAAAATACAATAATCCCAATAAAAAATTTATTATAACGTATACACTTACTATTTAAAAAACTAATTAACGCTTTATTTTATTATTAGTTTTTATATTTTAATATTAAAAAATAAAAATTATAATTAAAGATATTATTATAACTTATATTTAATTAAAAATATTAATATAAAGAAAAATTTATATACATTTATTAATAAAATTAAAAAATAAATATTTTAAAAAAACATTATTACGTATTATTAAATTATTATATAGTTTTGTAAAATTAAATATATATTAATTTAAAATTTATTTACGTTATTATTAAAAAAAACTATATATGAAATTATTAACCTTTAATCTTTATTTATTAATTATAAATTTAAAATCTTTTAAATTAATTAGTTTATAAACGGATAATATTTTTAATATTAATATTATAGAATTTTTAATTATTAAAAATAAAATATTAATTAAGGTAAGAATTAAAATATATTTTTAAAAGATATTAAATAAAGAAATCGAAGATTTTAATAATTCATAAATTATTATTTATAATAAAAATTATAAAATTATTATAACATAAAAAAGTTAAATTAAAAAACTTAAACTTATAAATAATCGATTATTGGATATAATTAAAAAATTTATAAAATAAAAAGTTTAAAAAGTATATATTATAACTATTTACTAATTTAAAACCGCTTTTAACTATTTTACAACAGCTTAACATATTAACCTTAAACCTAAAAAAATAAAAGTCTTTAATATTAAAATTAAATAGCAAATGGATAATTAAATACAAAAGTTAAAATATATTAAATTAAATCCATAAGACTTACGCATATATATTTTTATTAACAAATCATTTATAAATAATAAAAATTTAAATTTACAAATTAAATATATTATTATTTTAAAAAATAAAGAAACTATTAATTAAAATAACGAGGTTTACATTATTAAAAACATCATTTATTAATTATCTATTAAATATAAACAAGTAACTTATAATATATTTATTAACAAAATTTATAAAATAGTTTAAAACTTTAATATTAACTACGTTATTTATTATATAATTAATATTATTTTTAAACGTTTATTCTTACTTAAAGCCTTTTTTATCTTATATACCAACTCTTTCTCCTTGTATTAATATCTGGTATAAATAAGTAGTATTAACGAAAAAAGGTTAATAATTGATTTAATAACGTTAAAATAATTATATAAAAACCAGAAAATAAATAATATTTATTAAATATACAATACTTACAACTTTGCAAATGCTATAACGAAAGCTATTTCAAATAAAATAATGAGAAATTTGATAGAAAATAACTAAATTAATTTATAATTAAAAAAATAAATAAAACGTAAAAAAAGTAATAAATTCGCAACCAATTAATTGCAAAAAGAAAATAAAATAAATAATAATTAAATAACTCATAAACATATCATAACGTTTTACGTTATAAGTCAAAAAGAAGATATACTTATATACCATATATTATATAAAGAATAAATTTCCCTCATTTTTTTATTATAAATAATTCTTTCTTTAAACATTAATATTATACCAATTTTATCGCATTTATTTTACTTATTACTTACTTTACTATTATCTCTTTACGTACGTACCTACCAACAAATATATAATGTTTTTTAAATTTTCTATTATATTTTTAAACTATTTTTTAAATTTAAAATATTTTAATTTCGTTAATAAATAAATATAATGGAATATAAGATAAATAAATAACTTTAATATATTTAATTTCGAAAAATAATAAAAAAACGAAAATAGTCAAATAATTATTAATAATATTATATTTATAATAAATAATAATTTTTAATTTAAATTTAATTTTTTTATTAAGTAATTTCTTTCGATTTTATAAATAATTAATATAAAATATTTTATATTTTTAATTTTTAAGCGAAGATTTAAAACTATAATATTTTACTTATAAAATAATGTTGCTTATGTTTTATTTAATATTTTAAAAAAGAATTGGTTAAAATAATATAAGATTTATTTTTTATTTATTTTTTAAAATAATTGTAAGAATCATTTTTAAGTAATTTAATAAAGATAAAATGTAGGTTTAATTACTTAAAGTATTTTGTTTAAAGAAGGAATAAAATAATAAAAATATATTAATATTACCAAATTAAAATTAAAAAAAGAAAAATATTTAATATTTATTATTTAACAATGTTACGTATGCTTTATACGCATTTATTCCTTATTTTTATCTTAGATTTACGCCTTTTAAAAAAGAGATTTCTCGTTTTTAATTTTACTTTTAAAATGATTATTAAATTTTTTCTTAATTTCGAAACCAATTAATTTATAAGTTAATCTTATTAAAAAATTAATAGTTATATAATAATATTTGTAAATAATTTATATTCTATTATTAAAATATTATTTTATAATATTAAAAACGTTTTAAATAATATATATATTTTTTAATATATATTAAATAAATTTTAAATAATTAATTTATTATCTTTTCTTAAAATATAAAAAACGATTATAATAAAAGCGCTTCATTAATTAAAAAAAAATAATTATTTATATTTTAATATTCTTTTAAATAAAGAATTTTAAATAATTTAAAAGGATGATAAAAATATTTTGTTACCATAAATTATCTTAAATATTATTTATATTTTAAATAATAAAAAAGAAATAATTAATTAATTTATTTATATCCTTTATTAATCCAATTAATTTCTTATATTTAAAATATTATTTTTTTAATATTATAGAAATAATACTTTAATAAATAACGATATTAATTAACTAAAAACTATATTAAATAATAAATTTAATAAAAAAAAACTTCGAGATAATAGTAAATTTAATTAAAATAATTAAATAAATATTATTTATAAAATAATTAATATAAAACAAATATTTTTAATAAAATCTTAAACGTTTATAAAATATGATTTACGCAATAATATTATATTAAAATAAAAAAAATAATTTAAAATCTTTTTAATAATTACATCTTTAAAATTTTTTTCCTTTATTAATAATAAAATTAATAATGTTTATAAAGTTTTATTTGTTTAATAATTATTTCGGGTTAAAATATAAATAGGAAATTTTAAATTAATAATTAATTTAATTATTAAAAATAATAATATTATAAAATATAATAACGTATTAAATTTTGGAAATTATTTATATATTAATAACATTTAATAACCAAATAATACTACTATTAAATAAACTTTTAATAAATTAAAAAATAACGTTGATATTATAAAATATAATACCTTTATAAAATAACCATATTTAAAGGTTTCTTTAAACAATAAATTTATAAATATAATAAATTCTTATTATTTTATTTTTACGTTTATTAAAACTTTGCCATATAAATAAAAAAATCTAATTATATTAAATAATAATTAAAAACAAAATTAAAACAAAAATAATAAATAAAATTTTAATTTAAAAACTTAAGTAATTATTAAATTTAAATAATACAAAAAATTTGTTACAATCCATTCAATTTTCCCATTTTTAATTTTTAACTAAATTATAAAAAATAATAATACCAAAATTAATAAAGCTTAAGTTAAAAAATTTTCGTTCGCTAAAATCTATTAAATAACAGAATTATTTACGTAAAAATAATTTTTTTTTTTTAATTAAAAACTAAAATATTATAAACCAATTAATAATTTAAATATATTAACTTTACTTAAATAAATTGCCATTTTTAAACAGTAATAATTTTTATTTAATAAAGAAAAAATTTATTAATAAAATATACTTAAAAACTTAATTATTAAATATAATATACTTACTATTTAATTTATAATTAATTCAAATAATATATCTTTTCTTATTTATATAAGAATAAACCAGTATTTTTATAGCTTTAAATATATTAAAAAGATTTAATAACAATTAAATTAAATTATTTTTAAAAAATAATAAGTTTTTATTAAAAAGATTAATTAAAACCTTATTATTTTAATCATTTAATTTTACTATTATATATAAATTTTCTTTAATCAAATAATCCGTATATCCATTATAAATAATATATTTAAACTTATAAATTAATATTTTAATATAATTAAAACAAATATAAAAAGTATATTTTACTTATATAAATTTCTTTAATACCACGGCAATATTGGCATTAAAATACTTATTAATAATATTTTAAAAAAAGATAATAAAGAATTTAACCGTTTTTTATTATGGATTAACAAATATTTTTAAAAAGATTTCAATAATGAGATTTCTTGTATAAAGTTGCGTAATCATACGTAACTTTAACCGAAAAAAACGTTATAAAAAAATTTAAACTAATTTAAAACTAAATAGAAATTAAAAGCATAATTTGTAACAATAACTATTTAATTTTATAGATATATTATTATTTATTATAAATATAATAATATTAAAAGTAATTATTAAAAAGGTTATTAAAAAGGAAGGTAATATTAATTTAAGTAGTTGTAAATATTAAATAAAAAAATTTATATTAACGAAGAAGATATTTTATATATAAAAAAAAGAAGTTAATATTGTATTTAATAAAATAAAATTATTATTACTATATTAAAATATAACCATAATTTTACAATAATTTTTATAAAATTATAAACGTTGATTTTATTTTATTATATTATTAATTATATAATTAAGTTAATATTTTTTATATTTTAATAATTAACCTTAATAACTATATATTTTAACGCATTAAAAAAAAATCTTATTTTTATAAATAATAAAAATAATAAAAAAATTGCTTGAAACTTAATGATCTAAATATTAAATAAGATTTTTTTTAAATAAAAGTTTTTTTTAATTGATGTATGTAATTATATATTAAATTACAATATATATTACAATTTTAAATTATATTAATACTAAATTTATTACAATACTTTATATTAGTTTATTAAATGTTATTAATTCCATTTTAAAAATTTAATGTTTTTAATATTATAAAGTAATTTAAAATCTTAAATAAAACCAATCATTTTTATGGATAATATTAACGGCGTTAAGCTTAATTTTTTTAATATATATCAATAACGCAAAAAAGTTTTAAAAAATATATATTTATATAATTACGTATTAATTGTAAATATTATTACTTAACCCAAATTTTAAAGTATAAAAAAAAAAAGAAAAATTAAAAAATGGATAAGTTATTATATTATTTTTTATAAAAATTTAATAAATAATAAATTTTGCTAGAAAATTATTATTAAAAATAAAAAGAAAATATTATTATTATTAAACAAATTTTTATTTAATTTTAAAAAAGAAATTATTTACGGAAAAAATATTATTATATTTTTTAATTTATTTATATTTTAGGAAATAATATATATTAAAAACAAAATTAATTTAATTAATTTTTAATATAAAATAAAACAAATATTAAATCTTAAGCTATAATTTATTAATAATAATTTCCAATTAATGAAAAAATTAAAAGAAGATGTTATTAAAGATGCGAAAATATAAAACGCTTAAGTTAATTAAAATAATTTTATTAATAATAAAGAAAATAACGAACAAAAAAAACAAAAACTAAAAAAAAACAATATAAACGAAATAAAAGACGTTAAATAAATATTAACTTTCATTAAAACAGTTTTAAATAACACGTTTAAAACACCGTTATTTAAACTATTTATATTAGTTTTTTTACAATATTTTTAATTTAATAACTTAACCAAAATTTTTAACCTCCTTATTAATAATAAATTATATTCTTATTAAATTTTAATTAATAATTTAAATATTAAAATAAATAACTCTTTATTAAAAAAAAAACCTATTAACCATGCCATTTTTGGTTAAATTAAAGAATAGAAAATTAAGTTAAATCTATTAAACCGAAAAATATTAAGCAATATAATCGGCTAATTAAATAAATAATTATTTACCATAAACTAAAAACATTTATAAAATAGTTATTTAAATGTTAATGGAATAAAAAATATCGATTTATTTTAAAATAACAAAATATTTAATATAAATAAAAACCCCATTTAATTAAAAAATACAAATAAATCAAACCTATTCGAAAAAAAACCAATCATGATTATTATTAATTATTATTTTAGTTTTTTATAACTTCATATAAGCCAAATATTTACTAAAAAAAAAGGCTTAAATATTAAATAATTAATTATATTAAATATATTATTTCAATATTTAAATAAAGTAAATAACTTATACGTTACCGAAACTAATGAAAATATTTACATATTAAAAAATTCCTTTTAAATTAATAATCAACTATTATTTTATTTAAAAGGTAAAAAAGGAATTGGGAAAAATGTGGTAATTAAATCTTTAATTAAAGTTTTTTAATTTAAAAATAAACGGAAAAAGATAAAAATTATTGTTATATTAAGTTACACCAATACTCACATTAACAAAACAATAATATACTCAATTATTAAATTATTTAAAACTAGTTTTAATAAAATATTAAATAAAAAAAAAATTATTTAAAAATAAACCGACATTTTAATGGTTAATAAATATAATATAATAAACGGGGCAAATTTATATTAAATATATTTACAATTTCAAAAAATAAAAAATAAATTTAATAAAGATTTTAACGATTTATTTATTATTATTTTATATAATAACTTTTATTAATTCGAATTTATTTAAAAAATATCCATATTATATTTAAAAAAAGTAACTAATAAAAAAATATACGAAGAAATAAGTAAATTATTCGAAATTAAAAATAAAAAATATTTCTTAAATTATAAACTTTAAGAAAAATTTAATATAATAATCTTTCTAAATAAATAAATAAAAATAATAAACTACATTTTTACAAGTTTCTTTAAAAAATTAAAATATAATATTTAAATTAAATAAAACGCTAATCTTTTAAATACTAAATTAGTATAATTAAATAAAATCAAATTAAATATAAATTATAAAGTTATTATACCATTAAACGCAATAAAATATATAATAAATTTGCAAATAATAATTACATTTACTAAAAAATATAAGTAAAAAGTATATATCTTCTTTTTATAATATACATTAAAAAGGGCAAGAAAAAACCAAAACGATGTAATATATTAAGTATTTAATATAATAAATAATTTAAATCTTAAAATATTAATTTATATACTATTAATAAAGAATATATCCATAATATTAACAAAATATTATTATTAAAGTTTAAAAATAATAAATGGTATTAAATATATAATAAAGAAATTTTTATTAAATTTGTACGCAATAATATATATATTAAATTTAAATATTTACTTTATTATAAAGTTATTTAAGGTTATTATTATTTCGTTTTTTATTACGTAAAATATATATTTTTAAAGATTGTTTAAAGGTTTTTTACTTTTATTTTTAATAAAAATATATACGTTAAAAAAAACCTAATTATTTGTACGTTTAAGGTTATTTAATAAGTAAAGATTTATACTTACTTTTACATTTATTATAATAGAATTTAAGGTATAAGGTTAAACATTACTTAAAACGTTTTTAAACTTAATAGTAAAATAATTAAATAAAATAAAAGTTAACTTTATAATTATTTATATATAATTAAATAAAGTGGTTACTTTAAACAAACTTCATTTTTTATTACTTATTAATAAAAAATATTAAATATTATTACGTTTACCATTTAAAATAAAAATAAATATTAATCGATTAATAAAATTAAATAAAAAAATAATAGCAAAATACAAAATAATTTTAACTAATGTTTTATACCTCAACTAATATAATTAAAAAAAAAAATTTAACTTAAATATATAATATTATTAAAAAGAAAGAATAATAAATTAAAATATAAATATAACTATATTCTTTTTTAATCTTATAATTTTTACTTTAAATCTTTTCTTTATACCTTTATATAATATTTAATAAATTACATTTTCTTCGGCGTTAAAATTTATTTTAATTACTTAAATCTTAAACTACTTACCATTTTTAATAAATATTAAATTAATAATATTAAACTCTTTTAATTTAAAAGTTACATAATACGTAACATAATAAAACGGTTTAATTAACGGGTTATATATAAGTATAACTTTTTATTATTTTACACGAATTAATTTATAATCTTTTATTATTTCTTTATTAATAAGTTCGCTAATTATAAAAATTTTAAAATAAATTTTATAAACAATTAATAAATTTACGATAACGTTTTATTACTTAAAAACATTAATTTAAAAAAATAATATATTATTAATATAAATGTATATAATATATAATATAATATAAATTAAAATTATTTCTATAAGAAATCTAAGAAATATATTATAAAAATAATAATATTATATTATTTATAAAAAAATAAAAAATAAATAAAAAAAAAAAAAAAAAAAATATAAAATATTAATAAAACTATAAGGTATTTAACAATTAAAATAAATATAATATATTATAAAATTTGCGTTAATTAAATATAATTAATTATTAATATTAAATAATTAAAAAAAGAAATATTATATATAATGGATAAAATTATAACAAATATATATCTTTTTTAAGTTATTATTACTTTCTTTATTAATAAAATAAAAATAAATAGTTATTTTATTAATATAAGGTTAATAAAAGACTTCATAAATATATAAAATATCTTAACCCTTATAATAAATGGAAATAAAAATAAATATAATTGAAACGATATTAAAGTAATATATTATATTAATGGGAAAAATAAAAATATAAAAGATTATAAGAATTTTGGAATTATAAAAGAAAATGAAGAAAAAAAAGAAAGAAATTTAAAACTTAAAGGAAAAATAAGACTTTTAAATTAAGTAAAAATTAAGTATATATAAATTTACATTATTAAAAGAAAATATAAAAAAAAATCCCAAATATAATAAATTATATTTATAACGAAAACAAAAGCATTAATATAAAATAATTTAATATATAATAGTTTATATAATAATAATCAAAGTTAAAATAAATATAAATTAAATTAAAAACAAATAAAACGTTATAAATTAAAATTATTAATTTAAAATTATTAAAAAAATTAATATTAAACGTAAAGCTTTTATAAAAAGAAAATACGTAAATAAATTCACAATTATAAAAAAAAATATATTAATATAATACGTATATAACAAAAAAAAGCAAATTAAATAACGAAGTTAAAATAAAACTATTTAAAATTAAATAACAACGTTTAATAAAAGTAAATACCTTTTATTTTAAACAATTATTATTAACGTAATTTATATTTATATTAAGTAAAAAAATAACCTTTTACTTTATATTTTAAATTTCCATTTAAAATTACTAATATTATAATTATATCAAATATAATTTATATTTTTATAATAAAATAACTTAATAATAAATAATTTGTTAGTAAGTACGTACGTAAAGAGATAACAGTAAAGCAAGTAACAAGTAAATCAAGTGCGATAAGACTGGCGTAATATTGATGTTTAAAAAAGGAATTATTTATAGTAAAAAAACGAAGGGAATTCGTTCCTTATATAATGCACGGTATATAAGTACAACTTCCTTTTAACTAAAGACGTAAAACGTCATGACACGTTCATGAGTCATTTAACCATCATAATTTAAATAAAATTATAATAATAATGAAATATTTTATTCGATTAAAAGATTAAAATAATACATATTATATTATATTAAAACCATATATATAAAAACATATATTTAATTAAAATAAAAAAAGACTTAAAAATATTTTAATATAAAGATATTAAATTAAAAGATAATTATAATAATAAATAAATTTATAAATAAAAATTTTTTTTATTATAATTATTAACGATATTAGAATTTTTCAATATTTTTAAAATATTTTTTATTTTATTAAACTAAAATTGCTTTATTTATTTAACTTTATATAAAAGCTTAAATATAACCGGTATAAAAGACTATATTATATTTTATAATTTACTAGCTTTTACGCAATTATACATTAATAAAAAGGCAAAAAATAATTATATATATAACTTTAATAATTTAATTTATATTACTATTATTATTTTGATTTTCTATAATTAACAAGTATTAAATAAACTTATTTTTATTGTATTTTTCCACTATTTATTTATATAAGTTTTTATTTAATTTAAAAAATGCGTATAAATCTTTAAACCGTAAATTTTAAGCTTATATAATTTAAAATAAAACAACTATTATATTTAATATAAAAAACTTAACAATAAAATATAAATCGACATAATTAAATCTTACGATAATTTTATTAATATTAAAGATTTCTTTATTAATAAACTAAAACTAATAATAATTAAACTTATTAAATATAAAACTAACAACATTAACCATTTTATTAATTAAATTAAAGTTAATATTATAATATATACTTATTATATTTTTTAAAAATAATCTTAAATAATTTATTAATAAATATATTTATTAAATAAAAATAAAACTTATAAATATTATGAATTCCCAACGAAAAAAGCTTTAACAAATTTCACTTTATTATATTTCGTATTAACGATAATGATAATATTAAATAAGTAAAAGATAATTTAATCGTACGTTATTTTAAAACAATAAATACCAATAATAATAAATTAAATATTAAAATTAAATAATTTTATTTTAAACGGAAAAAAATAATAATAATAATAAATTTAAATGAAAACTAGTATAAATTATATAAATAAAAATAATAAATAAATTAAAAATCGTAAAAACTTATAATTATAAAGAAAAAAGATTAAAAAAAATTAAAAATTAAAATAAATTTAATTAATAAACAATATCTTTAATAAATAAATAAAAACAATAAATGTAATACATGCGAATTAATATATTTATAACACTTTTACCTTTTATTAATATTAAGTATATTTACTTAAAATACATATTTATTTTAATCTTTTATTTTAATAAATATAATAAATTAATAGTTTAAATTGGAAAAATATTACTTAACTATATTATTAATAATAATAAATATAATATAATTAAGTTTATATACTTAATAATAGTAAAGAATTTATTAAAAGATTTAATTAAATTGCGTAATTACGTGAAAATAAAGCTATATACGTATATTTAAAAAAAAAAAAACAATTAAATGCGTATAATGGTATATAATAAACGTGGCTAATAACGATACAATTAAAATTAATATAAGATTATAAATGGGATATATAATAAACGTTATAGCTGTAAATATAATTATACCAATAATGATGCATTTAATAATAACGTTATTAAATAACGGAAATTTTAAAAGAATATACTTAATTAAACCATTAACCGTTATCACTTATCTTTACTATCTATCATCCAATCATTAACAGTAACCATATAACCGTAAACTTAAAGCTATTGTGCATCCCGACGCAAAAGTGCCTTTAATTATAAAAGGTACTTAAAACATTATCGTAACTTATAACTTTAACTTATACGATCCATTTAAACACATTGCGTAAAAGCGAATATTGCTAAAATATATAAGGCGGATAAATCAAGTGGCTGGTAATACGCCTTATACCCGTGGCTTATATATAATAAATATACTTATTTAATCCTTTTAAAAAATAATATAAAAATATAATATATATATATTTTATAACTTACGTTTAATTTTAATAAGTTATAAGTTTAAAAACTTATAATTTAAAATTAAATAAATAATTACTTAATTATTTAATAAATTATTTTATCATTTAAACGTATTTAATTTAAACTATTACGACTTTTATTATATAATTAAATAAAAAGCGGTTTTATTTCTTTAAAATTCCCTTTTTTTAATATATAAAAGATGGATTGTTAAAAGTAATAACGTTAAAGTTATAATAGTAAAAAATCTTTAATTTTTTTATATAACTTTTTTATTATTAATTTTAATAAAACCACTTATAAAATATCTTTAAGTTAAAGTGTTTAACAAATTAATAATAATATTAAAATTTACTTTATTTTAATAAATATATATTATAACTATATTAAAGCTTTTAATATAATGTTAAAATTAACGATATAAAATTATAAATACGAAATAAAGTTAATATTATTTTAATAATAAAAGTTTAATTGTTATTATTAATAAATAAATAATATAACACGGTATAATTTTAAGAAAAAAATTATTATAAAAGTTATTATTTTTTAAATATTTAAATAAGCGAAATTTTTTATATTTTGTTAAAAAATTTAAACGATTATAATAAAAAGATTTTTTAAAAGATATTTATTTTAAAGATATAAATTATATACTTAATCTTATATTTATTAAATTATATTTATTAAATTTAAGTAAAATATTCCTTATATTTATATTATTAAATTTAAACGTTAATTATTTTAGTTTTAAAGTTATTACCTTATTTAATACGTTAAAAAAATCCAAAATTATATTAAAAATAATTACTTTTAAATTATTAAATAAAAAATAAGTTAATTATTTTAAATAAGTCTTGGTTTTATTTATAAAACCTTTAAATTACCCCGTAATAAAGTAAGTTTATAAAGTAAAATTTATAAAGTTTATTATATTATTAAAAAATAATTTTTAATTTATTAATAATGGTTATAAAAACGAAAAAAGGTAATTTAATTTTGGATAATATTATTCGATTAAACTTAACGAATAAATGGTTAACGTTTAAACGAAAAATATTAAATTACTTAACGATTTAAAGTTATAAAAAAATGTTTTTAAAAGGAATAAACAAGATAACTTTAATAAAAAACCAAGTTTTTACAATAGTTAAATTGCGTAAAAAAATTAAAGTTTAAGTAAAATAAACAAAATAAAGCTTGTAATTGTATTAAATATTGTTTAAAAAAAAACTTTAAAAATACGGTAATGATGGTTAAATAACTCATGAACGTGTCATGACGTTTTACGTTTTTAATCAAAAAGAAATTATATTTATATACCGTACATTATATAAAAAACGAATTCCCCTCGTTTTTTTACTATAAATAATTCCTTCTTTAAATATTAATATTATACCAATCTTATCGTATTTAATTTATTTATTATTTACTTTATTATTATTTTTTTACGTATATACTTATTAACATTAATTAATATTATTAAATATTTAATAATATAAATTAACAAAATTAAAAAAGTTATTATTACAATAATTTAAAAAAATTTATTGTAATAATATACGTAATACTAGCGACTTTTTTTCTATAAAAAACATTTACATTATTTATAATAAATAACCCTTTACTTATATATAACCTTTATAAAATACTTTTACACCATTTTAATTTAAACCTTTTATCTTTTATATTTTTATCTTTTATATTACTTATATTTTCAATAATATTTTAAAACTTATAAATAAAAAGTTTAACGTAAACCTAAACCTATATCATTAATAATAACGCAATAAAATAAAAAAATAAAAATAAATTGCTTAAATTTTTTAAATTAATTTTTAATTAAAGATTTACTTTTATATAATAATTCAATCATATAATAATAAAATAAAAATTAATTAATTTATAAATAATTACTTTTAAATAAAAAATAACTTAAATATTATTTATATTATTAAACTTCGAAAATATTAATAAAAACTTAATAAATATACATATATTTAAAAAAACCATAAATAAATATTAAAAATAATTTAAAAAATTTATAATAAATAATTTTATAATATTATCAAAACAAATATACTTAAAATTACAAAATGCATTAATAATAAAAAACGTTTATATAAAAAAATATAATATTAATTATATAAAAATATTCGTTAACTTTATAACATTATATAAATTATTAATATAATATATTAATAAATTAAATATAATTAAACGGAAATAATTAAATATATTAATATAAAAAATATTTATATATAATATTAATAAAAAATTAATTTACTTTAACATATAAATTTATATATATATTATATTATAATAATAATTAATAATTTTTAATTTATAAACATTAATTTAAATAATTATACGTATAAGTCAAACCTCACTTTTTAATATAATTCCAATTGAATCATTCCTTTTTCATTTTTAATATATATTGCTTATTTTATATATAATACTTCCTTTACTTTTTACCTTTAATAATCCTTTATTAATTTTTAATATTTTACCTTTAACTTAACAATTAAAAACTATTACACACCCTTTTTTTTAATCACCACCTTTATTATATAATTTATTCCCAACTTATATTATAATACAACTTAATTAACTTTTCCAAAAAATACCAAATTACTTATATTAAAATAATATTTAATTAATAAAAAACGTCCTTTATTTTTTAACCTTATAAAAAACTAACGCATTTTTTTTTAATTTACTCTTATAAATTAACGCCTTATATAATACTTTAATATATATAAAATAACCAAAATATAATCTAATATATAACATTAACTTTACGCAAAAATAAACCTTTACAATAATACCAAAAAATATATTTAAACCATTTAAACTACTACTAAATAATTTTTATATAATAGCAGTAATTTTTTTAAATATTAAAATAAATAGAAAAAACTAACTTATAAAAGGTTATAATTTTTCCTTTTAAATAATTCTATTATTTATATTAATAAATAATTTAATAAAATAAATCTTTATATTTATTAATAATTAATAAATATAAATATATTATAATATTCTTTTAATATAAATTCTTAATAAAATATATTCCTTAATTATTATAAATTATTTTAAAAAGGTTTAAAATAATAAAAATAACTATATAAATAAAGCCTATAATATCTTTAAAAATAAGTTTTAATTTTTTTTAAATATATGTTATATAATAAAAATTTAATAAACGCAATTTTATACTATATTTTCTACCATTTTTGCGGAAAAAACAACAATATATTTCTTATACAACATACTTTAATATTAATATTTCGCAAATATATACTTAACTATAAAATAACATTTTAATACAAAATAAAATAAAATATAATATTACCAAAACTAAATATTTATTATTTTTTATAATATTAAAACTAAAGAAAGAAATAAAAGAAAATTAAACTTAAAAATATTACAAATTATACTCGATAAGTTATTATTATATTAATATACTTTAAAACAAAATTTTAAAAAAAAATAATAACTTATCGCAATTATTTATCGAGTATATCGCACCGTTTTATAATTACAATACGCTTTATTTATTTTATTATATTAATTTAAAAACTTAATAAATAAATTTTATATTTTAATAAATATTTATAAAAATCTAAAAAACATATAACAATATATAATAAAAAAAAATAATAAAAATGTTAATTAATATTATATAAAACAAAAATATTATTAAATCGACAAAAATAGAACATATCAAGTTAAAAAAATATTATAAAATTGGAAAAAATGCTATTAAATATATAAAAAAAAAGGATATTAATTTATCAAATATTTTAAAAAAGAATAAAAAAAAGCCAAAAATTAATAAAAGGTTAAAAAGGAATAAAATAAGGAAAAATATGCCATATTTTTAATTAATTATAAAAATATTAAAAAAAAAAGCTTAAAATTTAATAATAATAAAAATAACGTTTAAACCTTCGAAGTAAAAAAAAATAAAATTAAATAATTTTTAATCGCTATTTATTTAATAAATTAAACGTATTAATATCAAATCGTCTTTTATTATCCCCCTTTTAAAAAACCTTAAAATAATACCTTTTTTATTCTAAATTAATATATTAAAGATATTTTCTAAAAAATTATTTTTAATATAAACGTAACATAAATATTTATTATAAAAAAAAAATAATATTAAATATTTATATAAAGTTTCTTTAAACGTAAATTAAAAATAAATAATAATTAAATAGATAAAATAAATATTAGATTTAATAATAAATTTTTAATTAAATTATTAAAAATAATTACAATTAATATTCTTTTTAAACCAATTAACTTTTATATAATAAAATTAAATATTTTATTTTTTTTATATTTTAAAAATATAAATTGTTTAAAAATATATTTAAATAATATTATTAATTAATTAATTGGAAAAAGTAAAATAATTGTAATAATTATACATAAATAAAAATATCTGTAATTTTATTTTAATAATATAACTTATTTCACAAAAACAAAATTATAATATTTATATTTCCATTTTAACTATTTATTTATAAGTAAATTATATAATTTATTAAATAAAACTAATTATAATATTAATATTAATAATATTAAAAAAATTAATAAATTTTATTATTATTATTAAATAAAAAATAAAATTTTTTAAAAATTTAAATTTAATTTAAAAAATTTTAATATAAATTTTAATTATAAAATAATTATTAACATTATATATTTTAATAAATAATTAATATTATATGTAATTAATACAATTATAAATTTTTAAACAACATAATTTATAAAAACTATTTTAATTAAAGAAATATGGAAAATCTTTAAACAATATTAAATAAATATATATTTTAAACCTTTTAATATTATTACTTATAATATTAACATTAATTTTAATAATATTAAATTTAAAAATAAAACTTATATTATTAATATTATTTACCATTAAATCCTTATAAAAATTTATTAATTTATTAATAAAATTAAAAAATATTATAATCTTATACATAAAATTTACAAAATTATAACCAATAAATTTTAAAATTTTAACTTAAAAATATTTTAATTATAAATAACAATTAAAATAATAAATAATATAATTAATTTAAATAATTTCGTATTTACCTTTTTAATTTTTAATATTTACCTAAAAATTAATATAAATTTATTATTAACTTTTACGTAAACTTAAAAAATATAAATAATTTAAAAAATAATAATAAAAATTAAAAAAATTAAAATATAACGTTTAATCAAAAACGCTTTAAACATAAAAAATAGCTTTAATATCTAAAAAATATTACTTATAATATTCTTAATAAAAAACAAAATTTTAATTTACTAAAAAAAAGAAAAATAAAAAGGTTTTTATAAAATTATCGCAATTATTAATAAAAATATAACTATTATTTTTAATACTTTTAATAATACGTTTATATTTAAAAATATATACGTAAAATTTTATATTAATTTTAAAAAAAATCCTATAAAAAATAAAAAATTTATAATTAATTTACTTAAATTTGCAATTAATTTAAACAATTATAAATTTATTTTAGAAAAAAACCTTATATACGCCAATAATTTCTTATATATTACATCATTATATTTTACTTTTAAAAAATAAAATAATTTTAATTTAACATTAAAATTATAAATTAATAAAAAAATAATTATGTTAAATAAATTTTATAAAGTATTTAATTTAAAAAAATTAAACGTTTTATTCGAAAAAAATATTTTATTATTTAAAATATATAATATAATAATATATTAAAGAATAATAATATTTAAATTATAAATAATTTAAAAAATTAAAACTAAAAATATTTTTATATTATATAAAAAATCACAATTAATAATTTAAAAATATAATAATTTTAATAAAGAATTTATTATAATATATATATTTACTATTTAAAAAGTTAATTAATATTTTATTTTATTGTTAATTCTTATATTTTAATATTAAAAAATAAAAATCATAATTAAAAATATTATTATAATTTATATTTAATTAAAAATATTAATATAAAAAAAAATTTATATATACTTATTAATAAAATTAAAAAATAAATATTCCAAAAAAACGTTATTATATATTATTAAACCATTATACAATTTCGCAAAATTAAATATATATTAATTTAAAACTTATTTACGCCATTATTAAAAAAAACTATATATAAAATTATTAACTTTTAATCTTTACTTATTAATTATAAATTTAAAATTCTTTAAATTAATTGACTTATAAATAAATAATATTTTTAATATTAATATTATAAAATTTTTAATTATTAAAAATAAAATATTAATTAAAATAAGAATTAAAATACACCTTTAAAAAATATTAAATAAAAAAATCGAAAATTTTAATAACTTATAAATTACTATTTATAATAAAAATTATAAGATTATTATAATATAAAAAAATTAAATTAAAAAACTTAAACTTATAAATAATTAATTACTAAATATAATTAAAAGATTTATAAAATAAAAAACTTAAAAAATATATATTATAACCATTTACTAATTTAAAGTCGCTTTTAATTATTTTATAATAACTTAATATATTAACTTTAAATTAAAAAAAATAAAAGCCTTTAATATTAAAATTAAATAATAAATAAATAATTAAATATAAAGATTAAAATATATTAAATTAAACTTATAAAACTTATGCATATACGTCTTCGTTAATAAATCATTTGCAAATAATAAAAATTTAAATTTATAAATCGAATATATTATTATTTTAAAAAATAAAAAGACCATTAATTAAAATAATAAGATTTACGTTATTAAAAATATTATCTATTAATTATCCATTAAATATAAATAAATAACTTATAATATATTTATTAATAAAATTTATAAAATAATTTAAAATTTTAATATTAATTATATTATTTATTATATAATTAATATTATTTTTAAACGTTTATCCTTATTTAAAACCTCTTTCGTTTTATATATCAACTTCTTTTTTTTATATTAATATTTAGTATAAATAAATAATATTAATAAAAAAAAATTAATAATTAATTTAATAACGTTAAAATAATTATATAAAAACCGGAAAATAAATAATATTTATTAAATATATAATACTTATAATTTTGTAAACACTATAACAAAAACTATTTTAAATAAAATAATAAAAAATTTAATAAAAAATAACCAAATTAACTTATAATTAAAAAAATAAATAAAATATAAAAAAAATAATAAATTTATAATTAATTAATTACAAAAGAAAAATAAAATAAATAATAATTAAATAACTCATAAACATATTATAACATTTTACGTCTTTAATTAAAAGAAAATCGTATTTATATACTATATATTATATAAAAAATAAGTTCTTTTCGTTTTTTTACCATAAATAATTCCCTTTTTAAACATTAATATTACATTAATTTTATCGCACTTAATTTACTTATTACTTGTTTTACTATTATCTCTTTACGTACGTACTTACCAACAAGTAATAAGTAAAATAATAATAGTTAAGATTTAAAGAATTTTAAAAAAAAAATATAAACTATAAAATAATGTTATATTTTAAAACTTAACGTTTAAATGGGATATTATTTCGCTTAATATTAAAAGCTTTATAATTATATTATTATCGAAATTACGTTAAATTTAATTTGATTTTAAAGAGTTAAACAAGATTTGTATTATTAATAAATTATATTTAATTAATAAATTTTTTAACGTTTTAAGTTTAAAATATAATATATTTTTTATTATTTTTTTTTAAAGTTATAATATTATCCCAACTTAAAATAATAATAATTATATTGTTAAAGTTATAATTATTATAAATAACGTTATTAAATTAATATAATAAAAGGAACAAACGCAAAAAATTAAAAATAAAAATATTAAATACGTTTTTATTAACCATTTTAATAAGTTTAATAATAAACGTAAAAACGGCCTTATATATATTTATTATATAATTGTAAAACGTTAAACGATAAATTATAACTTAATAAAATACTTTTAAAAATATTTTAAAAAGCATTTTAAAAATTAACATAATAAATTTAAAAATAAATTTAAAAAATTTAAAATTAATAAAAATAACGGCGTAATTATTATATTATTTTATTAAAATAATACTTTAATAACCTTTATTACCATTATTACGTTTATGGCGTTTAAAAGATTATTAATTAAACTATTAATTAATTTATTAAAATTAAATATTTTATTAAAGATTTTTTAAAGACGTTTACCCGGGAAACCATAATAAAATATATTTATAACAAAAGTATAAAAGAAGTTATTAAAACTTATAAACTTTACCATTACTTTAATATTAAACTTTGTTTTTATAAACTTATTAATTAACAATGTTTTAATAATAATAAAATTTATAATAATAATTAAATTTAAAGCAAAGAAATTAATTATTAAATTAAAAAAAGTTATAATAATTAATAATAATTGTAATTAAATAAATTATTATAATAAAATTTTATTTATAAACTTACGCTTATATAAAGGCCCTCGCATTTATAATATTAATAAAAAAACCATTATATTTAAATTATAAGATATTATTACCTTTTAAATCGTTATTAATGAATAATTTAAAAAAGTTAAAATTATAAACGTAATTTATTACTTTAATTTTATATATAACCTTATATTAGTTTTATAATTTACTTAAAAAGGTATTAAATTTTTATTTTAATGAAATTTAATATATAACGTTAAAAGTGAAAAAATATTTTTAATAATAATTAAAATAAATGGTTTATATATAATTGATTAAAAAGATAATAACTTTAATATAATAAGCTTTAATATAACTTTTTACTTTTATTTTATCTTTAATTTAACTTTAAAAATATAACACGAAAGATTAAATTACTTAAATAATTAAAATTTTAAAAAATTAATAAATATATTTATAAATATTAAGCTTTAAAAAGAATATTATTTTTATGAAATTTATATAAAAAGAAAAATAAATAAAAAGCCTTATATAAATATATTAAAATAAAACATTTATAAATTAAAATTATTATATTTAAATAAAATAAATATATTTATAAATATTATAAATATTAATGGTAATAAAGGTTAATTAATTATTATATGTAATTATTCTTATATAACGTAAGTTATATTATTAAAAAGTTTTAAAAATTGATTATTAATATTTAAAATTTTTTTAAAATAATGGAAAAAACTTAAACGCCGTTATTACATCGTTACTTTAAACACTTTAAGTATATATATAAATAATAAATTTAAATAATATTATTAATAAAAAGGTATAATTATTTAATATACAATTATAAGGTAATTATAATTTAAAAGTTTTGTTAAAAGTATTATAAGTAAATTAAAAAATAAGATTAAAATAATGTTAATATAAACATGTAATAACGGTATATTTAATAAATATTAACTTATTATTATATAAATAATGGTATATTTAATAAATAAGTTATTTTATAATACTTTAAATAAGACTTTTTATAAGGTTTAATACGGCGACCCTTTAAACTTAACTTATTTAATCATAATTAAAATTAATAATTATTATTTAAAAAATTAAAAATTAAATATATTTTAAAATAAAACCATAATATACAAAATGTTAAAATACAAAAGCAATAACATATACATTTATAAAATATTATTAATAAATTCTAATAAAATAATTAACGTTAATAACGTTATATTTAAAAAAAAATATTTATATATATTTATTAAAAATTTTATAATATTAAAAAAATGTTTAAAATCATTATTAATGTTAATAAGTACGTACGTAAAAAGATAATAATAAAGTAAGTAACAAGTAAATTAAATGTAATAAAATTAATGTAATATTAATATTTAAAAAAGGAACTTTTTATGGTGAAAAAACGAAAAAGACTCGTTTTTTATATAATATACAATATATAAATATAACTTTTTTTTAATTAAAAACGTAAAACGTTATAATATATTTATAAGTTATTTAATTATTATTTATTTTATTTTCTTTTTATAATTAATTGATTATAAATTTATTATTCTTTTTATGTTTTATTTATCCTTTTAATTATAAGTTAATTTAATTATTTTTTACCAAACTTTTTATTATTTTATTTAAAATAATTTTTATTATAACGTTTGCAAAATTGCAAATACCATATATTTAATAAATATTATTTATTTCCCGATTTTTATATAATTATCTTAACGTTATTAAATTAATTATTAATTTTTTTTTATTAATATTACTTATTTATATTAAATATTGGTATAAAAAGAAAGAATTAATATATAAAATAAGAAAAACTTTAAGTAAAGATAAACGTTTAAAAATAATGTTAATTATATAATAAATAACATAATTAATATTAAAACCTTAAACCATTTTATAAATTTTATTAATAAATATATTATAAGTTATTTATTTATATTTAATAAATAATTAATAAATAATATTTTTAATAACGTAAATCTTATTATTTTAATTAATAACTTTTTTATTTCTTAAAATAATAATATATTTAATTTATAAACTTAAATCCTTATTATTTACAAATAACTTTTTAATAAAAATATATACGCGTAAGTCTTATAAATTTAATTCGATATATTTTAACTGATGATTAAATGGCTTATAAACGTGTTATGACGTTTTACGTTTTTAATTAAAAAGAAGTTATACTTATATACCGTATATTATATAAAGAACGAGTTTTTCTTGTTTTTTTACCATAAATAATTCCCTCTTTAAACATTAATATTACACCAATTTTATTGCATTTAATTTATTTATTACTTACTTTATTATTATCTCTTTACATACGTATTTACCAATATTAATTAATATTATTAAATATTTAATAATATAAATTAATAAGGTTAAAAAAATCATTATTATAATAATTCGGAAAAATCTATTATAATAATATATATAATATTAACAATTTCTTTTTTACAAAAAAACATCTGCATTATTTATAATAAATAATCCTTTATTTATATATAACTTTTATAAAATATTTTTATATTATTTTAATTTAAATCCTTTATTTTTTACATTTTTATTTTCCATATTACTTATATTTTTAATAATGTCTTAAAACTTATAAATAAAAAGTTTAACATAAATTTAAACTTATATTATTAATAATAACGTAATAAAATAAAAAAATAAAAACAAGTTATTTAAATTTTTTAAATTAATTCTTAATTAAAGATTTATTTTTATATAATAATTCGATTATATAGTAATAAAATAAAAATTAATTAACTTATAAATAATTATTTTTAAATAAAAAGTAATTTAAATATTATTTACGTTATTAAATTTTAAAAATATTAATAAAAGTTTAATAAATGTACGTATATTTAAAAAAATTATAAATAAATATTAAAAATAATTTAAAAAATTTACGGTAAATAATTTTGTAATATTATTAAAATAAATACGTTTGGAATTATAAAATATATTAATAATAAAAAGTATTTATATAAAAAAATATAATATTAATTATATAAAAACATTTGTTAACCTTATAACATTACGTAAATTATTAATATAATATATTAATAAATTAAATATAATTAAATAAAAATAGTTAAATACGTTAATATAAAAAATATTTATATATAATATTAATAAAAGATTAATTTATTCTAACGTATAAATTTATGTATATATTATATTATAATAATAATTAACAATTTTTAATTTATAAATGCTGGTTTAAGTAATTATACGTATAAGTTAAACCTTATTTCTTAATATAATTTTAATTAAATTATCTCTTTTTTACTTTTAATATATATTATTTATTTTATACACAATATTCCTTTTACCTTTTACCTTTAATAATCTTTCGTTAATTTTTAATATTTTATTTTTAATTTAATAATTAAAAACTATTACGTACCCTTTTTCCTAACTATTATTTTTATTATATAATTTATTCTTAACTTATATTATAATATAATTTAATTAATTTTCTTAAAAAATATTAAATTACCTATATTAAAATAATATTTAATTAATAAAAAATGCCCTTTATCCCCCAATTCCATAAAAAACTAACGCGCTTTTTCCCAATTTACTTTTATAAATTAACGTCTTATATAATACCTTAATATATATAAAATAACCAAAATATAACCCGATATATGGCATTAATTTTATATAAAAGTAAACCTTTACAATAATACCGGGAAATATATTTAAACTATTTAAACCGTTATTAAATAGTTTTTATATAATAATAGCAATTTTTTTAAACATTAGAATAAACAAAAGAAATTAATTTATAAAAGGTTACGATTTTTTCTTTTAAATAATTCCATTACTTATACCAATAAATAATTTAATAAAATAAGTTTTTATACCTATTAATAATTAATAAATATAAATATATTATAACGTTTTTTTAATATAAATTTTTAACAAAATATATCTTTTAATTATTATAAATTATTTTAAAAAAGTTTAAAATAATAAAAATAATTATACGAATAAAATTTATAATATTTTTAAAAATAAGTTCCGATTTTTCTTAAATATATACTATACGGTAAAAATCTAATAAACGTAATTTTATATTATTTTTTTTACTATTTTTGCAAAAAAAATAACAATATATTTTTTACACAATATACCTTAACATTAATATTTTGCAAATATATACTTAACCATAAAACAATATTTTAATATAGAATAAAATAAAATATAATATTATTAAAATTAAATATTTATTATTTTTTATAATATTAAAATTAAAAAGAAAAATAAAGGGAAATTAAATTTAAAAATATTATAAGTTATATTCGATAAATTATTATTATATTAGCGTACTTTAAAACAAAATTTTAAAAAAAAGCAATAATTTATTACAACTATTTATTAAATATATTATATTATCCCATAATTATAATACGTTTTATTTATTTTATTATATTAATTCGAAAATTTAATAAGTAAATTTTGTATTTTAATAAATATTTATAAAAATTTAAAAAGTATACGATAATATATGATAAAAAAGAGTAATAAAAATATCGACTAATATTATATAAAATAAAAATATTATCGAATTAATAAAAGTAAAAAATATTAAGCTAAAAAAATGTTATAAAATTGGAAAAAACGTTATTAAATATATAAAAAAAAAGGATATTAATTTATTAAATATTTTAAAAAAAAATAAAAAAAAGTTAAAAGTTAATAAAAGATTAAAAAGGAATAAAATAAAGGAAAATATACCACATTTTTAATTAATTATAAAGATATTGAAAAAAAGAGTTTAAAATTTAATAATAATAAAGATAACGTTTAAACTTTTAAAATAAAAAAAAGTAAAATTAAATAATTTTTAACCGCTACTTATTTAATAAATTAAATATATTAATATTAAATTGCCTTTTACTATCCTTCTTTTAAGAAACTTTAAAATAACACTTTTTTCGTTTTAAACTAATATATTAAAAACGTTTTTTAAAAAATCATTCCTAATATAAATATAATATAAATATTTATTATAAAAAAAAAATAATATTAAATATTTATATAAAATTTTCCCAAACGTAAATTAAAAATAAATAATAATCAAATAAATAAAATAAATATTAAATTTAACAATAAATTTTTAATTAAATTATTAAAAATAATTACGATTAATATCTCTTTTAAATTAATCAATTTTTATATAATAAAATTAAATATTTTATTTTTTTTATATTTTAAGGATATAAATTGCTTAAAAATATATTTAAATAACGTTATTAATTAATTAATTAAAAAAAGTAAAATAATTATGGCAATTATACGTAAATAAAAATATTTATAATTTTATCTTAATAATACAATTTATTTTATAAAAACGAAATTATAATATTTATACTTTTATTTTAATTATTTATTTATAAGCAAATTATATAATTTATTAAATAAAGTTGGTTATAATATTAATATTAATAATATTAAAAAGATTAATAAATTTTATTATTATTATTAAATAAAAGATAAAACTTTTTAAAAATTTAAATTTAACTTAAAAAACTTTAATATAAATATTATTCGTAATTAATATAGTTATAGATTTTTAAGCAATACAATTTATAAAAACTATTTTGATTAAAAAAATATAAAAAATCTTTAAATAATATTAAATAAATATATATTTTAAACCTTTTAACATTATTACTTATAATATTAATATTAATTTTAATAATATTAAATTTAAGAATAAAGTTTATATTATTGATATTATTTACTATTAAATTTCTATAAAACTTTATTAATTTATTAATAAAATTAAAGAATATTATAACCTCGTACGTAAAATCTATAAAATTATAACCAATAAATTTTAAGGTTTTAATTTAAAAATATTTCGATTTTAAATAGTTATTAAAGTAATAAATAATATAATTAATTTAAACAGTTTTATACTTATTTTCTTAATTTTTAATATTTATTTAAGAATTAATATAAATTTACCATTAATTTTTACGCAAATTTAAAAAATATAAATAATTTAAAAGATAATAATAAAAATTAAAAAGATTAAAGTATAACGTTTAATTAAAGACGTTATAAACATAAGAAATAATTTCAACACTTAAAAAACATTACTTATAACACTTTTAATAAAAAACGAAATATTAATCTATCGAAAAAAAAGAGGATGGAAGGACTTTTATAAAATTATTACAATTATTAATAAAAACGTAATTATTACTTTTAATACCTTTAATAACATATTTATATTTAAAAATATATATATAAAACCTTACGTTAAATTAAAAGAAAATTTTATAAAAAGTAAAAAATTTATAATTAAACTACTTAAACTTATAATTAATTTAAATAATTATAAATTTATTCCGAAAAAAAACTTAATATATGCCAATATATTTTTATATATTATTTTATTATACCTTACTTTTAAAAAATAAAATAATTTTAATTTGGTATTAAAATTATAAACCAACAAAAAAATAATTGTATTGAATAAATTTTATAAAATATTTAATTTAAAAGAATTAAACGCTTTATGTAAAAAAGATATTTTATTACCCGAAATATATAATATAATAATATATTAAAAAATAATAATATTTAAGTTATAAATAATTTGAGAAATTAAAATTAAAAATATCTTTATACCATATAAGAAATTACAATTAATAGTTTAAAAATATAATAATTTTAATAAAGAATTCATTATAATATACATATTTATTATCCAAAAAGCCAACTAACGCCTTATTTTATCGTTAACTTTTATACTTTAATATTAAAGAATAAAAATTATAATTAAAAATATTATTATAATTTATACCCAATTAAAAATACTAATATAAAAGGAAATTTATATATATTTATTAACAAAATTAAAAAATAAATATTCCAAAAAAATACTATTACATATTATTAAATCATTATACAATTTTGCAAAATTAAATATATATTAATTTAAAATTTATTTATACTATTATTAAAAAAGATTATATATAAAATTATTAACTTTTAATCCTTACTTATTAATTATAAACTTAAAATCTTTTAAATTAATTAATTTATAAATAAATAATATTTTTAATATTAATATTATAAAATTTTTAACTATTAAAAATAAAATATTAATTAAAATAAAAATTAAAATACATTTTTAAAAAATATTAAATAAAAAAATTAAAGATTTTAATAATTTATAAATTATTATCTATAATAAAAATTATAAAATTATTATAATATAAAAGGATTAAATTAAAAAATTTAAGTTTATAAATAATTAATTATCAAATATAATTAAAAAATTTATAAAGTAAAAGATTTAAAAAATATATATTACAATTATTTACTAATTTGAAATTACCTTCGACTATTTTATAACAACTTAATATATTAACTTTAAATTTAAAAAAATAAAAATTTTTAATATTAAAATTAAATAATAAATAAATAATTAAATATAAAAGTTAAAATATATTAAATTAAACCTATAAAACTTACGCGTATATATTTTTATCAACAAATTATTTACAAATAATAAAAATTTAAATTTATAAATTGAATATATTATTATTTTAAAAAATAAAAAAACTATTAATTAAAATAATATAATTTGCGTTATTAAAAATATTATCTATTAATTATTTATTAAATATAAACAAATAATTTATAATATATTTACTAATAAAATCTATAAAATAATTTAAAACTTTAATATTAATTACGTTATTTATTACATAATTAATATTATTTTTAAACGTTTATTTTTACTTAAAACTTCTTTCGTTTTATATACCAACTTTTTTTCCTTATATTAATACTTAATATAAATGGGTAACACTAATAAAAAACAATTAATAATTAATTTAATAACGTTAAAATAATCGTATAAAAATCAAAAAATAAATAACATTTATTAAATACATAACACTTACAACCCCGCAAACGTTATAACAAAAGCTACTTTAAATAAAACAATAAAAAATTTAATAAAAAATAACTAAATTAACTTATAACTAAAAAAATAAATAAAACGTAAAAAAAGTAATAAGTTTATAATCAATTAATTACAAAAAGAAAATAAAATAAATAATAATTAAATAACTTATAAATATATTATAATATTTTACGTCTTTAATTAAAAAGAAGTTATATTTATATATTATATATTATATAAGGAACAAATTCCCCTCGTTCTTTCACTATAAATAATTCCCTTTTTAAACATTAATATTACACCAGTTTCATCGCATTTAATTTACTTATTACTTGCTTTACTGTTATCTTTTTACGTACGTACTTACTAACATTAACCTTTGTATTTGATTATTTATTTATTACTTTATCTTAATATTAAAAACCTTTATTTCTTTAAGTTTAAAATCAATATATTAAACTGTTGTAAAATAATTGAAAGCAATTTTAAATTAATAAATAACCGTAATATATATTTTTTAAACTTTTTACTTTATAAATCTTTTAATTATATCCGGTAATTAACTATTTATAAATTTAAATTTCTTAATTTAACCTTTTTATATTATAATAATTTTATAATTTTTATTATAAATAATAATTTATAAACCGTTAAAATTTTTAATTTCTTTATTTAATATCTTTTAAAAACATACTTTAATTCTTACTTTAATTAATACTTTATTTTTAACAATTAAAAATTTTATAATATTAATATTAAAAATATTATCCGTTTATAAGTTAATTAATCCAAAAAATTTTAAGTTTATAATTAATAAATAAAAATTAAAAACTAATAATTTTATATATAATTTTTTCTAATAATAGTATAAATAAATTTTAAATTAATATGTATTTAACTTTGCAAAACTATATAATAATTTAATAACTTATAATAACGTTTTTTTAAGATATTTATCTTTTAATTCCGTTAATAAATATATATAAATTTCTTTTTATATTAATATCTTTAATTAAATATAAATTATAATAATATCTTTAATTATAACTTTTATTTTTTAATGTTAAAATATAAAAATCAATAATAAGATAAAACGTTAATTGGTTTTTTAAATAATAAGTACGTATGTTATAATAAATTTTTTATTAAAATTATTATATTTTTAAACCATTAATTATAACTTTTTATATAATATAAGAATATTTTTAACTTTAATTTCTTAAATTATTTATAACTTAAATATTATTATTCTTTAATATATTATTATATTATATATTTTAAATAATAAAATACTTTTTTTAAATAAAACGTTTAATTTTTTTAAATCGGACGCTTTATAAGATTTACTTAATATAATTATTTTTTTATTAACTTACAACTTTAATATTAAATTAAAATTATTTTATTTTTTAAAAGTAAAATATAATGATATAATATATAAAAGGTTATTAATATATATAAAATCTTTTTTTAAAATAAATTTATAATTATTTAAATTAATTGCAAATTTAAATAAATTAATTATAAGTTTTTTACCTTTTATAAAGTCTTTTTTAAAATTAATATAAGATTTTATATATATATTTTTAAATATAAACATATTACTGGAAATATTAAAAGTAATAATTATATCTTTATTAATAACCGTAATAATTTTATAAAAACCTTTCCATCCTCTTTTTTTTTAATAAATTAAAACTTTGTTTTTTATTAAAAGTATTATAAATAATATTTTTTAAATATTAAAATTATTTTTTATATTTAAGGTATCTTTAATTAAATATTATACTTTAATTTTTTTAACCTTTATTATTATCTTTTAAATTGTTTATACCTTTTGAATTTACGTAAAAGTTAATGGTAAATTTATATTAATTTTTAAGTAAATATCAAAAATTAAAAGGATAAATACAAAGTTATTTAAATTAACTATATTATTTATTACTTTAATTGCCATTTAAAGTTAAAATATTTTTAAACTAAAGCTTTAAAATTTATTAGTTATAATTTTATAAGTTTTACGTACGGGGTTATAATACTTTTTAATTTTACTAATAAATTAATAAATTTTTATAAAGATTTAATAATAAGTAACGTTAATAATGTAGGTTTTATTCTTAAATTTAATGTTATTAAAGTTAATATCAATATTATAGATAATAATATTAAAGGATTTAAAATATATATTTATTTAATATTATTTAAAGATTTCTTATATTTTTTTAATCGAAATAATTCTTATAAATTATATTGCTTAAAAATCTATAATTACGTTAATTATATATAATACCAATTATTTATTAAAATATATAATATTGATAATTACTTTATAATTAAAATTTATATTAAGATTTTTTAAATTAAATTTAAACTTTTAAAAAACCTTATCTTTTATTTAATAATAATAATAAAATTTATTAATTTCTTTAATATTATTAATATTAATGTTATAATCGGTTTTATTAAATAAATTATATAATTTATTTATAAATAAATGGTCGAAATGGGAATATAAACGTTATAATTTCATTTTTATAAAATAAATTATACTATTAAAATAAAATTACAAATATCTCCATTTATATATAATTATTATAATTATTTCGCTTTTTTTAATTAATTAATTAATAATATTATTTAAATATACTTTTAAATAATTTATATTCTTAAAATATAAGAAAAATGGGGTATTTAATTTTATTATATAAAAATTAATTAATTAAAAAAAATATTAACTATAATTATTTTTAATAATTTAATTAAAGATTTATTATTAAATTTAATATTTATTTTATTTATTTAATTATTATTTATTTTTAATTTGCGTTTAAGGAAACCTTATATAAATATTTAATATTATTTCTTTTTTACGGTAAACATTTATATTACGTTTATATCGGGAATAATTCTTTAAAAAATATCTTTAACGTATTAATTTAAAATAAAAGAAATATTATTTTTAAATTCTTTAATAAAGAGATAATAAGAAACAATTTAATATTAACATATTTAATTTATTAAATAAATAACAATTAAGAATTATTTAATTTTATCTTCCTTTATTTCAAAGGTTTAAATATTATTTTTATTATTATTAAATTTTAAACTTTCTTTTTTAATACTTTTATAACCAATTAAAAATGTGGCGTATTTTTCTTTATTTTATTCCTTTTTAATTTTTTATTAACTTTTAACCTTTTTTTATTCTTTTTTAAAATATTTAATAAATTAATATCTTTTCTTTTTACATATCTAATAACGTTTTTTCTAATTTTATAATATTTTTTTAATTTGGTATCTTTTACTTTTATTAATTTAATAGTACCTTTATTCTGTATAATATTAATTAATATCTTTATTATTTTTTCCCATCATATATTATCGTATATCTTTTAAATTTTTATAAATATTTATTAAAATATAAAATTTATTTACTAAATTTTTAAATTAATATAATAAAATAAATAAAGTATATTATAATTATAAAACGATATAGTATATTTAATAGATAATTATAATAAATTATTACTTTCTTTTAAAATTTTGTTTTAAAATACGTTAATATAATAATAACTTATTAAATATAACTTATAATATTTTTAAGTTTAATTTCTCCTTATTTTTTTCTTTAATCTTAATATTATAAAAAATAATAAATATTTAATCTTAATAATATTATATTTTATTTTATTTTATATTAAAATATTATTTTATAATTAAATATATATTTGCAAAATATTAATATCGAGATACGTTATATAAGAAATATATTGTTATTTTTCCCGTAAAAATAATAGAAAATATAATATAAAATTATATTTATTAGATTTTTACTATATAATATATATTTAAAAAAAAATCGGAATTTATTTTTAAAAATATTATAAACTTTATCTATATAATTATTTTTATTATTTTAAACTTTTTTAAAATAATTTATAATAATTAAAAGATATATTTTATTAAAAATTTATATTAAAAGAACGTTATAATATATTTATATTTATTAATTATTAATAGGTATAAAGGCTTACTCTATTAAATTATTTACCGATATAAATAATAAAATCGTTTAAAAAAAAAAACCGTAACTTTTTATAAATTAATTTCTTTCGTTTATTTTAACGCTTAAAGGAATTGTTATTATTATGTAAAAATTATCTAATAGTAATTTAAATAATTTAAACGTATTTCCCAATATTATTATAAAGGTTTACTTTTATATAAGGTTAATACCATACATTAAATTATACCTTAATTATTTTATATATATTAAAGTATTATATAAAATATTAATTTATAAAAATAAATTAAGAAAAAGCGCGTTAATTCTTTATAAAGTCAAGGGATAAAAAACGTTTTTTATTAATTAAATATTACTTTAATATAAGTAATTAAGTATTTTTTAAAAAGGTTAATTAAATTATATTATAATATAAGTTAAGGATAAATTATATAATAAAGGTAATAATTAAAAAAAGAAATGTGTAATAATTTTTAATTGTTAAGTTAAAAATGAAATATTAAAGATTAATAAAGGATTATTAAAAGCGGAAAGCGGAAAAAACATTGCGTATAAAGTAAGCAATATATATTAAAAATAAAAAAGAAATAATCCGGTTAAAATTATATTAAGAAATAAAGTTTAATTTATATGTATAATTATTTAAATTAACGTTTATAAATTAAAAATTGCCAATTATTATTATAATATAATATATATATAAATTTATACATTAAAATAAACTAATTTTTTATTAATATTATATATAAATATTTTTTATATTAACATATTTAGCTATTTCCGCTTAATTATATTTAATTTATTAATATATTATATTAATAATTTACATAACGTTATAAAATTAACAAATATTTTCGCATAATTAATATTATACCTTTTTATATAAACGTTTTTTATTATTAATACATTTTGTAATCTTAAACGTATTTATTTAAACAATATTACAAAATTATTTATTATAAATCTTTTAAATTATTTTTAATATTTATTTATAATTTTTTCAAATATATATATATTTATTAAACTTTTATTAATATTTTTAAAATCTAATAACGTAAATAATATCTAAATTATCTTTTATTTAAAAATAATTATTTATAAGTCGATTAATTTTTACTTTATTATTATATAATCGAATTATTATATAAAAATAAATCTTTAATCGGGAATTAATTTAAAAAATTTAAGTAATTCGTTTTTATTTTCTTATTTTATTATATTATTATTAATAATATAAATTTAAGCCTACGTTATATTTTTTACTTATAAATTTTAAAATATTATTAAAAATATAAGTAATATAAAAGATAAAAATGCAAAAAATAAAAAATTTAAATTAAAATGGCGTAAAAATATTTTGTAAAAATTATATATAAATAAAGAATTATTTGTTATAAATAATGTAAATATTTTTTATAAAAAAGAAATTATTAATATTGCATATATTACTATAATAAATTTTTTTAAATTATTATAATAATAACTCTTTTAACTTTATTAATTTATATTGTTAAATATTTAACAATATTAATTAATATTAATAAATACATACGTAAAGAAATAATAATAAAGTAAATAATAAGTAAATTAAATATAATAAAATTAATATAATATTAATATTTAAAAAAAGAACTTTTTATAATAAAAGAACGAAGGGAACTCGTTTTTTATATAATGTACGATATATAAGTATAACTTCTTTTTGATTAAAAACATAAAACGTCATGACACGTTCATGAGTCACTTAACCATCAATTAACGTTATCTTTACATCCATTAATAAATCGATTAAAACTAATTAAATTTATTCGAGAAATATCCCACAATTATCTTTCTTTTATAATAAACCCCATTATACTTAATTATTACATTTTACGCCGTTTAAACCTTAACGTATAATTTATAATAAAAAAACTTTATAATACTTTAAATTATAACATACGTTTAAAAATCTTTATAAATAAAAAAAAATAATAACCCAATTAATATAAAAATAACCCATTATATAACCCGTTTAAATATAATTTTAAATAATAAATAAACGTTATATTACCTAATAAATATTAATTAAAAATAAATAAAGCTTTTTAATACGTAATATATTTAATTAATATAATAATAATAATTGTTAAATTTAAACTTAAATTATATAAAAAAACCAAATATAACTTTAAATAACATTAATGATATAAAATTATAAATATTAAATATTAATTATTAATAAATAACCATATATAAATATTATATAAACTATTTACAAAGTATAAACCATTATTTAATAAATAGTTATATAAAATTAAAAAAAGTTTAAACGATAAAATTACTTAATATAAAGTTAAATAAATAATTAAAAGATTTAAACAAGTTAAAAGATTAAATTATACGGATACCTTTATATTAATAATTAAATTTATAAATTATAAAGTTATATTTATTATAATTATAACTTTAAATTTAAAATTAAAACAAATAAATATCGTTATCGCTTTTTTATATAAAAATATAAATAAAGACATTTATATCAAACAACCTTTTAAATTTAAAAATAACACAAATAAATATTATAAATTTAATAAAGCCTTATACGGCTTAAAGCAAGCCCCGTAAATATAATACCAAATATTAATAATATATTTATAAACATTAAAATTTAAAGTACTTAATTTAAATATAAAGATATTCGTTAAAGATCACATTTATATAATAGTTTATATAAATAACTTATTTATTATTAAACCTTTTAAAAATAAAATTTATGAAATTAAAGTTAAATTAATTAAAAAATTTAAAATAACCAATTTAAATTTTTATTTATATTATTTAAAAATAGTTATTAAAAGGGATTACCTTAATAAAACGATTAAATTTAATTAAAAAACATATTTAAAAAAAATTATTAAAAATTTAAATTAATAAAAATTTAATTTTATTAATATATTTATAAATATCTCGAAGATTTTTAAACCTTTAAACAATTACGCGGTAATTATTATCGACATTAAATAATATATATAAATTATAAGATATTTTATATATGTAATAATAAATACACGTTTTAATATTACATATATTATATTATATTTAAATTATTATATAAAAAACCTTATTATAATATATATATTTATAATTAAAAAGATTTTAAAATATTTAAAAAAGATTTTAAACTATAAACTTATATATTAAAATAATTTAAGAAATTTTATAAAGTGGATAAATATTAATTATATAAAATATATACAATTTAAAAAATCAATTTTAAAATATATTTTTAATATAAATAATAATACTATTAATTGGTTATTAAAAAAATAACCGATAATTGTTATTTTTACTTATAAATTTAAATTTAAAAGTATAACAAATATTATAAAAAAAAAATTTTAATTACGTCAATTATTAATTAAATTAATTGTTAAAAAAGATAAAATTATTATTATAATTATATATAGTAATAATTAAAGAATATTAATACTTATTAAAAACTTATAATTTTATATATAAATTAAATATATCGAAATTAACGTTTATTTTATTTATAAAAAATAAATTAATAACAAAATAAACTTTATATATACCTTTATAATTTAATAAATTGTTAATAACTTTATTAAACCTTTATTAAAAGATACATTTATTAAATTTAAAAAAGTAATAAATTTTTACTTATAAAACAAATAAAAAACAATAATAATAAACGCTTTATAATTAATAAAATAACTTATATTAATATAAAATACGCAATTATAAAATATATAAATATAAAGTATAATTAAAAACATTAATTACAATTAAATTTAAACTAAAATACATTTTTAAATATATTATTAAAAACCTTAAAATTAATATATTTTAAAAACCATATATAATAATAATTAAATATATTAGAAAATTATATATTTAAACCTTTTATTACATTAATTACAAAATAAAATTACTTTATAAAAAACTTTCTTAATAATTAAAATAAATTTATTAAAATAATAATTAAAATTATACACTTTTAAAATACCAATATATAAAAATTAACCGTTATAATTTTAAGGAATTTAAACTTAATTTATTAAAAAGAAATTACCTTTTTAAAAAACGCAAAAAACTTTACATCGTTAATTTAATTAATAATAAATATAAAAATAAATAATAAATTTATAATAAATTTACCTTAAAATATTCGATATTAAAATCTTAAAATATTTACAACAATTATTAAATAATACATATTAAAATTATATCTTTTATATATATTAATAAATTATATCTTTCCGTAATAATTTAAATCAAATAAATTAAATAAATTATATATTTAATTTTTTATTATAAAACTTATTTTATAACTTTGTAAAATTAATACTTAAAATCGGGAAAAAAACTTAAATAAAGCTATTTAACATATTTAACAAATAATTAATAAATAACAAATAAAAGGATAAATATTAACATATATTTATAATAATTATTATTAATAATATTATAAAATTAAGAAAATATATATTAATATAAGATTAAAATCTTATAAAAGCGGCATTAATTAAAACTTGTTAAAAGTAAATATTATAAAGAAAATAATATTTATTTATAAAATACTTACAAAATTAAAAACATATAAATAAAGCTAAAATATAATATAATATTAACGCATTAAATAATAAAAAAAATTATTATTTTTTACTATTATTGAAAAAGATTAAAGAATAAACACTATTTAAAAACTTATTTTACAAAAGCTTTAATAACTTATATTTTTACTAATACGTAAAGTTAAAACCTTAAAAAGATACGAAATTATATAAATTTAATTATTATAAAAAATTTTTAAAGGCAAGTTACGGGTATGGTTTAAGTAAAAGTATTAAAATATATAAAGCGAATAAATCAAATAATTAATAATACGCTTTATATTTATAATTTATATATAATAAATATACTTATTTAATCCTTTTAAAAAATAATATAAAAATATAATATATATATACCTCATAACCTACGTTTAATTTTAACAAATATGCCTGAGGAAATTAAATATTGATTGAAGCATACCTAATTTTACAAGATTCTTACACTTACGTTACTAACATTGCATTTATATAAAAGGGTCAGCGTTGCGGACCAGCATCTCAAAATAATCCTGATACCATAACCCTTACACCTGGAGAAGGCTTCGCCGCGTCGTCCTTCCCGCAGAATACGTCGTACCCGGACTCGGTAGAATCGCTCGTTCCATCCGACTCTCCGGGGTGTTTCACCCACACGAAAGCGTCGAGCCTCTCGTCGTCGGTCTGTGATGTGGGTTGGATGCTGAAACCGGCACCGTTGATATTACACCAGTCATCCTAACTGTATCTCAGCCCAGACACACCGCTTCGGCTGGTATCCATGATTGCATGTGTCGCGCTTGCGGGAAGGCCGTTCTTCTGTAGAGTGTCGGAGAGGATGCTAACGAAATGTTGCTCGTTCCGCGGTCTGATGTACCGCGAATCGTCGCCGGTGACGAATTCGCCGGGTAAAAGATCCCTTGAAATAGGTCAGTCCCCCTTCCATCGACCCATGTTCCGAATCGCCTATTAAATCGAGAGATGTCACTCACCAGGAATTAAAGTTGGCCACATTGGTAGCGAAGCCCCTGAACTGAGACGGATTTCCCGCAGCCTTGTAGATATCTATAACCTCCTTAGCGGCGACATTGCGTTTAAGGTCCCAGTCCATTGAGTTGCTATTTCCGACATCTAGGTACATGATAATATTAGGCAAGTTCAATGTCTTAAGGGCATAAGGAACATTTTCCCGGTAGCTCTTGGCGAGCTCATCGCTTGCGCCCGTGTCATTGAAGTAGTTTGGAAATGCCCGTGGCTCCACGATTACGGCGAAAGACGTGTTAGGGGACGCCTTGACGGCTTCAGCTATTATTATTTGCAGTGTTAATTTCTTTCTTGTGGCCTTTAGGTAAGTACCTAGACTCACAGTCTGTGTAGCTCCGGTATTTCGCGAGAGTTTCCTGATCGAATCCGGCGTCTTCGGTGTTAGGTCCTTTACAGCAAATTATCCAGAACAAGCCCTAATATTTCATCACACGGTACTGCACTAGCGGTTGTTGTGAGATCTTTGACATCGTCATCCGTATTTCTTCAAACTTGTTAGGTTCTTCTATATATCTTGGAGTGGGCCCATTGCTTACAACCATACAAATGTACCGATCTCAGCGATCCTCGATGCTCTGCCGCGAAGTTCTACATCCTTGATAGCTTCAGTCGCTTTTTCGACTTCATTTCGGTAGTATGGATTTACGTGAAGCTTATGATCTTTCCACACATTTGTTCCGGCGTCTAATATAGCGGGGGTCGAGCAAGAACTTTCAGCTAGGACAGTTCGAGCATCTCCTTCTTGAGCCAAGATGGCGAGTGCGAGTGTAATTAATGCGATAACCAACTCCATCTGATACAGCTAGTTGACCGTTGAGTGCTAATGATATTGATGATATATACGAGACCTAGTGGAGATGACTACATGATTTATATGTCACGACCATGACTACCTAATTCAGCGTACATATAGCTGGCTTCTAGAGCAAAACAAATCATCATTACCTATACGATACATACATCCGTGGCGATGTAAGTATTTTAGCCTGATATGTATCTCGTTCGATTCGCCGCGCCGCGATGCTGTATTAGCTTCCCTGCAGCATGGGTGATGGCACCCCGAAATCTGGATTACGGTGGACATCTATCAAGTCTTGCTCTTAATAGTATCCAAGGAGAATATAGCAATACTAACGTAGTTTACTCTAGGGTGGTCGCTTACGCATTGTCTCAGCCATGTTTTCCATTTGCCTTTCTTCTAATAAATTTCCGTGGCGCTCCTTTTCATATCTCTTAATAGTTTTAACGTTGAAATTACCAACTGACTTGAAGTATAATGGTTTACGTCTTTATAATATAAACAGCGTTCTATAACAATCACATGTAAGAAGACAATTCGAGTATAGTAATGCCCTAATAATGTGTTAATAATGGTGTAATATGAACTTTGAGTAATAGGGGTAGTTATTTGGAGGAAAAGAAATCTTAACTAGCGACATTCACTTAAGTATCAAGTCTGTGCGTTATTACCGGAACGAATTTGAACCTTCGGTTCCGATCGGTTCCGGACTGATCCCTACTTAACCGTTCCATAGAAATGATGGTGGCGATAAAGTTGATGAATCGCGAAACCACGAGATCCGGCCGGACCGGTACGGGGTGCCGTGGAACACGTACATGATCGGCACCAAACACAGCTCTGCCCATGGTTTACCGTCAATTATAGACGCGTCACCTCGTTTCATCCAAGTTGTTTTTGTCATCAGTTATTCGCAACAAACTAAACTCCATCATGGCGACGCGAAAGAGATAGGTTTCTCGCTGGACATGGAGTGGAGATCGTTCGGCAATTTCTAATACCTGGTTGAACAATACTCCCGAGGCGGGGGCTCGCGACGCCGAAATCTCCGGTGGATGTTTGATATAAAGCAATATTAATAGTATTGTTGCCCGACTGGAGTGGTAATTAGCAAGTAAAAGCCCCATATCCTTACAGCAGAAACTAATTGAAGATGGCCGTTTCCGAGAAAGTCAACCTTGGTCGTATCTCGTACGTAATTTACGAGCACCCGGACCTTACAAAATTCTTGACATTCGCCGATGACTTCGGCTTTGAATCTACGGATATTACTGATGAAGATGGGAATCTCTTCCTGCGGGGCTATGGACCGGATCCTTATGTCTACGTTGCTCGCCAGGCGCCGGCAGGCCAGGCTAAGAGGTTCCTCGGAGCCGGATTTACAGCGCGGACCAAGGAGGACTTCGACAGGGCATGCAAGTTGGAAAATGCCCAACTGAAAGATATCTCGAAGCGACCAGGCGGAGGGAAGATGGTTAGCGTGCCTGACATAAACGGGTTTGAAATTCAAGTTGTGTATGGCCAGAAAGATAGGGTTGTACCGGATAGGGGGCTGTCGAATGTTGTTGGCGGTCAACCGAATGTGAACGGAGCCATCACGAAAGTGAGAAAAGGTAAGCTAGAAATCTCCCATTCATAGCATTTATAGTGTGAAGTGACTATGGCTAAGGCATATTGGCGTTTTCTTTAAAATAGGTGTTTTCAATCGTTTAGACAGTGGCCCAGCCAAGGTCCACAAGCTCGGCCACTTCGGCTACATGACCGATAACTATACCAAGACTTGTGCTTGGTACTCTACTCACTTCAACTTCAAGCCGACTGATATTGTACACGTGCCTGGGGACCCGTCTACGGAGATTATGAACTTCTTCCACCTCGACCTGGGCCCCGAGTACTCGGACCATCACTGCCTCTTAGTGGCAGCCCACCGCGACGAAAATGGAAAGGGCACGACCGTGCACCACTCGTCGTTTGAGGTTGAGGACATAGACACTCAGATGATGGGACATAAGTGGCTACAAGATAAAGGTTACGAGCTAAAGTGGGGAGTGGGGAGACATATTATGGGATCACAGGTCTTTGACTACTGGTATGATTCGACGGGCTTTATAGTAGAACATTATGCAGATGGTGATGTGGTTAATGAGGACACACCAACTGCGAGGCTTGCGGGAGCTGCAGCTGCTATATGGGGTCCTCCTATCCCGGCGAAGTGGCACTAGCGCATTGAATCCTACATCTATGTAGATGCAGGCTGTCTAGATACTTGTTAGTTACTCAATGAAAGTCTTTAGATGAAACATATGACTTGTACACAGTCCTAGAGATTCAACTCTTAAAGGAGTCTATAAGTGTGGCGCGAGGCATTCCCACAATTACACCCGATCATGCCACTATCGATCGTACTACGACCTTGATGGGTATGATTTGAGAATGAAAATATAGTCATGTATTTCTTCTATCTATTAGTCCCTAGGAGAAGTACTTCGATAATTGTCCATTTGAAATACTTGTACTTTTTGCAGTTCCCGACCTTGGCCACTTGCCGAAAGGTTATCACTCACTAGTTCGACACATGAACTTCAATTGCAATCGTCCTTATAGACATCTACATCATAAAGACCCAAGGAATGCACTCAAACATGATAAGAGAACATTTAATTATACTTCTAAGGGGTTGAATAGGCTAAGTATAATTAACACTCTCACGGCTCTAACTAGAGTGTTATTGGGTCTAAATAGTACACATTTCCCATGGGGCTTTGCTGATTGATTGCTAGTCGGGTGAAAGGCATTTTATGGACTGGAGCCTCATTGAGCAAATAGTAAGCTAAGTCATCTTCCTCCCCTAAGCGTAATAAGGTAATCTTGGTGATCCTTTCATGAGCGGCTTTAGGACTTTATGAGCGTTGCAGGCAAGAGCAGAGAAATGGATGCGGAGGACATCGTCACCAACTGGAAGCAGCCTGGGCCGCACAGTTTACTTCTCAGTCTACGGATGATGCAGAACCCTTCATACCTCTAGATAGCTGGGTATGATCATATGCCATGTCCATCTAAGTCAGCAATGAACGGATTCTCGTCTCCATCCTGTGGTGACGGATGGTCCCTTAAATCCGATTGGTTGCATCACTTGGCGTACCTTATGCTCTAAGCCTCGCTTCTGTGATGGTAGTGGAGGCATAACTTAGTATATAAGCCAGCCGGCTGACAACCTGTGATGGGGCATCCTACGTAGATCTTGGCAAACGTGCGGATGCCGTGGAAGGGAATTAATTGTCTAGATCTTCAAGTCTTGTTTGAGATTCTGTGAGATTGTGGGGGAATTCATATTCATAGTATGCGAGCGGGGAGCTGAGGGACTTTGGTTGATAGACCGGACCTACTCCATTCCGGCAATTTCGGTGTCTAAGCCCCGTGGCAGTTATCTTGAAGCTGAGTATTTGAATTACTGACAGATCATGTATGCTGACAATATGAAGGAAGATAAATACATTTAAAGCTGCTTCACCTCTAAGGTTTTATCAAAAGAGACACAAAGTGCTTCAAGTTGCCTACACGATCTATATATATTAGGAAATTTAGTATCTCATTGAAAAACTCTCATTCAATGGAGGGCATAATATCTTTCGACAAGTTTTATAACGTAAGTCACCCTAGCAAATTTAAAACATTACCTCCAATCTAAAAGTTCGACAGATTGTCGACAATTCGAGGGTTCTAAGTGATAAAACATATCATGGGATCGATCCGAGCACAGGAAAGACTCTTTGGGATGCTCCAATAGCTACAGAGGATGACCTCAATAAAGCTGTGGCAGCTGCGAATAGAGCCTTTAAGAAATGGTCTTCGCTAGAGCAACACGAAAGATCTCGGTTCATGAGGGATCTTGCTGATGGCCTAGAGAAGCATAAAGATGCGCTGACCGAATTGCTCCTCAAGGAAAGCGGCAAATCAGTATGGGGTCCTTCCATATTATCACCTCTACGTGTACTAACCTCCCGCGTTAGGTATCCTTTGCGGAGTCGGAGATTGTAATGGGTATCAATACTATGAGGCGACATGGTAGGTTTCCGCCCAGCTCTAGTGTTAGACTTTGAGACCTAACTACTTGCAGCCGATTGGTCAGTTCCAGATCAGCTCTTGAAAGACACAGAGGACGTACGAATTGTTGTCCAGCATGTACCTATTGGTGTAGTCGCAGGAATTACGCCATGGAACTATCCCTTCCAGCTAGCCATTCTCAAGATTGCTCCGGCACTAGCAACTGGTTGCACAGTCATACTGAAGCCCTCGTGAGTATCGAACCGGGATATCGACTTTAACTTCATGTCTGACGGATTATAGCCCTTTCACGCCTTATACAGCTCTCAAGATAGCCGAGATCGCGGCTGAAGTTCTCCCACCTGGTGTGGTACAGGCTCTAGGGGGTGATGATAACCTCGGCCCTTGGATGACGAGACATCCTGGAATCCACAAGATTTCGTTTACTGGGTCTACAGCTACCGGGAAGAAGATTATGGCTGTGGCATCTGAAACATTGAAAAGGGTTAACTTGGAGTTGTATGATATCTCATCACTAAAGCCAACTTATCGGCGTGTAAAGCTAACAGATTATTAGGGGTGGTAACGATGCAGCGGTAATAACCGAAGACTTTGACGTCCTTGAGGCGGCGCAGCTAGTAGCAATGGCGACATTCGCGCATTCCGGTCAGATTTGCATGGCTACGAAGCGCATTTACGTCCACGAGTCCGTCCACGACGAGTTTATGACGCATCTTGTAGCGATTGTGAAAGGTTATAAGCCAGGCGAGGGCTTCTGTAGTCCAATCCAGAATAAGATGCAGTTCGAAAAAGTCAAGGCGATCTATGACGAATGCGAAGAGCAGGGGTTCAACTTTGCCGTTGGTGGCGGTAGCAAAGTGTCCGTGGACGACAACAGACCGGGGTATTTCATAGCACCGGCTATCGTGACCAACCCACCGGAAAAGTCGCGCATCGTGCAGGAGGAGCCTTTTGGGCCTATCATCCCGGTGTTAACCTGGCGCGACGATAAGGAGGTGGTAGAGCGCGTAAATGACACTCCCACGGGTCTAGGGGCCACGGTCTACTGCCGCGACGAGAAACGCGCTTGGAGTATTTCTGAGAGTCTTGAGACGGGGAGCGTCTGGGTCAATAGCGGATTAAAATTGGACCCTGTCGCACTATTCGGCGCGCACAAGCAGAGCGGTATTGGCGGCGAGCTGGGGCCGCTCGGACTGAAGTACTACACCAATACACGGACAATCACGTACTGGAAAGATGCGCCGAAGGGACCGCAGGGGAATGGTAGTAAGGGTTTATTCGCCTGAGTCTAAGGGATTTATTTCGGCAGTGTAGTGTATTTCTTAGGTTATTATGATATAACGGCATAGTGAGGGTATCTTAGATAGGTAGTTAATACTATCCCTTCACTAACTTAGGTAGAAATTAACCTCTGCAGAGTCATTACCATCTTCGTGCAACAAGGCCAATTCATGGTCTCAAGCTCCATCTTGAATGCTAGCAATACCCTTCTACTCCCGTACTTATCCCTGTCAACCCCTGTATTGAAGCTGATCTTCGCCCAGACAACGAGAGCAGCGTGAAATACAACTATTGGCATCCAAGCTTGACATAAGATTCCTTCAGATTTTGGACGTGTAGCCGCGACATCAAGTAAGGCCCAGGCGTGATCAAGTGACTGGCCCGATATATTAATAGTATTCGTAGCAACCGTGGCACTAACCTGGGTTAGGTTTTGGTCTAATGGTACATCATATTGGGCGAGTCGTGAAAGACTAGAAATTTCCGGACAGGAAAGATATAGTCTGCAGTAATGGAATAATGCTATCACGTCAAGACTCATGGAGCCACTGAAATTGATGTACCATTGGTCCAGTGCTTTAGAGAGCCGACTTTGCATGCGCTCGAATTCGGCATGGGCAGAAAAGGGGACAAAGGGGTTATGTTTATATGAGGTCATTTGAACTGAGTTAATGACATTGGCAGCACTTCCAAGGGACCGCCGCAGGGTAATAGAGCCAGAGAGTACGGCAAGAAGTAGGAGAACAGCTTGCTCCTTAGAACTGGTACCCATGGTCGAGAGAAGAGTCTGACTCTCTACCCTGGAATCCTGTAGGAGATTCCGGTAGACATCCTGAAACGGAATGCTTGAGGAAGGCATACTCGTCGAGATTTCGTCAGGTGAAAAGTTCAGGGACATGTTTGAATGAATGGCCTGAAGAACGTCCCATAACCAAAGTGACCACAGCATAGGACTTTTCTCGAGCAGTATCATTAGTTATAGACACATATATCAGCAATCACGAGTAGCGTACCTATATGATAATATTCTCTGTTGAATACCGGGATCTAACCGTCCTGGATTATGTAACTGCATACGACGAGCAATCTAAAAGGGGAGTTAAGTCAGATTAGCCATTAATACCTGGCCCCGTACTCACTGTTAGGGATGAAGATATAATAAGCGCAGATCTTCTCTGAAGAGGTTCCTCGGCGGCTAATACACCGTATGGTATGAGCAGAACAGCCTGCAGTGATGTGAGCAGACGGCCTCCAGGAATCTGAAAGAATTACCTACCGCTAGAAGCATTTCAATTGATCGGGCAAGCCTATTGTCTACTTCCACCATAACCGGCCAGAGACTTGTACCAGCCTGATAGATACTCCGGCCCTCTTCGGCATCACCACGACTACACACCGAGCCAAGGCAAGCGATAGCAAAGCGTAAGGGTGGGGCAAGTAGTTCCCGAGTCACGGCCGACATAGGGAGTTGTCCGAAGAAGACATGGTCTAGACAACCGCTATAAAACGCCCGAGATAAATGTGCTAAACGGTCATCTGCCGGCAATCTCGGAAAGCGTGATAGGAGAGCTACGGGATACGTATATTTCTTCGTCGGAGTCTCCTATGTCTGTTAGGAATCGATGTATAAAAGGACAGCAGGATATATATTATAGATAGATTAAGTACATAAACTTGGTTTCTAAAGTCCATGTGGAAGAGTTTCTCTGTTCCAATCGCGTCGCTACTAGCTAGCAAGGCTCTCTTGAAGTCGGATAGGAGAGTCGGATCAGGGCGTTCACTGGCTGAGGCGACATCCTGATGAGAAGGATCACGCTCTCCTGGCCAGCTTGAACTCTGCGCGCTGGTTACCATCTCTGAAGGTGGTTATTGATTCAGGTTGATGAGATTATGAAGTTGAGTATTCATTCAGCAATAGATACCCCTTGGAAAAAGGGGCTACTATTCTCTTTAAGCTAGGACTTGCTTATCTTAGGTAATTCATAATACCCGAGATGGGGTAAATTTGGGGAAAGTGTACACAAATAAAATCTTTAAAGCGCAACGGTTGTAATATTTAGTTTTTAAAGATTTAGTTGCTTTAAACGTAATTAAAATTATCTTCGAAATAATAGTTTTAATAATACGATTATTTATTAAACTAATTATGTTATAGGTGCAAGCCTGGCTAGGGTGTCCATCCTGCTCAAGAGGTAGTCGTCAACTACGCGTTTATAAACGATCTACTCTAGTTAGGTAATATACTCGGTCTCTTTTCCCTTTAGAACAACTATTAATTAGATCTAAGCTAGATCTTGTACCTTTTTGGATATAATAGTCCCCACGTAGCTTATAGCAACCGAGACGAACGAAAGACAGCAGGGATCAGGGCGACGAGGGTCAAGCGCGGGGAAGCCTTAGTGCCCATTCCATTGGATAGAGTATTTAGGAATTGGACTAAAGATTAGACTAAGAATATTAACTTTCAATATTGTTATTAACAGTGCGAGTCAGCTGTTATGAATCATGCCAACATTACGTGGCTTATAGTCAAAGCGTCACTTCAATGATTTGGAATACTTACCTGTCTTACAACAAAAAGAGAAAGTGGTGAGCTTTATGTGGCTTAGATATGGGCTGTGAAGAATAGTGTAAATACTCCAAGGAAAGTCTTTACATAGTCCGGCCTAGTTTATATGGGGTTAACTGGGATCCATTTTCTTCAACCCCGAAAGCAAATACCGAAAAATAAGGGGTAACGAATAATGCTAACCAATACAGCTTCGAAATATCCACATACATAGCAAAATACAGCATATTACCACACCTCTATTATACTGGTAACCACCTAGTATCCTAAGAATATGTAAGAATAAGCAGTCCTTAAGAACTCTTGGAATTAGAAGTAGCCTGCGCCTTCTAAGACGTGTTCAGTGGAGCTAATTATAATCCCTGTTTACCTACAGCTACATAGTATTCGCGACGACTGCGGAGATAAGCCCTGCTCATATTCTCTGTTCCCGGTCATGATATTAGTCTTATTAGTCCCCCAGATTATTTAGCTTTTGTCTAGACCTGTTTTTATGTAGGAGATCTTCTAGGTATTAGAAAAGTATATTCCTTTGGATGGGATAAATCCCACGCGCATGTCAAGCTGTCCAAACTTGTCAGTGATGGCGCAATGCGACATCTGCGGTCGTTCTTTTGCGCGAAACGAACATCTTATTCGGCACCACAGAACCCGTGAGTCGTTGTGTATAGCTGCCTCTAAGGAGTTTTCTCGCTAATACTCATGGCCACGGGCAGACACAGGTGAGCGACCATTCCGCTGCCCTCACTGTAAAATCGGATTTCATCGCGCCGATGTTAGGGCAAAGCATATCAAGAAGATTCATCCTGAGAATGGATCGCCCTCAGAACCTCCGGGGATCCTCTCGCAACCTCCAATTGAGAAGTGTAAGCCCAAAGAGAGAGAGCGCTCGAAGTTAGCATGCGACCAATGTCGAAAGCGAAAGCTTAAGTGCAATAATGTCCGGCCATGCGAAGCATGCCGCGCTAAAATGCTGCCTTGCACGGTCTCAAGCTCCAGCAGGCCACCCGGTAGACCTCGCAACCCCATACTTATTTCCGCAAGTCAAGAGATTATCCGTGGGAAAGAAGTAGATAATTCCGACGTACCTCCGGTTCCCCAGCCCTGGGTACCGAACAGCCTTGAGTTACCCCTGATCCGATCCAATCTCATGCCCGGTATTCCTGGAATCGGCGTACCGGACACTAGAGACGGCGGTGACACATATCCGGGGACTACAGATCTCACACCATTAGGCATGGACCAATGGATGGCTCCGGAGACGGCAGAAAATTTCTCAATGCACGCTCCATTCCCAAGTGAATCTATACCAATAGACCAAATCTGCGGTGACGCGGATCTGATGGACAATATACTCCCTCAACTCGTTAGTCATGTGCCCCTTTAGCACCTTCACTAATACTAACACTTTTGATTAGGACCTGGGGAATTGGTTGGATGATCTTAACGAGTTCTCTGCAACAGATGACACATGGCCACTAGACACCCTATCGTTCAATATCGACTCTGATCCTTCTATGGACAGCGCCGTTGAGATGATGAAAGATCACTTCCAAAGGCGATCGCGAGCAACATCTCCTTCCAGAGAGGAACAGAGACGGTCTTGGTATTCCGCTCCGCCACAACTCTACGTTTACGATAAAGATGTCCTGAACATCCTTCTTAATGTTTCCAGGACACATATATCAAGCACGTTTACTATATTTTCTGATTTCGAAGCGAATTATGATACCCGGGTAGAGCTCTGCCTCGCCATGGCCGCTGTTGGTGGTCTATATTGTACTGCGTATGCCAGTATGAAGGTCGCGAAGATGTTATTCAACGATTCCCGGCGGCTGCTTTTTGAGAAATATCTTCTAGAAGACCCTATAGACTTTGATACATCATTGAGCATCGCCAAGACGTTCATCCTACTAGAGATATACGAGCTGTGCAGCGGGGACAAAAGAGCCTATGAGTTCATCGAAGTCTTCCATGCGAGTAAACAAAATGCAGTTGGCTCCTGCATAAGCGCCTTGCCGCGCGATGCTCCCCTAGACCAGCGGCGTCAAGCGAGACTGCTTTTGGAAGCGGTTCGTATCCTTGACTGTTACAGAGTACTATTACTACAGAGGCCCCCGTCATTCATGGAAGAAACTCAACTTGGCCTACACGCGACTTGCGAATCTCTTGGGTTCCAGTCTCTCCCTACAGGTGGGTTGATATCTACCTCAAGTAGCGGCAATCTACTTGATGTGCCAGTTACAGACATGGATTACCTAGCGATTATTATATGCTATAGCTGGATGGTGAGCCCACAGAACACAGACAACTCTTCACATCCTCCTCTATGGACACTGGAGTTCGTTGAGCTTGCGCTAAATCGATGGATTCAAACGAAAACAACCGAGACAGAATACCCATCCCAACTTGAAGTATCCCAAATGTTGCTATACCACCTTACACAGGTGTCGCTTCACTCTAATCTAAATCACCTACAGCGTCTTACCCAAGTAGCCTTGCAAGCCTCGAAACCTCTCCAGGAAGGAGGGCCTCTGGACTCAATCAGGACATGGCGAGATAGTCACCATTTTAACGTAGCTCAGTGGCATGCTAAGACGACCCTTCGTATAGCGCAGGAAGCTATGACAGCACCTCGCCGCCACACGTCATCTGAAAAGGATAGGCCCCGACTTTCTGAAGCTCCGCACCTACCACTATGTATTTACTTTGCGACATTGGTCGTATGGTGGGGAGAGCTGATATTGGATGGGCGAGAAACCGTCTCGGCCAATACCTGTGCAATAGAGACTGGATCCCAGCTGTTATTCAGGTTGAAAGTCCCTGTGTCTAAAATCCTGGGAACTGCCCTCTGTGAACTCCTCCCCAATGAAAGCTAGGACGGATGGCGTGAGGGGAATACGTCCGGGTCATTGAGATGGAAAGTCAGCTTAGAGAGGATCAAGGTACTAAATACGTACTATGGTAGGGGAGGAAAATATGTCCTAGAAATTTTCGGAAGATAGATCACCACGTAAGCTTGCGCGGTCCCCCGTTTGAAAAGGGTTTGCTCTTAAGGAATGAGAATATATATCGATTCATTCCTATCGTCTTAGTTAACACTGGAATACCCTCTGAGGCCAAAAATACCATTACCTTAGGTGCCTAGTTGTAAAAATACCAACAATTTGAGTTACCGAGCCCATTTTCTACCGGAGAGATTAGGAGTGTAGGAATTTATAAATCAAGACGAAATATTTATAGGAAGTCTTCACTATCATTAAGCTATGAGGCTCGACGAGAAATAACCCTAGACGCCAGAATTAGCCGGATTTAATGAGTTAACGGAATTACTAAACTCCATTGTACGCGTCCAGATGGAATGGCGACGCCGTACAATCTCGAAGGAAATTGCCGGGTGGAGGCCCCTCCGCTAGCAACGCCTCCTATGTTATCTCAAGTCATGGCGTGCAGCACGGGAATTTGCGGAAAAATCTGTTGCTCTCAACAGGACTGTGTGGATTTGCAACTCTCAAACTTCCAGGTAGCGATGACATCAGAGTAGACTTACTAAATATATACACGAACGTATGCTCGATCTTCTAGGGCCTATCAGTGATATTGATCAAGTTTAGCAACTCTTAAAGATGTCGCAAACATATCGAGATCTCCACAAGGAGGACCGGGTCTCATTTGACTACATCTATGAGGAGAATGCCTCCGTACCTTTGAAAGACGGGAAAGGCCTGGTGAGATGCAACGTCTACCGTCCCAAAAATGAGTCTGCAAAACATCCTGTTTTGGTAACCTATGGTCCGTACGGCAAAGATATTCATTACAGTGTGTAAGTGATAGGGCTTTCTACATTGTATAGATAACTGTACTCATCGTTACAGATTTCATTCTGCCTCGTTCTCTGAAGTGCCCGAAGAACATCACTCGGCGCACTCTTCATGGGAGACTCCGGACCCGGGGTTCTGGACTAGGAGCGGCTATGCTGTAGTCAGGGCAGACGAGCGCGGTACTGGTCAATCCCCCGGCGTGCTCGATACGATGTCTCGCGGGACAAGCGAGGCATTCTTCGACGTTGTCGAATGGGCAGCATCTCAACCTTGGTCATCCGGCAAGGTCGGCTTGCTCGGCGTGAGTTACTATGCGGGGAGTCAGTGGAGAGTAGCAGCCCGCCAACCTAAAGGACTTGCCTGCATAATCCCCTGGGAGGGCATGTCGGACTATTATCGCGACCGTTGCAGGCATGGAGGCATCCTTTCTAATACCTTTATTAGCTTTTGGTGGAACAGACAGGTTAGTCAATGTATTAGAAAAGTACTATTAACTGCGGGACCTTTTTCTAACCAGGTTCTTAGGTTGTCACAAATCAGTATGGACGTCCTGGAAGAGCTGCTCGAAATTGGGGTCATGATACCATTGAAGGAGATTTGTCTGAAGAGGAGTTACGCGCTAATCGTCGTGATCAAAATGAAGATAACGCGGCGCACCACTTCCTGGATGAAGAATATTATGCCTCGAAAGATTACGACATGGCTGATATTAAAGTGCCGGTCCTTTCGGTCGGAAACTGGGGAGGCATTTTGCTACATCTACGCGGAAATGTAGAAGGGTATCTGAACGCTGGTTCGCGACACAAGTATCTGAGACTTATCACTGGGCGGCACGATCTCCCCTTCTACTCAAAGGAAAATGTCGAAATTCAAAAAAGCTTTCTAGATGCATTCCTCAAGGGACACGACACGGAAGGATGGTCAACAGGTGCTGCCCCCAAGGTTGGCCTAGTCCTACGAAAAGGGAACGTTGGGTATAATAACCCAGAGGCTGAAAAACAGTATCCCCATCGCTACGAGGAAGAATGGCCTATCCCGAGGACGAAGTACACGAAGTATTTCCTCACCGCGGATAAGCAGCTGAGCGAAGCTACAACTCTTTCATCCTCATCTTCTACTGAGAGCTCCATCTCTTACCGAGCGCCAGGGAGCCTAAAAGACCCGCAGACCGTCCAGTTCACAACGGCGCCTTTTGCCGAAGAGACCGAGTTTACAGGCCACGTCGTAGTCCACTTGAACGTATCGGCGTCGAGTCTACCGGAGAAAAACACGAATCCCTCGGAAATCGACCTCTTCGTCACCTTGCGACACTTAGACGCACAGGGGAAGGAAATCTTCTACACGGGCACAGTAGGCGACCCAGTGCCCGTGACTAAGGGCTGGCTGCGGGTAAGTCTCAGAAAAGTAGCAGACAGCCATCCTCGGCATCGGGCCTGGCGCCCCCATCGGGAATATCGCTCGACGGACGTGCTGCCCGTGGAGAGCGGAGTAGTGTACGCGGTGGACGTGGAGGTATGGCCGACCAACGTGGTTGTTAGTAAGGGCCATAGGTTGGTGCTGGAAGTCTCGTCGGGAGATACGCAGGGGGCGGGGTTGTTCGAGCATAATTCCGAGGAGGATCGGCCGCGGGATCGACTGGAGGGGCTCAACACTATCCATTTTGGTCCGGGGTGTGACAATTGGATCCTGTTGCCCCTCATCCCCGCATTGTGAGTATCATACATACAGTATGCTACATAGGTTAGATAGGTACTCTATAGAGATGAATACATATGTAGAAACTACGTTTATATGTGCTGGTATATTATGCCGATGTCGCCACTATCTTGAGGGACTTATATATTTACAGCTCCTGCTCGAGATGACTACCAGTATACCTACTGCTGTATAAGAGAAACTTCTTTTGCTACTATCAACTTTTGAAAAGATACGATTATCTGCTAAGGGGGTTTCTAAAATCCTTCATTATGTCGTCAACATATCCCCCTAATGACCTTCGCGCGCACTCGCGCTTCATCACCACACATGACGCCTCCGGGAAAGCAGTATTCAGCGATGCCGTACCAGAAAAGGCGCCCGTTCGCCAGGTCCTAGGCGGGGACATGTTATTCAGCCTCATGTACACAACAGAAGGCTTCCCCGTGTCAATGGCCGAAAGCAAAGACATAAAGACATACCAAAACTACCTAACCAACACGCCACCCATCAGCATCCCAGGCGGAACCGCGTGTCGGACGGTGGACTTTCCACCCGACTACGCATCGCCGATGCACCGCACCCCGTCTTGCGACTTCGGCGTCGTGTTGGAGGGCGAAGTCGAGCTGGTGCTGGACTCGGGTGAGACTAGGCTGTTGAAGAGAGGGGATGTGGCCGTGCAGCGCGGGACGAATCACGCGTGGCATAATACTAGTAAGGATAGCTGGGCTAGGATGTTGTATGTGCTGCAGTCGGCGGAGAAGGTGGTTGCGGGAGGGAAGACATTGGAGGAGGACGAGGGAGGAATTGACTAAGTTGCTCAAATTTGATCAAATATTGAAGCGTTTGGCTCAATCCTAAGCTATCATCCGTGAGAAAAGTGAATGAATTTCTATAAGCCCAGGTCAAGTAATACATAATACCCCTTTATGAAGCATACAGTGATAAATAGAAAGTTTCTAAGTCCTAGTTAGTTATACTGTTTTATTTTCGGAGTTAACAGACACGATGTACTCTTAGAGCTCACATAATATCATAACTCCATAACTCCCGTCTGCTTTTCAGGATGATTATTTTATTTGGAATTATGTTGAGCAAAAGGCTTATGGCTTAGGGATGTACATTCAACGAAGTACAGGAATATAGGGGGCAGGGTAAATTACCGCAGTGGGGGACCCCCTAATGCATTGACCATCTTACCCCAACATCAATTAAACCCAGTGGTTGTTCAGGGAAGTCTCGTTTTCAGGGGTCTTCAACTTCAGGGGTATCTAAGCCTCTTTGCTCCTATGCAGACAATTTATGAATACCAAGTTATTTGTAATTGTACCTACAACGTACAAAGATGTTAAGTAACCGCTATCAAGAAAGCGACAACACAGATTTCAACACCTGCTTCAACTTCGAAGGCGAGTCATCTTCCCACTTCGGACTCCTCCAAGCCACAAAGTAGTCCGGCCGCGCAAGCACACAGCCAGACTCCTCAACGCCCCTGATGCCCGCCCAGTCGAGATATACGTCCTTGTAATCTTGTCCGTACCCAATGGAATAAGCCTTAATCGGTACCCCGAGCTCGGAAGACAGCTGCTCTGCCGCCTTCTTCCAGTGCTGACCGCCGATGCCCGTGAACAGTGTAAAATGCCCCTTTCCGGCCAGGTCGATGGTGGAGATGTACTTGGACGGCGTGTGATTTCCCAACCACACGTGCGGTAGACGCGCCCCCGGATACGTAGTAGGATGGTAGTATTCTAGCGGGTTTCTGGTGAATGCTGGCGCTGCGCCTTGGTCCGCTTGGTACACTGCCGTCGAGACGTAGCGCTGGTTCATATCAATGCCGAGACCGTGCTCCTCTTTGTCGTTTGCCCGGAATGCTTTGGCCAGCTTTTCCCGGCGAACATTTCCTTCTGGTGAGTCGGCATAGATCTCATTATGAGCCTTCATGCGAGCTTCTACTGTCGGCTCTAGGTTGCCCAGGGCTTCCCAGATATTTTTGTGGTTCCTTAGGGCATCATTTGCCCTGTTAATCCGTTGTAAGCATGCCTGGTCTTCACTGGTCCTAGCCGTAATTCTGGTGCATGATTAACTCACTGAGTAACTACACCCAATCCTACTGGTTGACGCTCTATGCTGTATGTCTCCAATAGCTCTCTTCCTGCTAACCCTATACGAACATCTTGTCAATACGTCTTTTGCAAGTAGAGCTTTCTTTTTCGCACATACCTTTATCCACGAAATTGATCTTCCATGCGAGGTTATGTGCGTCTTGGATACAAGTATTTGACCCTAAGCCATTGTTCGGTGGATGTCGATGTACCGCGTCGCCTAAGCAGAACCTGTTCAGTTTAGTAGTTAAGTCAGCGAAGCCATTATAAAGGAGATTGAAAAAGTTGAAGTTATACTGACACGTTGCCCTTTGAGTAATACTCTGCGGCGGTCTCGTTAATAGCCCAGGTAGATACGCCCAATATTTTGACATCAACCGAGTCGTCCCCGATCATCTCACGAACACGTTTCATGTATTCTTCATTTGACCTTACCTCCCTCGTTGCGTTAGGGGTAGGGAATATAACGCATAACCATTCGTACCACGGCTTAACCATCCTCATGCACCCAATCCAACCCCATTCAGGGGTATCAAGATCGGGCTGTACAATCCAGTGAAGGTTGCCTTTGCGATGCTCCATGAGATGCGACATGTCCGCCTGGATCAGCACGTTCACTGCGAACCCTTGGCCTGGACGCCGTATCAGGGGTATCTGGGCTTGCTGTACGATCTTGCTTCTCGCCCCGTCGGCGCCAAAGAGGTACTTGGAGCGAACTTGAAACGTGATCTTGGAGAGCTTATCCAGCAATGTTGTTGTTACTCCTTTTTCGTCCTGCTCGAACGATACGAACTCAGTGTCCCACCGACAGTTGAAGCCGTTAAGCGTCGCGTATCGCATCAACACCGGCTCTAGTAAAGTCTGAGGTAGATCCAACATCTCCGACGGGCTCGCAAGATCATATTCCCCCTTGATCACGAAAACTGTCAGAATATCGTCAAAGAATGATAAAGGGAATTGTGTAATCGGCCAGACCATACCTTTCGCTTCGGGTCATTTCCCCAGGAATATATACGACCATATTCCTGGCCAGCCATGCTATTGGACCAGCGACTGTGTAACATGGAATCATTCTGTGTTCCTGTCTTGTAGCACTCTTTGTCGAGTCCAATATCTCGGAGGGAGTCTATATTCTCATTAGCTTTAATTTCAAGCTTCTCGGGGTCTATATCGTACCCAATGCAGCCATATTTGTAATATGAGCCCTCGGCGTATCAGCATTGCTCGGATCCTGGCTTACAATGAGACCCTTCATCCCTAAGAGACAAGCGGTATTAGACACTAATAATTCTCATCACAAGGACATCATGAAAATATGCAAAGTCCCTATTTTTGCTTGCCCTTACCATACGAAGCCATGAAGGCTGCTAAGGCACCACCCGCAGGTCCGGTTCCTATGATGAGATGGTCTACGTGTAGTAAGAAGGATGGTGAGCCACCGGACGTCCCGTTTGATTCGGCCATGGTTAATGAGTTTGCGTGTTAGTAGTGCTGTATGTTAACGAAATATGAGAATGAAGCGATCTCGATAGACTATAGCCACATTGACATGAATTATCAAACAACTCCAAAGCATTTAAGAGACCTTTAAACTTCTCACTATCCTTATTCTTTATTTCTATTAACTAAGCGCTATGTAATGTGGCTCGGGGATGCCATAAGCTAAGCTACTCCATCTCGGCTTTTACCTAACCCACAAACGAACCGATCGGGTATTCCGCTGGAGGCGAAATAACCCACTTACGGATACTTACACTTTTGACAGCGCAATTAATCCAACCAAACTCTCGGGTCAGACCCACCCCGGGATTCCAAATCCCTACCGGCGATATAGGTAAGCGTTCGGTAAGCATCAAATAAGACTAGGCGCATGACTTTCTCAGGGGTATTACGATACCAAGACCACTAAAACATCTTGCATTTGTCATTTGTTTAGAATCAATGCACCGCCTCGCAATAGACAGTTGTCGCATACCTTAGTCACAAGACTATAGAAATGGCTTATTTATCATTACTTGATATAAGTACTAAGCCAACAATAGTCCATTTTCAGTGCATGCAGTGTTAAGCGTGATGGTTAGTAAAGTCATCTCCAAGCACGGTTCGAGGTGTTTATTTCTTGTTTAACTACGGATTAACTACTCTAATACTTGCAAAAATATGCGAAGCTAGAACTGGACATTGGCTTTACCTACATGTATTATTACAAGCAACGGTAGTATAAGTTATGTGCAATGTCGTATGTATAATAGCTTATAAGACTAATTATTTCATGTTAATGAAACTGTTTCGAAGAAAAATATAGTTAAAAGGAAAATGCTGACTGTCTTGCCTAGTAGGAACCTAGTATTTAGTATAACATGTAGTTATATGAATTTAGTAGCGAAGTCTTACGTAGAAGTAAATTCTGTCTTGACAATCTCTTAGAAGTTGACTTCTCGGGAGTCGTTAGTATGCGCCTCTAGTAGAAGTAAAGACGCTCCAGTATAGCACCCTTCATGGTATCCTAGATAACTTTGTTATGTTCTGATACTATAACGTTTCATCCGATTTTCGCTCGAGAAGTCCTGGTGATGCGTGAAATGCCATAACCGGATACTCGGCAAGAAATAATTCAATAGTGTGAAAACCTAGACATGTATGTGTTAGTTATTATCCCTCAGTTATGTAACGTTGACATTGGATGCTAATTATCTATTTCTTACATATCAACACCTGCTTACAAATTGCTGAAAATATAGACCTACCCCTGAATATCTCCCAACCACTCGTTAAATCTCCTTTCCGTATCAGCAAGAACATCAAATCCTAACAAGCTCTGTTGATATTCAGCATCTCCCCAATTAAACGAACATGGCCCCTTCCATTTCCTGTCAGGCAGTTCGGCTAACTCCTTGTCGCGCGCCTCTTGCTCCGGACCGTCAGCCAAGTGGTAGTAATGGCGGGTATGTACAGCACCGGCCACGTTGACTTCTGTCCGCTTCTTGCGTAGATTTTCATACAGGCGGAAAAGACTTGCTAGTTTCTCATTCTTCTCTGCTTGGTTCGATGGGATGCCTGCGCTTTGGAACTTCTCTAGCAGCAGGCCAAGGATAGCGCCGTCCTCGACGGCCATAGCGGCACCCTGCCCCTGATATGGTAGCGTTGGATGCGAGGCGTCTCCTAATAGAGCGAGTACACCCTGTGAAAAGTCAAAGTATTAGCAGCAGAGAACCCTTGACGGATCTGGGGCTTAGTTGTGCTCGCATACCTTAGTCCACTGGTCAAGCTCTTTGAAATGAAGGAGCTTCCATTTCAATGCAGTCCTTAGACATGAGATTAATTCGTTGAGGCTAGACAAAGCTTAGCTCTTATTCTCATAATAAAAAGGGTTGGGAGAAGAGAAATACATCGGATCCCATCCTTCAAAGTTGGCTGCCATTTCCTCCAGACTGCCTTGAGAGGTACGCACACCGCTGGGTAGATCATCCGCGACTCTGTAAGTATTCAGTAACTCTGTCACTCAAACTAAGGCTTCGTAAGGGGGATTACATCAAGACGAGATTGTATTCTGTATGGTTCCGTAGAGGATAGAAAACGGCGTGTCTTCCCGGTCCGAGCCATACTTGTATATCCGACTGCTCCAGCAACTTATCCATTCGTTCGTTCTTGAGTCCTTTTAGCTGTTCGCGTGTGAAAGTGCCACGATATGCAAGGTCCCCCGTTTCCGTTGGCGGAAAGGGACGCCCTAAGACGATCTCTCGCGTTAAAGACCACAGCCCTATTCAACGAGTTTAGCTGTCATACTATGTATGGGCTTCTTAGAGAATAGGTTCGTCATACCATCTGCGCCAATTACTACATCTACGCTGATTTGTCTTCCATCCTTTAGTAACAAGGTCTGAGCGCCATCGGAAGCAAGATTGACGCCAGTAACATCTGCGCTCGTCAACACAACTACTCCGACTGCTCGGGCCTCCTTGAGTAGTACGTTCTGGTAGTCGCCTCTATGTATAGCTCTTTTATCAGGCAGTTAGCACACTACTTTACTTGACAAATTACCCTTTTGAGAAGTTTCTTAGCTGCTCTTACATCCATTGCGCCCCGTACTCCGTCTCCATCCCATCCTTGAGCGGCTTCTCGACAAGGATCTGGCCATTCTCATATCTCCTTAGCGTGAAATCCTGCACCTGGTACCCACCAGCCTGCTTGAGCTTCTCGAGAAGCCCAAAGCGGGTCAGCACCCGGCAGGCGTTCGGCGGAATGTGGATACCCGCACCAATGGTGAGGATTTCCGGCGTGCGCTCAAGAACGGTGACTTGGAGGGGCGGGTTTGCTCGACGACATGCTATCGCGCAAGCTAGACCACCTATTCCTGCACCGACAATGGCGACATGGAGGCCATTAGTATTGGGGGAATTCTGAGTAAAGAATTAGCTTATTGATAATTATGGCATAATGGAGGTATACACTTGCGCTCGTTTCTGATCTTTCTATCGCCATTTCCGTCGGTTCTTGAGATTGTTTTCTACTGTCAATGATTAAGGCTAGATTAGTGGTACACGGCTCATTATAAATGATTATTCGACTATAATTCTCACTAAAGCGCGGTTTTAAGAGCGCTCTCTTGTAATGCTATTTATACGGTTATTTTTCCTAGCCCTCTCCGCTCGTGGTTCTAGGTACTATTCCACTTCGATGGGGTCTTCTACCCCCACTTCGGGTAATCCATCTTATTTCATAATAGGACTTCTTACCGGTCGAATATGAGATATAAGCAGATCTTGAGGCATTGCTGTCAATTCCGAAGGTAAGTTGAATCTTAGGACTCTTTGCGCATGAAGATCTCAATGCCTTGCGAAAAAATATCATGAGCTAGCCATGTGTACTCAAGGTTTGGTAAGTTGCATCTAATTGGTCACATGTCAGGGGCTTAGGTTACAATTTTAGAGCGAATTGCTAAGCTAGGAATTTGTTCAAAGGCTAGTATTTCAACTTCAACCTTAGACGTATCGTATCCTACGAACGTCGGTAACAGATGCTACTATGCCATTAGGCGCACATAAGACCTAGTATTCTACGTCATCCTCGGCAAGGAATATTGCTCCCCTTAATGAATGTTATAGACAATTTTATTAACGAAGCTCTTTATAGATTGTAGATAAATAGAGATATTTCCGAGATATGTCCTGATAGTTAACCTTAATATTCGAAAAACTACGGATAGTAGACAACTTGGAGTTGTACTATAGCCTTAGGTAACCGAGAAGCTTTCTTTTCTTATGCTCAAGACTACGGACAAAGTGACATTAACTGCATCAATAGCCTATATTTAACAGGTTTAATCAAAAACGTAAAATAAAGTATTAAAATACAAATAAGTTTGGTGCTTCTTTAATAAGTCAGAAGTCGGAGAGGATTGGTGGATACCGGCTCGGATGATGCCGGATGATGCCGGACATAGGGCGCGGACCGGACCGGAGTCTTTGCAAAATCCGCTCCTACCCGTTGATTGTAGTACAAGCCACTGATCTCTGGACTTAAATGCGGAGTGGTACACCGTATCTCCTGTATATCTCCGACGCCACGTTGGGTTTGCTTGGGGCTAGCATAAGACAGGAACGGCTGTAAAACGAACGATGTATCGCGTGAAAGCTAAGTTAGGTCGTCATACTCATAGAATCAGCTGAGAAGGATTGCGCAGCTACGAGAATGTGAATATATTCTAAGCCGATTTATTCAGTATTATTCAGATCAATATATCCGCAGGTCCTTTAGGTAGTTGACGATAATGAAACAATGGGATGCTCGAACCGCAGGTGTAACTTTACTTACCATCAGTTGGCATTTCGCGCTTACACGTTATACTGAAGCAAGCTTACCCTAGGTACGTAATACAATGTAAAGTTGTATGTGCCAATAAACGGATCTCACATTTGCCGTGATATCTCGAATGGGAAGTTGGGGCAATTAAACCCTGCTCTTGGTGATTCTTAGTCGCGGATATTATTACCTGCTTTGTAACCTTCAGCTTATTTTTTTATGCTCGGATCGAGTTCGGATCTTTACGAGCTGTTGTGTAAGTTGATGTGCAGTATGACAGCTAAACCATTATTACAGCAACGAAATTGTCGGGGATCGTGAAGTTGAATATAGATAGTAAAAGAAGCGAACTCGGACACGGACGCGTGCACTAGAAGCATGCGTAGACGACCCTCCGTGTAAACCGCAAATTGGCAATATTCAGAGCAAAATGTTTGCTTGCCGGTTTTTGCGCATGGTTCTTCAACAATCGTCCACCAATCAATCCCACTGGCACCCAACGGGTAATAATGGAATAATGGGAACATCGGGGTTCGCTTCATCAGTTTCGTACCCATCTAGCCCATTTTACCTACTACGCTTGCTAGGATACCCTAAATAGCTAGGATCGCTATGTAGGAGCTATGTATGTAGTAGAAGATTTCTAGATCCCCGACCTTGCACAAAATCGGACTCGGCTGATCGGACGGTCAACCGATAAATGCATAGTCCCTACCGACATCCTCCCCTTGCTCCCCTTTAACTCTTGGCGTTGTCACCAGCTAGAACCAATCGAATGTTTCACTGGTAAAAGCGTGACATCGCCTTTACTGTAATTAGTAAACCTGACCACCGCCGGGATTCGGTGCAATAAACCTACATTCTCGTCCCTTCTTCCCGTCTCTTCTCTTTCTGTAGTGTTTTATTCTACTTATGAGATGATCAAGAGATTCCGCAAGAACTCTAAGCTGCTATCACCTAACGCGGAACGCGATATCAAGCCAAGTCATATATCTCTAGTTAGCTAGAGAATCGCAAATCAGTATCTCGGCATTGGACGCGCAACGACAAGCCAACTTCGTCACAGCGCAGATCAGTCTCATTAGTGTACCATCTTCCCCTCAGGGTCCAAGAACTCCAAGAACTCCAAGAGAAGCCAAGCACAAGTAAGCATTTTCCCACTTAGCTAGTCTAATAAGCTTTAAGACTTATAGTCACCCGGTTTCTATTCGATAGTTAGCGTAACCTGTCTCACTCTAGATAACAATAGAAATTCATTAATTAGAAAAATAAGTTGTTAACATAGAAGCTAGTAAACAGCGATGGTGTCCAGCGCAGCATCAACTGCCTCTGGGACGCACACAGACGCAGGACTCGATGATGAGTCTGGAGAGGTGCAGCTGCAATTGCAGCGCAAGATAAGTCAGGCGGTAGACGAAGGGCATGACGCAGATATACCGTCGAGCCAGGGCTTTGTGCGTGACGAGCAAGAGGAGCTTAAACGGCAACGATCGAAAGCCGAACGGAGGCGAAACTCCTTCGCTAGTAAGAAGAGTCGGGCAGACCGCGATGTCGAGAAGGCGCAAGGGCCCGGCGAAGCGGCACTGTCGAGCAGCAACGATGACGAAGATAGCGATAGTGATCCTAACATCGTCTGGTGGACCGGACCCGACGACGTAGAGAATCCTTATAATTGGCCAACGTGGAGGAAGGTTCTCAACTGCGGATTAATCAGTGCCATGACATTTGTTTCCCCTTTAGCATCATGTAAGTCTTTTGTACATGTCGCATTCGTTTTCACATACCTATTGGATAAGCATTAACCATCGCATAGCTATCTTCGCGCCTGGTGTTCCTCAAGTGATAGCCGAATTTCATTCGACATCCCTAGAAATCGCCGCATTCGTGGTTTCGGTGTATGTGTTAGGCTTCGCAGCGGGTCCTATGTTATTCGCGCCGTTGTCTGAGATATATGGTCGAGTTATCCTTTACCATATCGGAAACCTAGGATTCGTGGCCTTTCAGGTCGGATGCGCGCTTTCTCCAACATTAAACGCCCTCATCGTATTCCGATTTTTTGCTGGTGTCTTCGGTTCCGTAGCAATTACGAATGGCGGCGGTACCATTGCAGATATGGTTACACAGGAAAGACGAGGAGTCGCAATGGCTGTTTTTAGCATCGGTCCGCTTCTAGGCCCTATCGTCGGACCTGTTGCTGGAGGTTTCCTATCTGATGCTGAGGGTTGGAGATGGTCGTTCTGGCTTCTGGCCATTGTTGGTGGATTTCTTTCTATTCTCATGGTCTTCTCTCTTAAGGAGAGTTATGCTCCCGTAATCCTTCAGAAGAAGACGGCCAAGTTGCGTAAGGAGACCGGAAATGATTTGCTTCGATCGAAACTCGATGCTGGTTTGTCGCCTAGGGATTACTTTAAGCGGGGTATTATTCGCCCCTTCAAGATGCTGTTCCTCTCGCCGGTCATCGCCATCACGTCGCTTTATATGGCTGTCACTTACGGCTATCTCTATCTAATGTTTACGACTATGACCGAGGTGTTTCAGGGATATTACGGCTTCTCAACGAGCACTGTTGGATTAGCGTTTATCGGACTTGGCGTAGGAAGTATGATTGGTATCTTGGCTTTCAGCACTACATCGGATAGATACATCAGGAAGAAAGCTGCGGAAGCCGATGCGGTAGCCCAAGCTACTGGTGCACCTAAAGCTGGCATGAAGCCAGAATATCGGTTGCCGTTGCTCCCTGCAGGAGCCCTTCTAATTCCAGCAGGTCTATTTATCTACGGGTGGACAGCCGAATATAAGGTCCATTGGATTGTACCTATCATCGGAACAGCTATTGTCGGTATCGGAAATTTGCTTGTCTTTATGGTTATTCAATTATACCTAGTCGACGCCTTCACCATATATGCCGCCTCCGCCATAGCGTGCAACACGATTGTTCGATCTTTGGCTGGTGCCGTACTCCCACTGGCTGGACTGCCAATGTACGAGAAACTGGGTATCGGCTGGGGTAATAGCACACTAGGGTTCATCGCCGTCGCACTGTTCCCCGTGTCATTATGCATCATCAAGTATGGAGAGGCTCTTAGGAAGAGATTCGTTATAAAGAATCTCTAGTGGGATATTAACTCTACGGACTTCTTTTCAAAATCTCTACTCACAGGGATATTAGGTTGCATTGGGAAGCGTTTAGACACGAGGAAAAGGATACCATCTATTATATTAATACGTATACCAAGGTCATCACAACTGCATAATAGAAATTTTACCGTCTAAACATGCTATATAATACATAAAAGCCTTAGTGTAATTAATTAGATTCGCTGCCGCCACTACACCAGACCTCAGATATAGGTGCTCATACAATCAACAGTAAGAATATAATGAAGATGTAACATCGCTTACAATTAACGGCGGATCCTGTTTACTCATCTGGGTTGACTCCGACCATCTGACTACCTAGGTACCTATTGATAGCTACACGGAGTTTAGGGACTTAAGAGATCCGAGTCTCGATGAGACCATACACATACATAAGCTCTAGTATTAGTTAGCGGTTTAATTGTCAGAAGTAATATCAGGGGCTAATCACATCTTAAACTAGTGACTGATTATACGAAGGGCGCACCGACAAGTGTCAGCACTTAACGAGGATTGCATATGTCTGTTGTTAGGAAAACTAATCTTTTCTCCTTCAAGCAGTAGTCTCTGATATACAAACAGAGAACAGGATGTTGCCGAAATCTTATTCCGTTATTGTGTACGACGTCTTAAAATCTGCCCCTGAATCTGACTGCGGTGCGTCTCATCTCATATAAGCGCATCTGTCAGGATCCCAGGTGTCTCACCCAGGACAAAGAGCATGTGTGTGTATACGAGCCTATGGCTCATCAGACAGGTTTTAGAATTTCTTGCGGAACAACAAAATTGTTTCCACATTGTTTGGTTCCACCTCGTGACAGCATCGTCATCATCGCTAGTCACCCTTAAAATCCGAAGGATTTTTGTGCCTATTGCTTAGTCAATGTTCATAACGGCATGGCGATTATCTCCACTACAAATTGAAGTAGAAATGACATAGCTGTTATTCAACACTGAAATAGTTATTTAATATCCAGGTCATAGGGGGCTTACTCCACCGCTTCTAGTATCTAAGATATATATTTCTTTCTCCTGGGTGTAAATCTAAGGAATCCGCATACCGGTATTCGGGATTTCTAGCTATCGTCGGCTCATTACAAGAGTTCCGAAAGCCGTTGCACTTGGGTCGTGGTGACAATATTATCTAAAAAGATGTACAGCACAATCATCCCAGACAACGAGATACGGAGTTAGAATACGCAGTTTCCATCGCTCAAATTCCATTAGTTTATCTATAACAGTCTTACGAACATAGGCTAAGATAAATGAAACCAAGGTGCCCCCGTAAACCTCACCCCTTAGTTCTAGCTCTTCGAGTCTTGAATCTTTAGCCGAGCAACAAGCGTCTTCGAGGGGTGACAGAGTGTCATGGCAAACTGTGATGGTACAACATCATGGCATCGCTTAGTCACGGGAATAGTCAATCGTCTTCCTCACGAACTCAATATTCAAGTTTTCACCCATTTTTATGCTATCCATAACGACTTTAGTACATTAAAGTTACCTACGCATGTCACCCAGACATCTAAAGCAGCAAACAAAAGGAAGGGGCCGATTGCCATTTCGGGAACCACGTTGGCTCTCATTGGCTGGTACTCTGTGCTACATGACCTTGATGCTACCTTCATTATCACTATCTGAGTCTTGTGGTATTATTCTAGGGACGGAACTCGGTGTAAGAGCCGATCCCCAATCTTAAGACCTTGGCGGTTGTAGCTAAAACCGAGATAAAGTATCCATATAATTCCTCATGATAAAGTTTACTTGCTAGTTGAACAGTATAAGATCCAGGTAAATAGCAGTATTATATTTGGTGCTCAGTGCCCATATTTAAAGTTTTGTCTACCTAAATATTGTTTAAGTGAGTTAAAATGAAGGCCCCAAAAAGATGTTTAAATACTTTCCAGAGAAAGAAAAGTCATAGCACTCAAGTAGCTTTGAAGAAATGTATTCGAAGTTCATAGATAAGAAGTGAGTATAAGATTATGTATATCTTTGCCAGTCAAAGGAGTGAGCAGGGAATCCATACAGCCATACAAGACTGAAGTTGGGCTAAAGGCTAAAGAGGTTCATCCAAGCCACGGCCTAAGATTATTATGCCGCATGAATCTCATCTCAGACTGCTACTCTTACATAGGCACACCCTCGGTAAGTTGTTAACACCTGAACTTTATTATCAGGTCCTTCTTTATAGCAGTGTGAAAGCATTCTACTAAGCATACCTAGGGAGTAGGGCATCACGATTCCGGCACGAGTTCAAATAGTAACACATGCCTTTTCATACTGGTATTACTTCTAAGCCAATTCGCCCGTTTTCGTGCTACTACTATAAGCATAGGCAGCTATAAATTAGCCTTTACCTCCATATCGATGTATCTCCGGGATATATGTCATTATCCGTCCGGGCCGGCCCCACACTCCACACTACTTAACATGGCCGGCGTGACTTCCACGGACACGGCCAATCAATAAGATCATTCCGTTATTTAGCTTTGGCAGCTTCCCCATTGGCGTGACTTCTATATGTAGGTAGGTACTATCCATTCATAGGCCCATGCTATTATTAAGGTTTGAGAATTTTCCTGTTGGCGCCACTTCCATCAAACATGAGCTTATTCACGAGATCCTGTCTTTATCTAACATCTAACTTAGTAGACATCCTGTCGTCGTTGCCTTGGAGGTATGGCTATTCCCATCGCTTAAGGCAGTCGCCGTCCCTTCTAGTTAGATATAGATAGCTTGCATAACCGCTTAGTAAATAGTTTAAGATATATACTTGCCACTCCTCCCTTAGGATACACCAATCATCATACTTGCCGCTGAATATGGTTAGCTGTAGCCAGTCATCGTTAAGACTATTGGGTACTAATCCTCTTCGTTCCTACTCCCAGAAGAAACTTGCTCATCGTTACTCCTAAGATAGACCCATACACAGACGGCGAGTTCCCTATTAAATCCCCTCATCACGGAGACATCTGGACCAAAGAGCTCCTGGCTAGGTACTTGATACCAATTCCTAGTCCAGTCTTACTTAAGTTTGTCGTCCTTTGTCCCTCATCACGGATGTCACCTGAGTACACATGTTCTCACTTCCTACGTGCATTCTCACGTTACCACCTGTATGACAATCAAGATCGTCAGGGCGATTCATCAAATAAGAACAAATCGCCCTGGAGACTGATTTAATTCCTTAGGTGCTCACAAGATTTCCTTATTCTGCACAGAATTCCCTTCTATTTAATCCCACCCTTCTCCCAACTCAGCCCAAAAACTCAAAATTTCCCTCTTCATGTTCCTCTCAACCCTCTAACCTAATACATTAAATAAATTCTTCAACATCAACTACATCAAAATATAACATAACACTACACAAACTCCTTTCTAAATTATTAAATAAATACTTTACCCTAATATATACCTGAAAATACCTACCATACCATTGGGCTCCTCTACATGTTGCTGTAAGCATAGCAAGAGACGATATCGTTAGTCTCTTGCTCCAATGCGAGGTCAAGACTCACACCCGTTCTAGGGGGTTCTGCAACTGTTTCCTCCCAAATGAGGGACTAATATTCAAGGCGAAGCACTACATTCAACCTAACTGGATGCCTCTCCATGCCGCAATCTGCCACAACAATCAAACAGACTTCGGGGTTTCAAGGTTAGTATTTTCCCTATATTTATGCCTAGTGATATCTCCCCATTGAATCCAATTTCTCGTTGACGTACTGCCACCACTACCATTATCATCATCCCCATTGAGCCTCTACATACAAACACGCGCACAAGCACAAGCTAATTCCCACAACAATCTCTTCCCATCACAAAACACCCTACCACAACTGCAACCCCCAATCTGAAACACTAAACCTCAATACCTTCTCGCATCCTATATACCCTTGTAGTCACCCCTTATTTCCCAGAAGAGACAGCAGTCTACTAGACTATCTCGTTTACATTGTATTCCTCCACTATCCTCTTACCCTAGCCCTACTACGCCTTCATATTCAATTCACATTTAACTATGCCAGCAAGAGTTTCGTCCTTTCTACACTACAAAAATCACACTATACATCTGCCTCGCAGGACTTCTTCTCTAATAGTCAATCACAGTACTGCGTTGGCCACTTGGCGATGTCTATTCTATTCGAGGTGGGCCACGGAAATTTCATTTGACTATTTATGACTGCATAATTAGTTCTCCAGTTCCCTCTTTATGATCATACTATTTTAGAGAAGAAACATTCGGTTATGATCATGTGGAAATGCCACAGTTAAACTGAACTAACATATCACACCTAGAACCAAGTACCTATATCTATCCTAAAGTCATATCCATTATCCGTCGCTCTCAAAGATACATCGTTAAGGAAAGCCTCCACTTCGCCATTAACTACAGCTGACTGGACATCTTAATGAGTGTTCCAAGGGTTTATATATGGGTAAGTGCAGCCCTTTTCGCTCTATTGGATATATGATACCAAAATCCCTCTTTCTTAAGAATTACTATGAATGAATGACTCCAGAGTTATTTTGACTTAATTAGCTGACCAACACATCAGTAGCTAACAAAAAACCGCGAAAATATATTATTCGAAAAGCCCAGACTACCCAAAACCGAGCCCCTGTTACTCTCTACGCTATGCACTGTTGGCACTATGGTCATGTGACCTGTCACGTGACCAAGTGCCAGCCTACGCACACCGCCCACAATTGTATTTAGATATTTCTCCCCCACTTTATAGATCTCTCAATCCTTCAAAAATAGTCAATAACCAACCAATCAAATAACAGCATCTCATACATTACATTGTGCACATAGGACAATACATGTGACTCCAACATGCACGACTCTCAAAAATTATTTCGCTACACCTAAATTACGGCATACCTTTTGCTGAAGTAAAAAATCGTCAAAATTCTAGTAACTCTGAACTTTTTCCATTTTATCGCCTACACCAAGTATTCTTCCTAGTTCGCCGATACGCCTATCAGGTATCCTCTATTGCGCCCCTATTCTATCGTCCACCATCAAAGAGAAAAGCCACAAATCCTCCGAACTCAGCATTCAAAGCGCCTGGTATTCGATATTATCTATGGCGTTCAGCCGAGGGTAATTTTAGACTAAACTCATCAAAGTCGAGATCGGATTCAAAAAGGTCTCTGCCGATACTTGGCTCTAACACGGCGTTAATTCTATGCCTAATAGAGCTCTGGTCGTTTTACAATGGTACTGGTCACACTATTATCTAAGGAGCCTCGTGGTTATTCTCTCTTTATCTAATGACATATAGCCCATCGATCACCAACGTCACCCCACCAGGCACTAAAATATCCCAACCAAAGAAGTCAGCAACCACCTTAAATTCGATTATCCACTCTCCACTATCCTCTACACCAAGTTATACTTATACTACTTGCCAGTCTTCTACGCGTGTGTTTCCAGGCAATACGGGGCATTTCGCGAGTTGAAGTTGATTATTTTTCATAATTACACGAGCAACCAAATTATTCTAATAACTAAGAGCGGTTATGCACCACTGACTCATAGTCTTATTACCTACACTGTGAAAGATACAGCCCAGTGTGCGAACCAAGCACTCTGAGCACATCAACCATTACTCAGCCAAGGTACAGGCTATGATGACTCAGAACCAGATTAACGGCTACAAGTCTAGTAATAATCTATAAATAAAATGCGGGAGTCATACTTGAAGTCTCGCACTTCCCCGAGACTGGACACAAGGTCGTAGGATGCGATTACAGAGGAGAATATCACGAAGTGGAGCAAGAAGCATGGAAACAACTTCACTTTTCCGCGAGGAAGTCTAACCTACCTAAACAACCAAAGCCAATGGCTATACATACTAAATTTATCCTTTTCCCTAGATATCTCATCTAAAATTATGATAATAGTAAGTTCTCCCGAATTCATAGAAGCTGTCTTACATACAAACTGACTTCTTTATCAGGATGAGCCTGGTGTTGGCACTATGGTCATGTGATTTGTCACGTGACCAAGTGCCAGCCCACGCACACCGCCCACCAATTGTATTTAGATATTCCCCCCCACTTTGTAGATCTTCCATCTTGAAGTAATCAATCATCATCCAATCAAGTAACTACCTTTCATACATCAAATTGTGTACACAAGACAGTATACGTGACTCCAACATATACAATAATCCTTAAAGTAAACTATTGCGATATTCCAGAAAAGACATGATCTATGCATTACCAGCCGACGGCTAAACTTACCGCAAAATATCGGGATATACCTACCCTACATCTACTGGGGTTAATATCGCCGATGCTGTTTTCTACTTGCATCTAAACCAAGTAACCGGGCTCATAGGTGGGTGGTTCTTTCATTCCCTTTGGATGTTAACAGTCTGGTCATCATCATCGTTCAGACCTCAAGTTTTGTCTAAGGCATTGAAAGAGTTTAGAGACAAGGGTCGAGCAACAGAGCTAGAAGTGGTCTCCTTGGTTACATCAACATATTTGTCTCAGTTCCAAGTCGAGTTACATCATACACTGAGTGTCTCCCGGCATGATATACGGCAAGCTTAAATTCGTTCACAATTCATTACTAGGGATTGTCAACTGTCCATACAAGAGACGATCTTGCTCCGAAGGGAAAGGGATGTAATCAGAATATGATAAACCTTCATATCACCTCCCTTTACGCACTTATCACTACTTGTAAAGTCTTCTACGATACCCACAAGGGCGACAAGGGCTTCACTCTTCACACAATCACTACCAATTCTCTAAATAATACACTCCCATCAACTACAGCCCCCAGCACAGCAAAATATACCGACAAGGGAATAAAATTACCTACACCTCATAATAAACTTCTAAATCAACCACACAAATTTGGCCGCAAATATCCCAATCAAAGCAACAAGATACTGATTTCCCCAATAGACATCTATTTCTCCTTAGCTTGGGAGTTAATTTCTTTCCACTCCATCGTCGACAAGTTTATGTCACGCGATTGAGCAAGAAGCAACGAGAAACAACCTCGTTGTTTCGCGAAGAACTCTAAACTGGCTACGGTAGACCACGCTATACGTACTCGCAGTGTAATTTATTCTAGATGTCTCATCCAGAATCCTGACACTTTAGTCTGCAATCCATAGAGGAAACAATGTCAGACCTACTCGCATAATCCTGATATGGCAGAGCGTCCCGAAACTCTCCTCTTTCTTGTTGATTCTGGCTGCAACACCTAATCTAACCTAAATATACATATCCTTTTACACCTAAATCACCGGGAGCGCGATATGGTGTATCGGATGACCGGAGTACAGAAGTAGAGCTGGTGATTGTCCGCCATGATGGGATTGTGTAGTAAGGGGAGTTTGATAGGATTTGGAATTGTTATTACGAGGTAGACTTAGAAGGTATAGAAACAGCTTTGTTGTTCAGCAATGAATTGAAATAAGAGATGCTACTCAGGATACTCGTTTACGGCGCCGACATCTAAGAGTAATTGTTTGAAGGGCTGTTGAATATGAAATTATTGGCGATAGTTTCCCGATACTGTGATACGTGCCGTATGTAGTAATATATAAAAATCGGTGATAATCTTAAAAAGAGATGTGGGATACAATTTCGATTTCCCCTGTTTCGGCCGATTAGATAAGAAGAAGAGGTGGGGATAATGCCCCGCCTACACTAACCCAGTATAACGATGGCTGCTGGAACCACTGATCCACCGCCACGCTGCTGCTACCAAGGTCGCGCGGAGCGATGCACGCCATGGGGGCCGCCTGTGCCTTACTGTGTGTATTGTACACCTTCTCTTTATTCCGCTAGGACACAGTGACCGACTTACCGACCTTATGACAAAGACCTCGTGATCTTTCCGTTTTATCCAACCTCCTTCAACTAAAAATACGACAAATAGCAATAAGGTCCCGACGTGATTCTTTTCTTCCTAGCCAGAAGGAAAAAAAGCCCCCAAAGAAACTCTCCGATACTCCCGAAATTCTCCTGCGAACCAGAACTTTCAGCACATTTCACTGTACTCGGTCTCCTCAGTCAAGATGGTGGTATGTTTCCCCTTACGCACATAATCAATCTCCTTATGCGAGAGCATCAGTTCCTCCCCTGCCCTATGAAGCTCTCAGAGAAAGGCAGGGCTTTCGCATGGTTGCTATAGGAACTGCTGTTTATATTTCTCTTCTACTTGCTTTCTTGCTTTGCTTGTTCTACTTCGCGACGACGCTGATCTCTGATCGATGTGTCTTCTACCCGACAGTTTCTCAACTTGCTGACATTTGGCCTCTGGGGAAAGCTTGGACGACTCACTCACTACGCCGTGGATGCGGTTCTCAGTATGCGCTCCCTTTTTATTATACTTTACCTGTCTGTCTCCCGTGGAAGCAACTGGCTAACCCGATCGACAGTCTCGACTATCCTCGCGGGCATGAGGCGCTCGACCGGCCTAACGTGAGTACCCAATACATACATGCATACACCTACCTCCATGTCACCCGATCGTATGATGCAGCGCGGCTATATCGCGGGGAAATTGCCAAGGCGGGAGAGGCTGAAATGACAAAGCAACCGCGATGATAAATGTTTTTGGGGAATGGAAGGCTGATTGATTGATTATCCGCAGTTTCAATACCGAGCGCGTAACTGTCGGCGAGACTAAGGAGGCCAATAAGTGGATAGAAAAGTACCTGGGCGTCGGCGAATGGGTCATGGATCAGTCCGTCGCGATAGCCGGGTCCAGCGGCTGGTTCCAGCGGACCCGATGAGCGGTTAGAACGAGATGAGAGGGAAGGTTCGGGACATACACGACATATCTGTGATCGAAATTCGATCTCCCATCATCGTCATCATCATGTCGCTCGGCCGCCACCGCCGTTACGATTCTAAGCAACGTACCACAACCTTATTATCGCCGATGCGTCTTTGAACAGGCACCGCCTATGCCTCCCCTCGACTACACTACCGTACTTGATTGGATTTTCCTTTCCTCCCCCCTTTCACGAACAGGCGTTGTTGTTGTTGTTGGGTCCATATATCCATTTTGATGAGAGTTTCTTACTACTACTACGATAGATGAAAGGAATGAAATGCTCGCCTCTGCCTGCTTCACTTGGTCACTACTCCATGCGCAAGGCGACAATTGTCGCGACCGCATTACGTTAGATATAAAAATATAAAGCTACAGTCTCATTTGCGAGCAAAGTTTTGTCCCTTTCGTGCCGCTGTGATTTTTCTCTTGAATGGCTTAGCATTGTCGCCTGTATTACTTGGCATATACTACTACTTGCAACCCCCTTTCAACTCAACTTATACATCTTAGGGAGGCGAGTTGAGAACGTACTGATACGCGTAATAATATCTCATTCATAAAATAGGAGTGTCTACCCCCAACGCTACTATCCTAATATGCTAAACCACCATACCCATGGTATCTGCTTCGAACCCCTGAACTCCGCTAGATCCAGTTACGACCATGTAGTCCGCAATGCAATACCGTATACCAACTAGGCAGATAAGTAATTCCTCTACGCCCAATATCAAGCAGACCACGCCACGCTGTATTCATAATCCCGGATTCCATCCTCATAAACATTGAGCGCTGTGCTTATGGCTCGTATTCATGATCACATCACATACATACATCTCGATAGCCGTATAGACTAATCAACGACATCGATATCTCTGCGGCTTTCGGAGAGCAGATCTGGCGGAACCCGGTTATAATCCTCGTTCTCGATCTCACTGCTATCCCTCCTAAGACGGCTGCGGTTAGGCGTAGGTATGTCCTTCTTAGCACGGCTCTGCGGGGGACTATGCATAGACAGGAACTCGGCGGGGATATCATTGTGGCTCTCATCCTCGCTCTCGTGGTGTGGTTCCTCACTTAGTAGTCCCGGCGGCACCTCATTATCGCTCTCGTCGCGATGCGCGACGCCGAGCAGGTCTGCAGGGGGGCTGCTCAGTTGCTGTGCGTCGGGGTTGTCCCAGCGCCGGACCACGCTACGACTAAGTTCCTCGTCCTCACCCGGTTCTGAGGAGCGCGGTTCGATATCTGAGGTCCCGCTTTCCCGCACATCAACGAGGTCATTGCTGCCGGCAGACGTAATTGGCGTGATTATGCCGTCGTCGTACCCAGAGCTGCGGATCATATCCGCGAGGAACTCCTTGATACCCTCGAAGTGCGCTAATTCAGCGCCAATGACGGCGATTAGGAGGTTCCAGCCGCGAGACTCGACATAATCATGATGTCTTTGGATTTCACGCAAGGTCTCCTTGAGGACCTTGTACTGGTCTCGCAGAATAGATGCCGGGTCGCCAGATTCAAGATCCTGCTGCTGCTCCGTAGCATCTTGCAGCGATTGGTTTAGTTGGGTCTCGAAATCGACAAGCATAGTGAGAACCTTCTGCCATATTTCGCCACCCTCCTCCAGCGCAACCCGTTCCTTGTCAACGACAGTTTTGCGCTGCTCGAGAACGGCGAGTTCGCCTTCCCACCAATCCTTCGCCATTTCCGTCGTTCGTCTCTCTGGCCGCAGAGAAAGAAAATCGACACCAGACACATGTTTCGACATAAGCGCGGCGAAATCCTCGCCGCCCTGTTCCTTCAAATCTTCGACTTCGAGCACCTGTACGCCTGGGTATTTCATCAGATCAAGAATGCCCTGATCGCACTGCTTCAGCGCGCCCTTGTACCCGCTAAGGCTGGCTTCTCGGGTACTCCTGGCTTCCTCAAGTTTTCTTTCTAGACTGGCTTTTGTTCTCCTCAATAGCCTGAGCTTTTCCTCGAGCTTCTCGATATTAGCACATACCGTACGGTGCTGGCTCTCCATCGTCGCTATTTCAGTCTCAATCGGGGTCTCGTTATCTTCTTCTAAAGCCTTCAACTCGGCCGTGATAGATTTACGCTGCGACGATAGATTACGTAGCCTTGACAAAGCGGCCTTCCGTTCAGCCAATGCGGTAGCGATATATGCATCTTCCTCATTCTTCAAGTCAGCCAACATGGTGACCGAGCGAGCGATACCGATACGGGCCTGTCGTTTCGACATAGGTCTTTTCTTGGGCTGGCGAACAGGCACGACGGATCCTTCGGATAGCTTTGTCTGAACGGAAGATGCCGTCATATCTGGGGGTGACCCTTGCTTGGTGTCTTCGGGAGAAGTCTTTCCTGTATCATTCCCTTCAAGGTCTCGTTCTAGCGCAACACCTTGCGCATCTAGTAACTTCTGAAGTTCATTCTGCAACTGACGTTCCCGTCGTTGTAGCACTTTGAAAGTGTTATCAACGTCTGACTGTATCGTACGGTCTGCCGAACGATCAGGCCGTCCTTTGAATATGCTCTCGACAAGAGATGTATGGGTGCTGGTAGTAGCATGTCTACTATCTCGTGGCTCGATGCGGATGGTTGGCCGCCAAATACCAGGCGGAACCTTAAGGTCATTGCTCGTAGGCTCACTGAAGTCGTCTACAGAGCTGGGGGTTCGAGATCGCGAGTACTGCGGCCGACCTTGGTAGGCAAAGGAGATTGCTTTTCCTTTACCTTTGGAGCGAGAGGAAGGATTCATATTTGGCGTGGTGGTCCCGGACCCGTTAGAAGTATCGGCAACGATGTCTTTGTAGGCGAATATACGAGTTGAATCTGGAGAAAGGAGCGCATCGTCAGGTCGGGGTGAGAGTTCGGAGAGGTCGTGTTCTTCCGCCTGACGCCGCGGCGGAGAAGTATATAGTGGCAGGAAAGTTGACATTCCGCCTTCACCAAGTCCTAGCTTCGATAGTAAAGTATTCCCAAAGCTCATGTTTGTCACTTCGAGCACATGTGGGCTCAAATAACGTTATGTTAGAATTCGATACTGGAAACTCTCTCTCGATTGCATTTTATTAAAGAACGATAAGCTGTAAGTTGAGAATTACAAAAGACGTATGAACACCAGAATAATTAAAATAATAGAGCGCCAAAGCAAAAGAAGACCAACTCTAATATGATATGTCACTACATGTATGTACGATAGTGTATGCGAGATGTTTGTAGGAATGTGGAGGAAGGTGATATCAGCCCATGGTATCGATAGCTAGTAGTTAAAGTCATATCGATAAATGCTTTATCTGTCTAGGTAGGCTGGTAGGTACATAGTAGGTATCTTTCAGGGAAAGTGACAGGGTCATAAGAGCTTAGCATGTGCCGAGACGAGAGACATGCAGATTTAAAGATGCTTCTTATTGGTTCGTTGCTGACAACCGAACTATCCAATTACAAATCATGTTAGGTAAGGTATTAGATATCATTTGTACAGGCATTTATGTCTTAACTTTAGCTCTGCTGAAATACCTACTTCATAAATTCGTAACTCTACAACTTAGGTACCAAGACCTTGGTTCGCCGGTTTAAAATATTATTTAAAATACGTCCCTTTAGACAAATTATATTGGGTGACGTCGGAAATGTAACCAGGGAATAGGACGTTGTGACCTTGTCGGAAGATCCTCCGCATCATTTATCCTCCCCCCTGTTCCGCTTCTCTGCCCTTGTTCCCTTTCTCGTAATGCATCCGGGTTCTGAAACGATCTGTTCGAGATATTTGTCCAGTCACGAACCCGACTTGGACTATTCAGATATGAAGATCTTCACCAGCTCGCACGAATAACCCTACGAATAAGTGAATACCTTCTTACAAGGTTGTCTCGGTGTTTAGTCGTATCATATATCGATGTACCTTTAATGCAAACGGAACGTGTCCTCGTTGCTTCAACCATGGATACCATGTAAGATCTAATCCCGTATCAGTGTTTTCATCCACATTTACGTGCATACGTTCATCTACATAAGGAAAGAAAAATATGGGATCTATTCGCTGTTGGTGATCTCCGCATGGGGATCTCGAACCCAGTCGCCCTATCCCCTAATATAATTGAGGTAGTAATTGGAACACCAACTAGGTAACGACCCTATTCACCCCATTATCTTCCCATATCGCTTGCAGCCCGTCACCGACGCAACACTAGCTGCCACTGATCTACATATCCAATTCACCAGTAGACCAGCTGCTAGTTGTAACTGTTGCGGGGGAGATAATTGATCGACATCTTGGATGCCGGGAGACGATTTATCTATTCACGATCGCCACAATCAACCTCTCGCGTCATTCACTCACTCTTCCAGCTGTTGCCCACCGGGTTTCGTTGCGTTGCCCCTCTTGATTCAGTTGAACAGTTGTCAAGAGCTTCAATTCACTTGATATTTGATCAATTAGTACCTTCCTTGCAGTTTTTTTCCATTCACTCAATCATTAGGATCAAGTTACATAAATTTTCTTGTTTGCATTTCTCAATTCCTACCAAACTCTCAACATATCACAACTTCTTCCCAAACAACACCAATCCTACATACTTTAGGACTCGATTATCTTACTACAGGATATTGAATTGGTTGTGATATTGTCAGTCAATATGCTAGCCTCTCTTCTCTCGAACAAGGCGGGCGTCTTGCTCGCCGCATTGTCCAGCGTTGGCGCAGTTCTTGCTGGACCCGTGGATGTACGACGGGCAGCCAAGGTAATTAAACAAGAAATTCTACTACCTGAAGATATTTTATTCCAATATAGTTGCTAATGCTTCATATAGGATATCGCAGCTCGCGCAGCCGATGTTTCAACCATCACAGGCTATGCTCATCCATTGACGCTCACTGCTCTGTCTGCACTTCGCCCTGACCAGACACCCCTGTCTTACGCCTCGCCTCCTTCGGCCATCACTGTTCCTACCAAACCACTACCGCCTGCCGGAGGCAAGGCCGCCGAAGCAACTGGTATCCAAGCTAACGTAGCTGATGTCTCCGAGCCCGCCGCGTCCCCGACCGACGCGCCAAGCGCAACCGGTGTCTGCACATCCATTGGGGGCAGTTATCCCACGGCTACCATCCCCAACTTCTGCAACCCCTCGGCCCAGGTCAACGCGCCCAGCTTCATCCCGAGCCGTACCGACATCCCCGTCGCCACTGTCACCGTGGGCGGCGTGACTAACAAGCTCGACTGCTGCGTGCAGTGCGCTGGCATCTTCAACTGTGTCGCTTGGCACTTTGTCCCCGTGTACACTCAGGCGCCCAACGCACATCTTCCCGGTGGATTTGACCCTTGGGGCCGCGGCGACTGCGAGGCCGTCTACCACACGGGTAACCCGGATGACGAAACTAACACTGCGCATAACGACTCGGCGGCGAACCTATGCCCCAACGGCAAGGTTGGCGAGCTACTAGCTAGCAGCAGCAGCGCTTCGACCAATGTTACTGGCAGCTGGACGAACCTGTACTACAACGGCTGGAACGAGGGTCCCTGCGCTGAGCCCGTGGCGCCGTTTGATAGCGGCAAGGATGCGGGACGCGGAGATGACGCGAATTTGTGCCCGTAGGCTGGAGAGTCATGAGATGGGAACTGGTTCGGTTACGATGGATGAATAACTCGTAGTTTACGACAGTTACTTTTAATGCGATGATTTATCATTTCTATCCCCCATGCCTACCGTGATTCTATGTTTTGTGTTTCATTGTCTAAAATCGGAATGCTTCTCTAGTATTACCATCGTTTAAGATCTTATTAGGTCCATCCCACTTCTTATGGATATCAGTCCTATGCTATCCTGCGTGACTATGCTGGCGAAGATTAAGATCCTTAGAGTTAGGTATCATGTTGGTTACCTAGTAGAGCTACCACAACTCTCATAACCCGAAAATAAGGATGTATTCTAATGATGATAGCTAGGATATAAATAGTACAGAGGGTATCTACCGAACAGCCCTACCGAGTTGTTGAAGTGGTTTAGTAGTGCCCTCAATTTCTTTTTCATTTGTGTGACTCTTTAGGTTAGAAGTGGGCGATCTAGATCTTAAATCGATGCATGGCAGCAGATAAACATAATTGCCATTCGGTTGGTAAGATTTCTATGCAACGTGAATAATAGCTATTACATTGGAAGTGGCTTCTGGGGTAGATCTTTGCGATACTACGTTCTTTAGACCCGTTTACTAAGAGGATCACAGAGCAAGACCACTTCAAAATAACAGTTACTCCATAACTCAGACCTGTAGGGGGGTTTCGGTTGAATATTAGGTCACACATTACGTCCGCAGTGCGGTGTAGGTTAACAGACCGAGTGGAAGAGCTTGCGGATGGAATCCGGCAATGTCGAAAACATAACTCCGGAAACCATACCCAGTCGTCGAACTGTGATAAGAGGCTTCTCTTCCACAGACGAAATTATATATCGTAAATTAAAATATGTTGATCTGTTAGGGGTTCTTTGGGGGTTCACTTTATCTCCAACTCACATGGAGTTTTTAGATCATATTTCATACAGCTATAGATATATGCAAGAGAAGGGAACGACACTCTAGAATAATGTAACTCTTAGCAGAGATGAGACCTCTCATACGAATAGATATTTTCTTATGTTGATATCAGAACATGATGCAATATTCAGCAGATTAGGCTTCAGGTACACAATGGTAGTCATCCTTAAACCCGCGTCAACGGGCTCCGAGATCATCACCCCAACCTAAGAGAACAGTAATAGTGATAAATCCATAAATACTAGTATTGGAATATTAATAATCTCACATCCATATACCTAGCCGATGTGAGAAACTTAGGTAGAGGCAAGTGACTGAGCGGAAGGGGGGGGGTAATGCTATTATAAGACCATCTTCACATACATTTCTAGCCTGTACCGGACTATGCTTTTGTGGATTCAAGATATCCTCATGCTATTAGTGGTAAAGCCTCTGCAAGTCCATGAGCGGGCATGCCGAGTTGTAATGCATGTAGAGCCGACCCCGCAATCTCTGACGTAACTAGAATGGTAATGACCCGATACATAAACCGTTTATACAAATTATAATGAGCTCCCTTGTGTCTATATCATTGCCTATATTATTGCCATCAAACTTGTATACCAAGATGACAACCGAGAGATCCGACTTGACAGCAAGAACCCTCCCCCAGGTATTACTGAGCGACGGTTCCCCGCATTCTCTAACGGCCCCGCCCCCGTCTCTATCTCAAATCCCGGCGGCGTCCCGAGCCCAGGAAAGATTCCGTATAACCGGAAACGCCATCGTTACCGGCGGAGCCGGCGACTTGGGATTTGCAGCGAGTCGGGCTCTTCTCGAACATGGCGCGGCAGGGCTCATGATTTTCGACATGAACCCGACGGAAGCACAAGCTAAGGTCGATTTGCTTAGCTCCGAATTCCCGAGTGCCAAGATTCAGTTCCTGAAAGTCGATGTGACGGATGAAGATGGCGTAGATGCAGCTGTGGGCGAGACTATCAAGCTATTCGGGAGCATTGGTACCTTAGTGAGTTTTGCCGGAATGGTTGCCTGTGGACATGCTCTGGATTGGTCGGCGAAAGACTGGAATAGAGTAATCAATGTCAACACAATTGGTGGATTCCTTGTCGGTCGTGCGGTAGCTCGAACTATGATAGAACGAGGGATCGGAGGAAGTATGATATTTATAGCGAGTATGTCAGCACATAGAGTCAATTTCCCTCAGCCGGTATGTAATATTATGTCCCATATCTCTTCCAAGACACATGCTATCACCTGAACTGACTCTTATTATTACAGCAAGTATCTTATAACGTCTCAAAAGCTGGAGTTGTAGCTATGGTGAAGTCATTGGCTGCGGAATGGGCAAGATACGGAATTAGAGTAAACAGTATTTCTCCAGGATATATGGATACCATATTAAATGAAGGGGATGGCCTAGACGAAGCGAGAAATATGTGGCTTAGTCGGAATCCATTGGGAAGAATGGGCCAGCCCGATGAACTGACCGGGGCTGTTGTGATGCTCGCAAGTCGTGCTGGGAGCTATTTCAACGGTTCAGATCTGCTGATGGACGGAGGACAGACGCTTTTCATGTAATAGCTGTGGTCGGTTACACCCCCAAGTCTATACACTCTAGGTGAGAACTAGAGCTTTACATTAAGTGTGAGACTCGGCCTTGAGCTTTCGTATAGCTGTGCTGCTTATCTTCGTGGCAAAGTTTTGTGTGTTCGCCGACTTATGCACGATCCCCTCAGCATCGAGGACGTCGACTTCAAATGTTTCCAGCTCTCGCCAGCCAAGTTCTCTTCGTTTTTCATTTACCGCACTTCCCCCGCTTCTCGTCTCCCCCGAAACTACGAGAGCGTCCATATTTTCAGTTGTGATGGTAGGACCAAAAGCGTCTTGGATAACCACGCAGCGAATTTCGATAGTGCCGTTCCGGAATAGTACAACGAGTTCACCGTTTTCCTTGGAAGTTTGTAGAGACCGACCTCCTTTCCAGCCGTTCTTAGATAGCTCTAGTATGGATGACAGAAATTCGATCGTATTCATAGCACGTTCGTCCCAAGGCTGCACATATTCCGCATACTTCTTCCTTTTCAGTAATTCATCACCAGTGATACCAATGACGAATTTACATGGGGTCGAGGTGCCATCCTCAGGTACTTTTAGCAATAATACGGCAGCAGTCAAGAGCAGTTTATGCCCAGGGTGTAAGTGATCAAAGGTTCCCCCTAAACATACGACCGAATGAGGACTAGTCTGGGGGGATGACTCCGAAGGAACCGGTGGTCCAAGTGATACAGCAAGCCCACCATCTACAACAACTAGCTGGGACTGCTTTAACGTCTGAATACCCTCAAGAAGTTTGAGGTACGTTGAGAGTAATTGATAGCCTGGTTCGTTATTTGTATGGAATATATATCTCCAAGGATGATAAGCTGCGGTGAAGGTTGCAAGATCGACTATTGCTGTATTATTCGGCTTTATAGCTGTCTTTAAATCAGCTGGGATTGGTTTAGATGCGTCATGATCGATTAGAATAACCCGGGCATCTACGGATCCGGGACCGGCGTGAAGATCGGTTGGGATAGAAAGCTCAGCACAAATAACAGATATGATGCTGTATAGATCAGCTAGAATAGACTGGGCGTGAGGCCAAGAAAGCGATTTGTGTCGTGCAAATTTGCCTTTAAGAATTGGCGATGCCAGAGCAATGATCAAGACTGCTCCATCTTTCCCGCCTTTCTCAGATTTCAATCTTGAGAGAGCGGCCTTAAGCGGGGGCTCATATGCGGCGTTAAGAGCAAGCCGGGATGGGGGATGCGGAGGTGGGGGTAGCAGTAAGAGCGACGGGAGATCTGCCATGATGGTGCTATTTATTTGTATCATAAGGACGAGTATGTGACTTGAGTTGTTGAATCTCAATAAGTCCTCAAGTGGATTTAAGGAGTTGGGTATTGCGATGAATATATAGAGGAATTTGCCGACTAAAATAAGCTCTCCTGATGTCAATAATGATTTGTCTGGGTGGCGTGATGGTAAGCAAGAAGCCTTGAGCTAATTTCTTATTTTATGGTTAAGAATTGCGGTTAAGAATTGGTAGATAAAGAGAATGAAAGTGTAAGTGCAAGAGAATAATTGTTAAGTTGTATTATAACGCAAAATGTAATAGCACACCTATTCTAGGTAGACTATTGTGTTGAAGGATCAAGACTTTGTTGTATAAGCGTTTCTGATTAATAAGATAACCTAGGTAAAAGGTATGTAGATGTAGATGTAGATGTATGGGTATATGCATGTGTTGCTCATGCCGTAAATCATGTTTGATGGAGAAGCCGAATTGAAGCCCCTGCACGCTACTAAACTCTATACATACCAATGTACCTAGTTAGGTACATCGATATTGATACTTTACTGACAGCTGTCAATGTGGGATGTTTTCTGATATCAGGTGCTGGACAAGTATGACCTTGTCTCGGATTACTATTTAACTCTAGTCAAGTCCAAAGTCGAGGAAAAGACAATCTATGCCTTGCTTTAATTATACCTAGTATGTACGGCTTCATGCAAGGAGAAGAAGTACATGTATCTTATCTCGTACGCGTACCTAAGAAGGTACTTTATGTATCTAACGTAATGTAAAAGCCGCGAGCATCAACAAGGAAATCGCTACCTAGCGGCAAGGTATGTAGGTATGTACCTTGAAGTACCTCAGTACACAATGACCTGGGAAACAACATACATAGCGCTGGTGAGGGGAACCTTGCGGCGATACTCAGTAAAGACGAAATCTTACCAAGGCATCGCATCCTGCCCAACCATCTCCACATTCGTTAGACGGTATTGTTTAACACCCTTCATTTGGAGATCAAATTCCAATCGTATAAAATTACCTAAGTAACCAGAAAAACTATTCCGGCCGCCAGTGTCAAAGACATAGGCGCAAGGCGCATACGCAATCATTTTAGCACGACGCGACAAGGACTGATTGAGAGGTAATTGTCTTCTTCCTCATTATCTTATTATCTACCTTCCTTACCAACTGCGGCGACAACTCCAATTGCGACCAGCATCACCACCTGCGGTACATTTCGATACATAATTGTTCACTAAGTGGTAATCGCAGAGCCCAACCGAGAATCCTCCCGCCCGACGTCGCGAATCTATTTTGAGCAGGGGGCGTGTCCCGGCTTTTGACTGCTATCGACTTTTCTACACTCTACTTGTGATATCTAATATTTGCAAATATTTGAAAATATTAGCAATCAGTAGCCATTAACAACATTGACGTGAGCGTCAACAGGTCGAGCGACCTCCTCCTTACCTCCGCCACCTCCTGCGGTTTTTGCTCGTACTTGCATCCTTTGACTGCAACACCGGCCAATAGCCGTTCGATCCAACCAGCATCTCGCAGCTCTGTCGCGGGCTGCTAGCGCATCCAATATGAACCAGGCAAGCCAGTACGGGGCCGCCCCAAGACGAACTAATACATATGGCTCTCAGCATGATGAACTCCATATTTCCTCTACTATGAGCCACAGCGGCCAAATCTCTCCGCGGGACTATACTACCGCCTCCGCTCCGCACATCAAGCTCGACCAACCCGCATCGCAACCCGTCAATCCTCAATACCAAACTTCGGGTGTGCCCAACGTCCTTCAACCTGGAGGACTAGGCCCCGGTCGTCCCCCCGCTCTGAGTGCCAACACCGCACCTACCCTACCCACCATGTCCGGTGCCATTCAACACTCTCCGAGCGAGTACGCTTCGCCGTCTAAGCCCCCGACTTTGAGTTTATCAGCACACGGCTACTCTCGTTCTAGTCCTGCCGCTCCTTACGAGAATTCTTCTACCTCGTACTCCCCCTACACTCCTACCACCCCCGGAGGATCCAACCCCGGTTCATCACAGTACATGTCGCCGCAAGATCCTAAATATACCGCTCCCGGTTCTCAGCGAAATATCTCCAACACACCGCTCGGCCTAGCAGACATTCGACCTCGAGCCGACTCGAGTCTATCCGACGGCCCACCCGGTACCTTAGGCTACGAGCTCGCCAACGTTCAGCCCTCTACTAGCAATTACTTGGCTCCTTGGGCGCTCTACGCATTCGACTGGTGCAAATGGGCTCCCCAAGGCAGGGGCGCCGGCAAGGTTGCCATTGGAAGCTATCTAGAAGATGGCCATAACTTTGTATGCTGACGACCCATAGCTCGAGCCTTAACTTATTCGTGGCCACTACTGACTCTGTTTATAGATTCAAATACTCGACACACAGGTTACCAATACCCCTCCCGATATATATACCCCCGGTTCGTCTAAGTATAGCATGGAATTTACCAAGGTTGCAGAAGCAACTCATTCATACCCCGTTACGCGCCTCCTGTGGGAGCCTCCATCTTCCCAGAAGCAATCTACCGATCTACTGGCTACTTCTGGCGATCATCTTCGGCTATGGTCCTTGCCGTCCGACGCCCAGACATCTCATTCGAATAATATAACTAAGCCGAACCTGGGCGCACCCATAACGAAGCTTACACCATTGGCGCTATTATCTAATTCGAAGACGCCAGACCATACGGCGCCTCTCACGTCGCTGGATTGGAACACCGTCTCACCCAGTCTTATCATCACCTCCAGCATCGACACGACTTGCACTATCTGGGACATTCCGTCCCTAACAGCCAAGACGCAACTTATTGCTCACGATAAGGAAGTCTACGATGTTCGATTTTGTGCCAATAGTGTGGACGTGTTCGTTAGCTGTGGACAAGATGGAAGTGTGCGAATGTTTGATCTTCGCAGTTTGGAACATAGTACTATCATCTATGAACCAACCGCCAAGGATGACCGAGGTAAGTTACCAGAATTGTATTCTCGAAGATAATTATTTTAACCATATGACAGACGCGAATGGTGGAAGGATAAGCCCGACGCTGGCCCAGCAAACCATGTCTCACGCACCGCCCCTCCTGAGGTTGGCAACTTCGCCTCATGACACTTATCTCTTAGCTACGTTCGCCCAAGATTCTAATGTTATTCGAATTCTCGATGTACGACAGCCGGGGCAAGCGTTGCTGGAATTACGCGGCCATGGTGGATCCCTGAGTTCGGTTGAATGGTCTCCCGGAAGGAGAGGGCTCCTCGCTTCCGGTGGCGATGACTGTCAAGTTCTGCTATGGGATCTTATTAACAGTACTCCTACCCCCGGTTCGTCCTCCAACGGCGCCGGCTCGGCAGAGAAACACCTCAGTCCAGTTGCTAGCTGGCAGTGCGATTACGAGGTTGGCAACCTTGGCTGGGCTCCTCCTCTTCACAGTGGAGAAGGTGTTGGCGACTGGCTAGGTGTTAGTGGTGGACGAGGAGTCTGGGGTGTCAAGATCTGAAGTGCTCTAGTTACGCATGTGGAAATCCGGTGCAGTTGGAGTACTACGAAGCAAAACCCCCTTATGCCAATAGCCATGCTCAGCGATGATCTATAAGCTAGCAATACCCCTCAGACTGCTATATGCATTTACGAAGCAAGGCGTTATCTGGGCCTGCATCACGTTTTTGGTTACGAACAAGCCCTTAAAGCTTGTGAGTGAAGGGTATAGTTGAGCAGGAGACAGTCTATTGTCGAGTGAAATAGACTGTGACTGTCTTTGAAAATGAGGGAGCCGAATCGGTATCCGATATGAGAGGCAAAGGTTATGCCGTTCAACACCAATTGTCTAGGAGTATCGTACTCAGTCTTAATTTGTATATTACCAGCCATTCTAGTGGACAAGCAGGCAGAATACCATGATGAGTCGGCGGATGGGTGAATCAATAGGCGGTAAAGTACCAGCGGTTGGTGATTGGTGGTATACGGCGAGGAACGGCCGCTTCAGTACAATAAGAAAGCCATGCACCTTAAAAAAAGGGGAGTAGGTGTGTTTTGTTTATTAATGTGCTTCTAGTTTTATGATTTGTAGTACTTAGAGATATATACCCCGGTGGGTGCATGGGGAGTAAAAGTACTACTTATTATTAGTATTAACTACCTAGCCTTGGTGGCTTTTCTATGTTTTATGCGGAAAGAAGACTATCAAAATTAAGTGCTATGATACTAAAAATGAGTTTGATGCTCCGATGATACCAGTCCTCTAGTCCTCGAACTTGTTACGCTTGAACATAAATATCTAGGTACCTAGGTACGCATACAAGATTTCTGCTGAAAAAGGGTTGTGTCAAAGCATGTCTTTATGTTATATTTTCACTATTATCATAAATATCATGTCATATAATAATCTTTTCCCTTTGCATCAAATTAATATTGCCAGTTTTTGTAAACCTTCAGTCGGAGAGAACGTATGAGAGTTAAACAAATAAGTACCTAAGGTATTGAGAATTTATATCATTAAATGTTGTCATTCCCTAGGTGCAGCTACGTGACTACCTACATGAGGTACCTAAATACATACTTGACAGCTGCCAAGCCACCTGCTTCCAAGAACATTTCATCATTGGCCCTTCAAATCCCCCGCTAACCCTTATTCGTACTAGCGTAATTGAAGCTTCCATTCTCCAGAATTATCCCAAAGATTTAGCACGTTGCGGCTGCTGCAGTTGAACGTAAAAGAAACCATCTTTCGCGTTCATCCCCCATTAACCACCCATCCCATCTTGCACACCTTTTTCTCATTTCCTTTCATTCTCTTCACAACTTCTACCTCCTTTCAAATATTTGCACGCGTTTATACATGCGCTTAATAATTGGGCATCATGAGTGACCCTCGCGACCACGATCTCGAGTCGGACGAGGAGGAGGACTTCAATCCGGCACCTGCTGACATTAGCGACGAAGAGCAGGATGACCAGCCGAAGCAGCAGTCACGAAAATCATCCCCCCCTCGCAATGGAGGTGATAATGAAGATGAAGACGAAGATGAAGATGCCGAGGATGTCATAGGAAATGACGATGATGAGGACGATGAAGAAGAAGAGGATGAAGAGGACGAGGAGATTCAAGTAAGCTGTTTCCTATTCATCCTATTATCCATTACTCACTTCGTTCCACACTATTACGCTTAATATCTAACTCAATTTCTATCTAAAGGGTCACCGTCGCAAGCGTCGTCGCGACAGACGAAACGCGTTCATCGATATCGAAGCCGAAGTCGATGATGAAGATGAAGGCGAAGATGACGAGGAGGCCGCCGAAGAGAATGAAGGATTTATTGAGCACGAAGAAGGAGGCGATTTTGGCGAGCAAAGCCGACTAGATGATGACCGACGACATCGTGAACTCGACCGACAGCGTGACGCGGTTACACAGGAAGATCTGGAGCGCGCGGCCGAAGGCTACGTACGCAAATATGGAAACCGTCGCACTGCTAAGGGCATGGGCGATTCTGCAATCATTCCTCAGAGGCTGCTCCTACCAAGCGTGGATGACCCGGGTATCTGGGGTGTGCGATGCAAGGAAGGCAAGGAGCGCGAAGTAGTCCAAGCCATTACAAAGAGGATAGCCGAACGCTGGAATACCAAGGACCAGCTAGCTGTTACCAGTGTCTTCGAACGAGGTGGACCTAATTCCATCTTAAAGGGCCTGATCTATGTGGAAGCCCCTCGACAAACCGACGTGATGATGGCACTCGAGGATATGATGAACGTATACCCTCGTACTAAGATGCTTCTTGTTGACATCAAGGAGAGACCTGATCTACTGAGGGTTCAGAAAACACCTACTCTGGAACCTGGTGCTTGGGTACGACTCCGTAGACCAGCCAAGCATGCTGGCGATCTCGCGCAAGTTCTTGATATCACAGAGAATGGCCTTGATGCTAGAGTGCGCTTCATACCTAGACTCGACTACGGATTACGAGATGAGTCGATATCTTTGACCGCCGATAAGAAACGACGACGCCCAGTTGCAGGTCCACGACCCCCTCAGAGGCTATTCAGCGAAGTCGAAGCGAGAAAGAGACATCCCCGTACGCTTCAGTATAGCAGCCAAACCAATACGTGGAATTATAATGGCGATGAGTTTGAAAAGGGCTTCCAGGTTAAGGACATCAAAATCCAGCACCTAGTTGTTAGCGACGTGAACCCAACGCTGGAAGAGGTTACGAGATTTGCCTCCGGAGGCGAAGACGGAGTTGAAAACATCGATCTCAAATCACTCGCCGCTAGTCTTAAAGACAGCAACGCAAACGTCGCGTATCTCCCAGGCGATGTAGTAGAGGTATACGAAGGCGAGCAGAAGGGTGTAGTCGGCAAAGCTACAAATGTTCAGGCGGACATTGTTACAATCTCAGTCACTGAAGGTGATCTCGCTGGACAGACTATCGAGGTACCTACGAAAGGCCTTCGCAAGCGATTCCGGACCGGTGACCATGTCAAGGTCATTGGCGGTAGTCGGTATCGCGATGAGGTCGGTATGGTTGTGAACATTTCTGAAGATCGCGTCACCCTCTTAACCGACCAAACTACTACTGAAATTACTGTATTCAGTAAAGATCTTAGAGAGGCCAGCGATATTGGTGGCCAGGGATCCCTAGGTCAATACTCGTTACTTGACTTGGTTCAACTCGATCCTATGACGGTCGGTTGCATTGTCAAAGTGGACCGAGAGACGTTGGTTGTATTAGATCAGAATGGCGATACCAGACAGGTCATGCCCTCACAAATCGCTAACAAGTTGCCAAAACGAAAGCTTGCCGTGGCCGCCGACCGCAACGGTTCTGAGATCAGGCCAGATGATGTCGTCAAGGAATACGGTGGCATGGGTCGGCAAGGCAAGATCGTTCATATCCACCGCACCTACGTGTTTTGTCACACAAACGACACCACAGAGAACGCTGGTATTTTTGTGTCCAAGGTTAACAACGTGTCCACGATTTCGGCAAAGGGTGGTCGTGTCAACGCTAGTGGCTCTGGGCCGGACTTGACGGTTATGAACCCTGCAAGAAAGCTGAACCCAAATGGTGGCAGGAGCGATATGCCACCACCCAAGGCCTCATTCGGACGTGACAAGCTGATCGGTCAGACGGTCACGATTAGAAAGGGTGGTTACAAGGGCGTGCTCGGTCGTGTCAAAGATACTACCGATACGCATGCTCGCGTAGAAATGCATAGCAAGGGTAAAGTCATTAGCGTGCTAAAGAGTGATATCACGGTCCGTGATAGTGTTACTGGGCGTGAAATCAAAAATTATGACACACGCCGACCAGGCCAAGGAGGGCTTCCTGGAAGACCTGCTCAAGGGAATTCGGATTGGAGCGGGGGTCGCACTCCTGTGGGCGGAGCCTCATCACGAACTCCCGCCTGGAAGACGCCGTCCGCAGGAGCAAGCGGCGGACGCACTCCCGCGTGGAGTAAAGGCGGTGACGGCGGTCGGACACCAGCGTGGGCTGATGGTTCCCGCACTGTCAATCCTTATGATGGCAGCAGAACTTCCTACGGTTCTGGTAGCCGCACGCCTGCTTGGTCTTCGGGCGCTAAAACACCAGCACCTGATCACTTCAGTCACGGATCCAAGACACCCGCGTACGGTGGTGGTAGCGGTGACAACTGGGGTTCTAAGACACCTTACGGCGCTTCCGCGGCCACTCCAGGAGCCAGTGGAAATGATACTTGGGGCTACACTCCTGGTGCAAGCGGATCGTCGAATGCCTACGATGCGCCAACCCCTGGTGCTGGCCTTCTGGGTGCTCCCACGCCTGGTGCTATGAACGCCCCGACTCCTGGTGCCTACAACGCGCCTACTCCTGGTGCTATGAATGCGCCCACCCCCGGTGCTGGCTGGCAAGGTGGATGGGGAGCTGACTCGGCGCCCACACCCGCTGCTGCTGCCCCAACACCAGCGGCAAGCGGCTTTGCCTCCTCAAGCGGGTACTACGGAGCGCCCACCCCTGGCGCCTATAATGCAGAGACACCCGCAGCAGGCCCCCGATACACCGATGACGACTAGATTTCTCAGGGAGGGATATTATAAAAGGAAAGCTACGGGGCGGTGAATGGTGTGGAGTTTGCTACATGTGTTGCTTTTTTTGAGATGCAGTACCCTGAATATGTACTATTAGGACAAACATAGCCTTTCCCAATTGACGATTGCAATTCAAGATGCTGAGCTGAGGCTCTTAGTTTTCTCACGCTATGTCTGCATAAATTACATGTAACTAGTAGTGTAATATTATCTTGGACCTACGTTCTAATATCGTAAACAGTTATGAACAATGAGTATTATTCGACTAGGTATCTTCAGGGGTACATCTAAGCTTTAGTCGGGTTAGGAGTGTCTTGTGCCCTTCTACTCCTATCCTTCTCTTCCCGATTTATTTTTCACTGCTACCCATCAAGCGAGCTTTCGCAATCCATATTTTGCTTGTCAACGCAGTAGTGCCTAAGAACAGTATGGGTATCCAGATCGGCACATCTTAAGTGTAGACGTAGATGCACCGCTGGGATGTCTACTTGTGATCACAGATACGGTTGAATAAACGAATTGCCTGTGTGTATGTCAGTGAGCCCGGCTAGTTAGGTACGTACGTGTACATAGCTCCATCCACGTAGTTGCTTTCCCGCTTCTTGCTCGTATATGTAGTAACACGCACGTAAGGTATCTAGAATAAGTGCCCACTGACGTTAATTATGACTCAAGCTAGCTAGGGTGTAGGCTGTACTTCATGAGACGTAAGCATCTCATCGTCGATGTGTCTTCCACCGCAGGGCGTCAGCTATGGAATGCTTGTTATAGGAGTTACAATGATATAAAGGTTTTAGGGAGGGTATCTTGTACTTACCTCAAGGCAAGTGGAGAATCGAGATACTATCACAAGACTGTAGTTATACTAGGAGAATTAATATAACGAGTGTCGTGTTAATAAAACTAACTGACAGACTAGTAGAACTTATGCTAAACTAATAACCAATTCCTTTCAGGTAAAAATAGATAATAATAATCTGTATATGAAATATTTTAACAAAATTTACCTTTGGCTGCCTAATAATTTAATTGCATGTTGATACTTGGGATTTCGACTTAGTTGCTACAGGAAATATCGTGAAGAATCCCAAGAGACTTTACACGGTAGGCATAAAATAGCCTTCTGGTTCCTGATAGACAGCTGGTAGTTTCGATTTGGAGGATTTCGTCTTACATCCCCTTCATCTTTAATGCTGAATTCTATGCTGTATTTCTTCACTTATACAAGTTTCTATAGATTGAATAATTCTTTCTCAAGAAGACTAGATAACATTCGCTCGCCGCAGATATCCTTAAAACTGAAACGAAATACAAGAAACGCAATATGAAAAATATTGAAATTTTTTAATGTTGTTAGAGAAGTTGAAAGAGTATAGAATCCCCCGTCTATCCCGATTCCTAGATCAATGAAGCCTTGAGTTGAAAAGATCGCCGTCCATAGCAAACATTAGCCATGAATAAGTCGCTGAGCGTTCCCAAACTACTAAAGGAAAACTAGGCAATTACATGCGTCGTTGAGAGGCAGAAGTCTAGCTGTGTTAATAGATTTGCGATTTTTTCCCCCTCAACACCCACCGAGCCGGAATGAAGGATAGTGAGAAATTGAATACGGCCTAAATCATGATAACTGAAGCAGGAAACATAGTGAGTGAAAACTTGATAATACCAAGAGGCTGAAAATATACCCATCTTCTATTTCCCCCTATTCAGAGTTTAGCTTTGCTCGTTTTGCTGTATATATGGCATGTCCGGATTCTCGGCGTCCATATGCGGGAGATACTCAAATCCAGTCCAATTATTGCTCATATTTCCGTAAGACCAATGGAACTCGGGCTGGTCCAATACTAAAGCTTGGGAGGGGCCAGGCATGGGGTTAGGCGGAACCCTTGTCAGTTGATTGCTCCCATAGCCGGGGAAATTCTGCGGCCCATAAGTCATTCCCGGGGGGATCTGCGGCGGGAGTATCCGGTATTGGGTTTGAGGCTCCCTTATAAGCATCGGCTGGCTGTTTTGCCTGCTCATCTTTGGGACTGGTATGTGCCGCTGGGTCATGCTTGGGTTGCCCATGACCGGTGTTGTAGGCATGGTAATTTGGGTCGCTGTCTGGCCGCTGGACGAAGAATTCCCTAGGGATGGTGTATCTTTTAGATCCATGTGAAGGTTAAAAGCCCTCTGTGCTAACGAGTTCAGGCGGCTTTTCATTAGTAACTCTTGCCCTTGGATAAATTGGATACTGCCGGACATGGTTCCATGATCGAGGAACTTTTGAAACAGATTCGCAAAACCCTGTGTGTTTGCCGGTGCTGGTGACGATGTCATTCCTGCAGTAGTCCTCTCAGCCCCTAATAAGCGATTAGATTCATACTAAGACATATCACTACTTTCCACTTGAAAACTCACAAGGATGTTGAGGACGTCGCTTTCCTGGGTATATCGTCTCCCAGATGTTAAACCATTTCTCAACTTCGGAAATCTTTTTCCTTTTCTTGACTCCGCTTCTATCTAGTAGCGTCCATTGTTCCATATTTATACCCGAGTTGGATTCGGAGTTTCCTACGGCACATGGCTCTGGCTGCTGGCGATGTGTCTTCAGCTCAGCGACGCTTTCTTCGATGGCCTTCCCTTTCCCCGAGAAGTTCTTATAGCAACGCTCGCATTGGATTAAAAGATGCTTTCGTTTGATATGTTCCCTCAATGACAGTTAGTTCACTCCTTCCCGTATTATAATAGATCCTTACTTCAAACGCTGGATTGTTTTGTATCCTGATTCGCATACACGATATTGGTCTCCGGTGATAGGGTTGCTGCAGAATATACGCGGATCCGACTTATTGAAAGGACAAGCATATCGACCTCTCTGCTCGCCTGATATTGAGCCATCGTCGTGATTCTCAGGCGATCCATTTTCCTCGCCGTCATCTCTTTCCCCGTCCCCATCATCAGAACCTCCACCCCTTGATCTCGAAAATCGTTGCTTCTTGCGGGGTTTCGAAGACCTCTGGCCTGTACTAGGACTTACGAAGGGCTGTCGCGAGCTCTCTCCTGAGCCAGGTGAATTTTGGCAGGTAACAACGCCTTTTTGCCAACCTCCAATTCTTCGTGCTTCACTATGGACCCGATCTTTATGTAATTCCATAATAAGCGATGCAGCGAATTCCAGATCGGGAATATTCATCAGCACCGCAGTCTCAATCTTGTCTGGCTCTCCGGCCCATTCATCGTTGTCATCTTCGTCGTCGGAATCGAAATCGTCGGAATCGAATTCGCTGCTAATCTCTTCGTGCCTATTTTGACTGGTCTCACTAAGTCGGCCCCGAGATGTATTATTCTCATTGTTATCATTAGATGATATATGCTTTTCGTCTGCATTCCCCGCCGAAGGTATGATATGGTGGAAATCGCTGTCCATTGCTTTCGTAAGTATTTGCTTGGGATACCTACAAATTACAAAATAAACGATAGATGATGTTTGATAGGATAGATGAAGGAGTATATCTTACTGTGTCTCTGGAATCTGAGATGGGTAATGAACTTCGTCGTCACTATCGGATGACCTTCCACATCGTTCGGTTACATTCAACTCTGTCTCTATGAAAAGGTCATCCTTGAAAGAAGCCGGGCTCGCTTCTGAGTACACAGCTGAGGATTGGTCCCAACAAACACTTTCGACTGTACTTGGACTGTCAGACCTGGTGGATAATGCGCTGACACGTTGGAGCAAGTTTGAAGTTGAGCTTTTAAGGAGGCAAATGTCAGTGTTGGCCCCAGATTCACCCTGGGCGTGTAAGTTCTTTCTAGTTGTCTCATCTGGAGGGCATAGAAGCATCATATCTCGTGCTGTAGATGACTCCATAGCGGCTGCTTCTACTAATAGAGCGAGCAGTCGTGGTACAATCTGGTCTGCACTGGAGACATAGCTCTCTAACCGACTTCGCAGTCTCGTTAGTTTCAGTCGTTACCTGTAAGCCTTCCTAGAGAATGATTAAAATAACAAGTAGCTATATTATGATCCTCTGACGTGTCTTGTTGGTCTAAGTAAAGAGTAAATGCCAGCGGGGGATTAATTCGCAAGACAGATTATGGCAGGGGTTATTGTTAAGCTGACAGCCAGAGCCTCACGCATTTGCGCGAGAGCCTTCTTGCTGCGCAGACGAGTGACGAAATCCTACACAAAATGCACCTTTGGCCTACTCGTGCCGACAAGTTCCACCAATTAATTTTGATCTGTCTCAATCCCAACCCGACGCAATGTTTCAATCGTAAGCCGCAACACTTAACGACGCAAATGCGCCGCGTTTGACACCGGCACCGACACGGTATTAATGCCAGATGATTTCAATATATGGGAATCTGAATAAGTCGATTTTATTGACGCACGATCTCAGCGTAGTATCCGGAAAAATACAGCCACACGGAATGTCCCCGAAAACTTACATCTAACGCGCAAAGGATATCGTGGTATCACACGCGGCCGGATCATCCATGTGGGTTAGGTGCGAGTTTTAACGTTGGAATAATTTCCCATGATTGAACAAAGAACGACAAGTTCGCTCAGCTCTCGTCGGTGAACCTATTAAGCCTCTTGGCGCTCGTGATCACATGTATTCGTTTAGACACTAGACTACGGCGTATGAATACGCGCGGCAACCCGAAGGCTCTCTAGGTATTGCTTCGTGCCCGATAGGGTGGCGAATAGGGTGGGAAACGGGTGTAATTGTGATGCAGGAAACTCTTCTTAGACACCATCGCGTATAATTTATTTCAAACGATCAGATAAAATCCACTCGAGAGCGGCAGGGTGATCACTTTGAGGGAAGTCTGCGATCCCTACACGGCAACTCTGCGCAATTCTGCGAACAAAGACCAGAATTATTACCCTTTTGATTGATCATCTAAGGGAATGTGGATATGTGATCTGCTATGATAAAATTAGGGTGTTCATAGTATACGTTGCCTATCCCTGGTACATCAGACGCGTTGCGTATTAGTAGAAACTCGCATGCGAGATACTTGAGTCATCAACGCAAAACCCTTACACACCCTATAATGCGCTTCACCCTTAGTTAACTGTGCGATGGCGATTTGTGTGCTAGTGTCTTTCAAGTATCCTCGCATCTGCGCGGAATAATATGGGAATGGTCCGTTCGCCATTGACTAGCTGTGTTTTAACACTCAAGTGCAAAGATAACCCTGAGCACACTGCAGCACCTGCGAGTATTGTGAAGGAACAGTGAGAATCATCTGCGCAAAAGTTGATGTATCTGGTCTGGACGTCTATATATTAGGCGCCACCCAGCGCTGCTTTTGATAGAAATGGAAACCATCCTCGGCCAACTCAAGCAATCTAAGCAGCTCATCGAGACTAGCCACAGCGTTGGATATACACACTCATCACATTTCTTCTCAACTCCGAACTAAAATACCAAACAGTTGCCATCATCGAAAATTGCCTTTAACAAAGTCAAGATGAGCTGCAACAACAACAAGAACATTGCCAACAGGGCTATTGAAAAGTCCGAGCCTACACCCGAGCCTACACCCGAGCCTCCTCACCCCATTGATCCCCGTACGTACTACTCATGAAATATCATCTGGACGCTTTCACTGACGAATTAGTTCTTGGGGTTTGAATATATATCGCGCCACAAGCTATACTGCTATAGAGTCGAGGATTGCATCACACACAACTTCCCATACTTTACCCTCAATACCTACTAGGTATGGCAGCAGCGGAGGTGGCAAGACGTTAATAGCTTACGACAATGACAACAATGGCGTGGCTTAGTTGATGGAACATGGATATCAATGGGGTAGATACATGGTTGATTACCTACCTAACGTATCATAATTATAACAGTATAATGTAACTATCTAATTATCCATATGCTGTTGCGTTCCTATTGTCAGGTGATCAGGTGTAACGAAGTGATAGACTGTCAAAGAAGTTGAATTGTCGACATGAAGATTCCTAAATTAATACAATAGTTTCTTAGACACATAAGGTCAATACTCTAGTGTAAGCTCCCCTTAAAAGAATCATCTAGGACTATTTGCCGTCTTCTAATAGTTATGTATATAATGTTTATACAACCCTTCACATGAATAATTGGCCGAGTCTGACGTTTGATAGCACTATTAGACTTCAAATAATAGACAAGTGTCCAATTAGAAGTCTTATATATCTTAATCGAGCTAATATATTATAACCAATTCATTCTTCGTATGAGACACAACTACGACTATTAGTGAGTGTAATACTCCTATCTTAAGGAAAGAACTTGTTCTTTGGGCGCTTAAGACCTAAGTGCTCTCGTAGAGTCGTCCCCTCGTAGTCCTTGCGAAAGATGCCTCGCCGCTGCAGCTCCGGAATTAAGCGTTCAACCACATCATCAAGGCCCTGGGGTAAGAAGGGGAAGACAACATTAAAGCCATCTGAACCCTCTTGTATAAGCCACTGCTCCATCTCATCGGCCACTGTCTGGACTGTTCCGACAAATGCCAGACCTGAATATCCTCCGTATCTCTGTGCGAGTTGGCGGACGGTAAGACCTTCGGTCGTTGCGAGCCTTAACACGGTCTCACGACCTGACTTGCTTGCATTGGTCTCTGGAAGCTCAGTCGGCAGAGGGCCGTCTGGATCCAAGTTGGCAACGTCGTAGCCAAGTGCAATAGAGAGCGAAGCGATGGAACTCTCATAGTGCACAAGACTATCCAACTTCAGTCGCTTGGCTTGGGCTTCTTCGACTGTATCACCAATGATTATAAACGCAGCGGGTAGTAGCTTTATATCATCAGGGGCACGACCCACAGCGGCAAGCCGGCCCTTCACGTCCTTGAAGAACTCTTTGCCCGCCTCAAGATTTCGCGGTGCGCAAAACACTACCTCAGCCGTCTCGGCAGCGAGCTGTTTCCCCGGTTCCGATGCACCGGCTTGCACGATTACCGGCCATCCCTGCGGCGGTCGCGCAATGTTTAGTGGTCCCCTGACGTCGAGTTCGGCTCCGTGATGATCGAGAACGTGCAGACGTTCGGGATTGAAGAAGATGCCGCTTTCGACATCACGCAAAAAAGCGTCATCAGCAAAGCTGTCCCAGAGCCCTGTCACTACATCGTAAAACTCGCGGGCCCGAGCGTAGCGTTCACTATGCTCCTTATGCGCATCCTGGCCGAAGTTACGTGCCGAGTCTGGATTAGCGGTTGTGACAATATTCCAGCCGGCGCGGCCTCCGCTCAGGTGGTCGAGCGATGCAAACCGCCTTGCGATATGGTAAGGCGCATCGTACGTCGTCGAAGCCGTAGCGACGAGGCCGATGCGCTCGGTCACTGCCGCCAGACTTGATAATAAAGTGAACGGCTCAAACGATGTTACAGTGTGACTGCGTCGGAGCGCCTCGATCGGCATATTTAATACGGCTAGATGATCAGCCATGAAGAACGCATCGAACTTGGCGGCTTCCAACTTCTGCGCAAACGACTTGATGTGCTGGAAGCTGAAGTTGGCGTCGGGATAGGCACCGGGATATCGCCATGCTCCTGTGTGCAAGCTCACTGGTCGCATGAAAGCGCCTAGATGAAGCTGCTTCTTCTGTTGCTGTTGCTCGGCCATGTCTGTTATTCGTATGTCTTTCTACGGGTCTACAGAACTCCTTTACGGCGGGAGCGTGCCGTTCTTCTACGTTATGAGGTGGGCTCCGGCCCGTCCGGATCGGCTTATACACCGTGAGATGTCGCCATTACTGAGGGGTATGACGAGAGATTCGAGAAGCCAACCCCGAAGCCTGGTGGACAAATGTTGCATAAAGTGGTAACAATCGGACTTAGTTACACCTTCGATATCAGTATTGACTTATAAATCAACGAAGATACATGCGGCTAAGTTGACGACTTGAGTCCAGCTATACCAATCCAATCTATTCTTTTATGAATTCTATTACCGTGTGACTGGTCGAACATGATGCTTACCAAAGAAAGTCTCCGATCGGACGGTTTCGATTAGTCCCGTCGCTACCATACCTGCATCAATGTTGTCTTCGTCGCTAACATATGAGAAATGCGATTTGAAATCATATAGCATATATTAGCTTCACCGTCTCCAATATGTAATCAAACAGATGAGAGATAAAGAGAAGAAAAAGAGGAGACGCGATGGTTTCCGTTATTGGATGCCAACAGCACTTGTAGGGGTGGCGAACAACACATTCTAGTAAAATGAGTAACAGGTATGGTCTTTTGAAAATACCATGATATCTACGAGGCAACAAGCTTGGCAGTGGTCTCCGACTAATAAGAAGGGGCCTGAGTTTTATTGAAGAGCGAGTATTTGAGCCCGTTCGTCGGATAACATAATGGAACCTTATCATGAATGTGAATTTGATTCAATGTCGCTGGCTTCCAAAATGGCACGCCAAATACATGATATGTCAATATCGCCGAATCTATCCGTCTTAAATCCATGCTCCAAAACGTGGGTTACCCCTTGATAGTAACCCAGTTTTCCACACTCATAACTTCGACATACGAACTTGTAAGATTTCGGCTTCTATGGAGTAGCAAGGGGTTACAAGGACTACCCTGCAGTTTCGCTAGCCACTGAGGGACAGTGGAGTCGGGTTCCCTTCGCTTTGACTAACCGCTTAACCCCTGTTCACCCCTGTTCGACTTCAGACGACATGAACTCACGAAGAAACCCCATCTTACCATTCTATCGTTGCACTTTTCTCTTCTCTAAACGAGTTAGGTTCGGTCAAAACTCACCCTTGATATATAGAGTAACTAGTTATAAAAAATAGTTTGTCTATGTTAGATGGATGCTTTGTTCTCGTATCGCTATAATCGCAATAATACACTAGACTACCTATCAGTGTCGAGAATGAGACCGTGCGCTTTCTAATCTAAGATTTCCACTTGAGGAGCCTCATGATGATAGCGGCTAGGCGAACCCGAAATGGCCGTCCGGACGCGGGCTAACCCCATCATTATAACTCCCGTTATTGAAGGATCTCTCAGGGTATCACCAATACGTCCGGCGCCATTTGAGGTGTTCGTCTCTTGGCATTGCCAGGTCCCTACTTCGCAGACCAGGCTCGCGATATCAAATCTTAAGGTGAAAAAGGGGACATGGGTTTCAGCCAAGACTTTCTTGGCTTTCTTCACGCAAAGCGCGTTGCACAACCAACTCGACTAGCACAAGCGTGCCCGTCTGGTCCCTTTACGAGGCTTCAGCCCGGCTACGGTTACTGACGAGGTAATCGGGTGCCCCAGAAATGTTGAGATGATTTTCCGGATCTTATGGAAATCAAGTCGTATAAGATCTACGACTTCCCGCCCATACGGTTCGTAAATCTTTCCTCTTCATCCCATTCTACAAACATCAACAGCCAGTTTCTATTCCTTCTTTTTTCTTCAACAGCTGTGCTGTTCCTTTCCATCACTCGTATTCATTTCATTTCGCTAGTCGAATAAAGTTAGCCAGTCGTTGACGACTTTGAATCATCCGACTTTTTAACCCTACCACACCAAAATAATCACAATGCGTTTCTCTCTCGCTCTAGTTGCGGCTTACGCTGCTTTCGCCCAGGCTGGTGTCTTCACCCAACAGAACTATGATGACATCTCGATCTCTGGGGGTGTTGCCGGTAACGCGCAAGAAGAAGCCCTCGCTGTCTTCAGTGCTCTAGACACAAACAACCTAGCCAACGCTGATAAGGATGACATCGACTTCCTTAAGTCAGTTAACAAAATCTGCAACGAAGCTGAGAAGGAGGCTTTCAACACTGCCATTGACGATGCCTCCGGTGAGGAGGCCGATGCCCTCCAGCGCGGAAAGATAAAGAACAAGGTTCTCAAGCTCCAGGCCACCATCCTTCGCTTGATGATCGAGCAAGCCCAAGGAGAGGATGTCACCGACGAAATGGCCACGGAGACGAAGAAGCTCAACAACAACATCAAGCAAGACGAGGACGAGGCGGGCAATGCCTCAACCTTCCTGTCTTTCGATGCCACCACCGCTTAAATTATCGAAGCGAAGACCTGATGTTTAGAGAGGAGGAATACCCGTTTTGGTTAAGCATAATGGCCCATACCCGAATTTTTATGGGCAGGGGTGGAAATGTATGAATACGAGTATGGACTTTAATTCCTGATACCGAAGGAAAGAAATACAATATTTTCTGTTGATTTAAAACTTGTTCCATCCATGATTCCATGTGCATGAATTGCTTTTAATATGATTTCGCTGTGCCTGTGACATTTTATCTAACAGTGTCTAGTAGAAAGTTATTGTGCTATAATCCAGAGAAGGTATTGAACATATGATCACGAGGTAGAAGCAGCTTGTTAGGCTTTCACTACTTGATTCGTAGTAAGACTTAAAGTCAAGACATTTATTTAGTCTATTTTATAATATTACTCGCTCCCTGTCACGAATTCCACAGACCTACCACCCAACCTCCATATCCGCTTAACAGGTGAACACAGCAGGACCAGGAGCGGTGTAAGAAGTGGGAACTGGGTAGTAGATATTAATTAATAGACCAGGGTCGTCAGCCTTGTAAGCACCAGGGAAGGAGACGAGGTTCGTAGGGGTCGTGCTGCCACCGCCGGTAACAGTAAGCTGCGCGCAAGAGATGTACGTCTGAGCGCCGCCGACCGAGCCCGCGGAGTGAAGAGCAATGTGCTCGACGCGGAGCAGGTAGTCGCCGGCGGGGATGCACGACGGAATCTTGGTCGTGACCTCCTTGGCGCCCTGGCTGGGCCAGGTCAGACCGCTGGGCGAGATGTTCGGGCCCTGCGAGAAGATCTTGAACCACACTGCGCCTGAGCCGTCCCATGAGTCCGCTGTCTGGCCCGAGGGCACCTTCGCCATGTAGAACTGTAGAGTCCCGGGGTGTGAGACGGAGGAGTCGGCCGTGAAGCCGATGGTGGAGCCAGCGGCTACGGTCATCGTCTTGGCGCCCTCGTTGCCTGGGGCGAGTTGGTAGCAGCGGAACTGCTCAGAGCTGACGTCGGTCACTACGAGTAGTCGTGTTAGTTGGTGCTATTCGATCGAAGGTTGAGTCAAGAGACAGAAAATACGGACCTGGTCCATTGCTCTGGTAGTTCGTCGTCTTCCTCACGTACTCCCACTTGTTGGTAGCACCACCGTTTGCAACCAGCGCCGGGAAAGTGTCTAGCCGTATATTAGTTACTTTACCGCAGATAATCCATGGCTTCATTTAACTTACAGTGAGCCTGAACGGCTGCCACGAGGGCAAGAATAGCGGCAACGGCCTTCATATTTTCAAGACGTGGGAATGTAGGTTGATAGTGTTGAAATTTCTCGACTCTGGTATCGAAAGCTTTAAAGATCGGCGGCACTCGATATATATAGAGAATGTCAGGGGGCCACGCGTCATGCTGCTACTCCTATATCCATGCTCGCTTTCTACGAATTTCTAAAAGAAGCATAGAGAAAGCAATTAAATTCTTGCATTACCGTATGGACGAGCCATGCTCAATGACGACCTTACATGTTTGGACGCGGCGAGATGGCTACCGAGCGGATAAAGGTCCTCCGGGTAAATGATACTCACCCTTGTATAATTCCCCCACAACCAATCAGCCTTCCCACCTTAATTGAAGTCGACGGGAGGCAAATGAAGGCATGAAGTCTTGGACATCCGACATGCAGGTCGTATTCTGTGGGGTATTCCACCGGCCCAGATTCTTGGTGTGTAGGCGTGGCCGTTCACTTAGGGGATAGACCTCGTGCCTTCGACACAAATCCGGCCCAATATCCCGATACTGAGCGACATATTAGGAACAGACGCAGGATTTGTGGGCTAGTATTTGTCAGTGTAGCAACACTGAACGAACCGAAGTCAAAGCCGTTAGGCTGCCTCCTCATCTCGGGCAGAAGGCGGTTTCATTGTATTCCACTTTGAGCTCACGAGTGCTTCGATTTTTTCGACTCGAGAAAGCTGATAAACATAACCATGAAATCGGGTAGAATATAGCTACGAATCGACCTACAAATAGAAATGTAAACAGGGGTTATACTTGGATCATGCATTTTCCCTTTAAGTAGGTTGGTGTATGTTTCATGGTTACTGATTAGTAGAAGTAGTCCCAAACCAAACCTATCGTGTCTAAGATCTTCGGCCAAGACTTTGAGGCTCTAGTAATATTTGGGAACTCACTAAGTATACTAGGGTACTCCGTAACGTCCGCCTTTAGTAGCCTAGAGAATGAAGTTGTATACCATAAAAGGGTTCGTCGTTCAAGGGACCTGAAAGATAATCCGAGACAGAACAGCCTGTCTTCTTGATAGAGGCTGGATCAATTGTAGTTATTCAAAGGCTTCTGACTGTGTTTACATAGAGGCCATGGAGTATGAAAGAGAATGCTATTGACAAGGAACTTAGTTCTCTTTATTGTAAGGATCTACTTATTGTAGGTTAGTCAAAGAGAAACGTCAACAATGATATTTTATGGACAAACAATGCCTATTATTCTAACGACTCTTGAGAAAAGTATAAGAACAGACCCGAACCACTTCGTAGATTCTATCATTCCAATCACCACAACAGCTCAGCTTAGTATTCGACTTCTTCGGTTGACAGGATCAACCATTCACGCGCTTCTACACCGGGGGAATCTCAACAACCATTTCTAACTTCTACTCATACTTTAACCATTTAAAAACTCAAACCGCCCATCATGTGCTGGCACCCACAACAACTCTTCGCCTGCCAACATCGCAAGGACTATTCCAGTCAGTTGATTGCATGCCCCTTGGTTGCCTCCTACGGTCGATGCCCTCTTGTCACTCTTATGGACGCCCCTGATTCCGACACGGTTCGCGTCAATGAGAATTGCCACGGGTGCAGGCGACGATAGGTAAGTATGAGTCGAATTCGAAAATGGTTCCAGAGGTAAATACACCCTTATTCTAGTAGTACCGGTTCCCCCTCCCCTATTCTCCGGTCGCAGGGCGACGGAGTGGAAGTAGCGTGAAGATGAAAGTGGATAGTAAGCTTTAATAAAGTTCAATGTTTAAAAAGAAAACGCGTCGATTTAAGTGATATACCTATCGTGATTTACAATTTATTGGGGGGGACTGTAGAGTTTCATTAGGAGGTATCTAACCTAGGACAGCAGGTTACCTAGGTACCTTACAATTGAAATGTGACATTTTATACTTCTCAGAGTATAATTCTATCTTTGCTATAACAGTGTTTTAAAAAGTCTAGGATAACTCATGGGCTTTTAATATAACTATTACCAGGTATACTTAGAACTAGTTCAGCAGTGCAATCTATGTATATGTACGTCTATACTCCACTCCGTAATTACTTGGAACCCATCTAAAGAGCCGTGATACCAAAGCGGCATAAATTTAGTGAGATAGCTAAGCTTGATGTCTTGTGTTTCAGCTACGATGTAAATAATTCTTGTCTGAACCTCTGTAAACAGGGTATCCCTCCCCCCTATTCTTGGGATAGGGCATTGGCTAAATCAGTCACCCATACACTTATACACTACAAGCTAAGCTCCGCCTCTCACTATACATAGCACAATCCTGACAAATTATAATACAACAAAGATATACCATAAACAATGAATAAATTACTATGCCTAAACATTTCAAAAAGTCCTAGAAGCACCAATACTGCCCTTCGAACCCACCGCTGAAAGATCATCAGGCGACTCCCACTCATAACTAGCATTCGCCAACGTCCAGATGCGCGAACGGCGCGTATTCATATCCCACTGACCGCTTTTCCGCACCGGCACCGGCACCGGCACAGGCACGCTTTCCCCAAAACTGAGGAGCATAGCCTGGAGCTCGTTTATATCGTCTTCAAGCTTGAAGTATTTACGCGTTAGGTCTACGTAGTTGTCTTCTAGTTGCCGATATCTGAGGCACTTTTTCGCATCCCATTGCGGCTTAGAGGCGGTAACAAACCAGTGGCGCGCGTCTAGGTACCGCTGCTTTGCGGTGTAGAGCTCCCCCTGTAGTTCGCGTTTACGGTCTATTAGTGCTTCGTGCCTTTCGGCGACTGTTGTCTTCATATCTGAGGTGAACTGGCCACCGCGACGCTGGGTGTGTATAGTAGGAACACCATTCCTCCGGTCTTCCTCGTCGCTGTCATAGTCCTCGGTCTTAGCAGCACTTCTGCAATTGCACCTTGCAATGATGATCTCGGGTAACCTTTTAACCTTATCCTTCAGCAAAGTACAACTCCTGCGTCTCTTATCACACCCATGCTCCTCTTCGAAGGCCTTTATCCGCCTCCTTAGAGCAGGCAGCGATTTAGAGCGCTGTCTAGATGTCTTCTCGGATATCAGCTCGTGTATTCCATAGATCTCCCTCTGTAAAGTAGAAATTTGGTTCATTATCTGATATCTATCTAGCAGGCCACTTAAATGCGACCTGTGCTACAAGAGACATTAATGGCTATTGGAGGAAGGGAGAGTTGTTTTACATTTAAGAAACAAATTAGAATTCAGTCAGAATGTTAAATATAGTCTTTATTTTGATAGTAAATACAAAGACGTGACTTGACAATAAACTATCGGCTGTGTACCTCAAAGGCTAGCCGTATGATCTACCGAAATTGACAATGCAGTATTATCTAGCAAACCTTTGATTTGATTATAAAGCCGAAGATCCTATTACACTTTATTAGCTGGAGGCTTAGCTTTTCTTGCCGAGGTAGAAAACTAGAGTTAGAGTATATATTATATATTATACTACGTACCTATATTCAGGTTATATCGCTTGCTGCTATATATAATTTGGTGCGTGAGACTTGATAGATATAGGTTCATAAAAATCATAAAGTATTCGTCAACCCAGTAAATATCCTACTGGTAGGTACAGTGGTTAGTTAGTGATAACTAAATTAAAACTTAAGCTATTGTGGCATCATACCTATCATATTTAAATAATAGATCGAGCGTATGTCAAGTGTTATTTGCGCTTATCGCTTGTTGTTAACTATCTCTTTGTTGTGTTCAATAGCTTTATCTGAGGTAGTTAGTTCAAAAGCAAACAAGTGAACCTGAAGCGGATCGGACCATACCAATGCTTTTCTATCTGGATATAGGTTCGATAGGAGGTTCCAAATCGATCAGCTTGATAATGATGCATCCTGTAGCGTAATCCCTCTCCTCCTTCAATATGAAGCGGGTATAATTCCTACTAGGAGAGTCCAAGGTAAACCAGAATACTCTATGACACTGCAACATGTGCAGCGAACATCTGCCAGCTACCAAGCCTGAGCTGCATCGTAAGCTTGCTAGTGTTAAGCTAGAAATCGAAGCGGCAAATAACCTGGTGTTGTTGTCGAGTATAGCTTTCATGCCTTTGGATCACTGACAATCCTCGGTGTATCGTCCGGTAGCTTCGCCCTCTCTTCGACCCCAGGTGCCCAATAAAGAAGATTCGGTAATCAAGGTATCTGGCTCCTTTGTGAAATATTGGTATCATCAGGTAAATACATAGTTGGGGCTGAAGCATGATAAATTCCGAACAACCGAACAAGTGGTCGTGACAAAACAAGGCATAAATGGGTTAGAGGTGGTTACTTGGTGGACGTTCTATGTAGGCAGTTTCGTGGAACCAGTAATATCCGGAAAGGCATTGAAGGATAAGCTCTTATCTCCTCGATGATGCCGCCTCTCGATCGCAGCTCATGTAATTTATAGTTGTAAATAGATCCTTGACCTGTTGCAATAGTTTCATCTTGGAGACCGATTTCTCCTCTAATAGTTCGCATTGGAGTTTCAGCATTTGAGCTTTCTTGCTATCAGGCCTGCCCTCTATTGTGGCAATGACTCGTTTAGTAAGCCGTTGGGCATAATCAGCGAGAACCGAAGCGATATGGATCAAGAGGACGATCTGCATTGTCGAAGCGGCCGTATTGGTTGCAACAAAGTTTCCAACTCGAACTTCCGGTACATGCGCATGCGGCTCGACAAAGTCAGGCGATGCGAAGGTGACCTGGGTACATGTTCTCGCGCAGATGATAATGGACCCCACCGCGTCTACAACTTTTTCATGGCAGGACACCAGAAGGTTAAAGAGAAAGGTATCAATCTCATTTTTATCATCACCTGGGGTCGAAAAGGAGGCCGCTATGTCGTCAGGCAGCTCGGACATATGAAAGCAATTGGGATCCTGGCAGTCAGGGGAGCCTGGCTTATCAAAAAGGATGCTTAGGACCTGTGGGTAAATATCCGTGAGGCTCTGAGCTAGAGTGAAGAGCTGCTCAATACAGACAGTGGAGGCGGTATTTTCGATGAATTTCTCATGATATTCCCCAATTGGTCGATTCTTGGGTACATGGATGTGCGATACAGATGACAAAGTTATGGAAACCTGATCAAGCTCGACAGCTAAGGAGGTTAGCAGATAAACACAGGTTGACCGTGGGTCCTGTGAAGCTGGCTCCCGTTGTTCGACTTGCTGATCTGGCAGGGATTCTTGAGAAACTTCTGGGGGAGTAACTAAGGCATTTTCAAATTCCAAAGGAGGCCAATCAAACTGCATGTTCATATCCAGGTCGCCGTTCAGATAGGTAAGATTAGAGGCAGGTAATGCGCGTCGAGTAGTAGGTCCGGCCGGACTGAATATACAAGTGGCGCCGGCCTTGAGACATCTTGTGCAGGTTACGACTCCAGGCTGCTTCGGACATTTGAGCTTCTGCGAGTGACAACGATCACAGCTCGATCTTAAGGGACGTGGCATTTTGGCATTCGCGTTGCTTACGTTTCATTCCGTAGTTAAGTATTTAATACCTTAGACAAGCACGCTGATAAGCTCCTTTATAGGCTACTCATCGATAAGTTATTTATTTGGTAGCGGTTAGGTTGGATACCTATGTAAAGAAGACAGTAATAAGCCTAAGGACTTTGTGATGTTGAACATGGCGACGGATTGTGGGGACGCGCCTACTAATAAGTGCCTAAAACATCAGCTCTTTTTCAGCTGAGGATCTCTCAATTCATAACTCTTAATTCATAATGTGCATTAAGTTCTTAACTAACCCAACTTAGAAGAATAAAACTTCATAAATTTCATTAACCGAGCATAAGTTAAGCTGCTGCTGTAGCTTAGATAAGAATTCATCCTAGGTGAATACATAATTAATGATACAATATTTGTTCTTAATATTATTCCATTCATCTTAAAACTCCGAGTACAGTTAACTACTTCTAAATTCAAACTGAAACTGTTTGCGAACATTCTAATATTACATATCCGGAGTTCGATACCAATCGGTATAGATACTATGTAAAGCCTCATGCAGGCCGCCTACTTGTAAAGCGCATCGTACCTCGGGCGGTGTTTGTCACAATTGACTCTATTGACTTATCGCATGTGTTAATTGTATTAATAAAATCTATAGATACCTATATATCCCCGACGCCCATAAAGCAAACAAGGCCTGCTGATAAACGCCACCAAAGAGTTAACAGGGCTGGTTGGTCTGGCAGGTGGGATTCGCGTACCTACATGGTGACCGGGCGACAGATCTATCACCAGATAAGGTCTTGCTGCCGCTGTTGCAGATGTCTCAAACTCTTATCGCTCAGATCGTAGATGCGAAAGAGCCTTATGCGGTTATATATTGCCCAACTTGGGAATCACTTATCTTCTTCCGCGCTGATTTCTGTCGCTTCTCATATTTTTTCCTCTTGTTTTTATATTTTTATATTTCCACTACTTTCTATTCTTTCATTGCAGCTGATTGAATAGCTATGCGTAGCTGTGCTATAATGATATTGCGTGGGGTTTAGGCAAGCCAATCGAATTTGATGGATCTCAGCACTGTAGGCGCTGTCGTCGAGGCTCTGGTTGCAACATACGCAGCCGGCCTAGAATACTACACCAAGTGGCAACACCGAAAATGGCAGGAGAATCACTACGAGACTCATGCCAGAGGCAATATAGGCCGAACCAATACATGTGCTTTAAGCACGTCTTTGAGTTTCTCCCCAAGCAAAATTAAGGAGGCATTTGATAGTGGGGTAGATATCTTCGGCACTGGGTTCTCGGTTGGAGACGGTGAGCTACCTTGAATATAGTACTCTCACCTACATACGTCTCCTAATTAGATGATATAGATGTATGTCGCGAGAGCCTAACGCGCGATCTCGAACGTCTACAGGAGCGCATATATGCCCTGCGCAAAGCTACTCGTGCTGACAACGGCTCACTTGAGCTCTTTGAAGCCATTCGGATATCGGAAAGTGTTCGTATCTCCTGCTTAGCCGCCCTGGCTAGTCAATATAAGCGAGTTGCCGTTGGCCGTCTGGTGCCACAAGCCCTACCAGGAGCTAGACGGCGGTCGAGACTTAGTATTATAATATCCGAAGAGGATATGGCCAATCCAGCTGCCGATGATAACAGTAACAGTATTGATGGCGACATAGCTGGGAATGCACAGTCAAAATACCGTGGAGAAAGCCCTAGCAAGCCGCCGAACTCTCAATCAGAACCTCCGTCCCCGCCACTAACTCCCAAGCAAATTCCAGATGATCTCCAATCAATCCACACAGCGATCACATCTGATTATGGTCCGCAGCCAAAGAATAGCGTATTCAGTATGTTTTGCCCCGAGGCATTGGCATATCAAGTCAATCTTCGAAAGGAAATGCCAGAAAATCAGAACTGCAGATGTGGGTATGATTGGAACGGAGCGCAGACCGAAGATAAGACCGCCTTCGTGGTGAAGGAAGGGTTTGAGATCACAAACCGATTCCTTGGAAAATCACATTGTGATGGGGGATTTGGGTGCGTATTATGCACCTCGAGCGGCAGAACAGAGAGGTACGCAAGGGTCGAAGATTTAAGGGATCACATTAACGCTTCCCACACAAAGTGGCAATTGCTTCACGATCAAGACATGGCCGGCCAATACGTGGGAATTAGCAATCCAACGTCCTCCCCTACACCATCAGGTTGATTGCCGTCTTCACTAAGTCCTTTCTATGTCTATTTTTTAAATCATTTTAGCAAGCGTTGTGGAAGTTCTGGCGTCGGTATTAGCTCTCCTGGCCATATCAGATACCTAGGATAGTAGCTAGTTGGAAGTCATCATAAATAAACTCATGCGTACCTATTTATATGTATATTATGTAGACATTCCTTTCTAGTCTTCCATTCTAACCATATATTGTCCGTATATGTACCCGACCTAGCTGTTCTAGTCATGTCTTCCAGGTTGCACTATGTCTGAATTAAGTATCACCCTCAATGCACAACAAAAGATATGAATATCGATCACAAGCTACCTACCCGCGGGCCAGTAATATCATTAAACAGTCAAAATAGGTAAGGTACCTGGGTATGAATAATATGATGAAAATCGTTCGAGTTGGTAAATAAGAATACACCACATTTGTCATTCGCATGTTGCTTCATAAGACGGTAGATTTTTCCTCCATCACTAACATAGAGAGAATCAACAACGGCTTGCACCTACATACGAAATCAACCAATAGCTCTGGATGAGATGCATTAAGCAGCTCTCTGAATGCGAGAGATGAAGTTCTTAAGTATGTTCAACCCCTGAGCACTCTAACCGTAACGGGAGGAGCAACATTTAGGGTGGTCCAACACGCCATATCCAGTTTTCCCAGGACGGTTTGGTAATCAGGGGCACCCGAGTTATCGAGCGGAGCCTCTATTGCTCCGAGCTGCTTTGATCAAGCATCTGCCCCCGATATCACAAATTCAAAGTGCCTGTCCACAGCGTAGTGATTACAAATTACAAATCTCATTCAACAACGTCAATTACACGTAGAGCGAACGTAGAATATAGTATAAATAAAGGTGTACATTTCATCCTGATTCCAAAATGACGATACCAAAAGCAAAGAGCAAGACTCCGAATCTAAACGCTTCAGTGACGTCACCATGGCCCAATCTACATCCCCTAGGAAATCCGTCTTCGTCACCGGTGCAAATGGATACATCGGCTCCGCCGTATGCCGGGCCTTTGTGCGCGCCGGGTGGTGCGTCTACGGGCTGATCCGGCGCCCCGAAGCAGCCGGAACTTTGTACTCTGAGGAAATCATCCCCATCATCGGATCCATCTCTATAGATGCGACGTTCCCGGAGGATCTAGCCAAATACACCAAGACCCTCGATGTCATCGTCTCGTGCACGGAGCAAATCCCCTTCGGCGCACACTACAACGCCGCCATCGCCCTCATCCGCAAACTCGCCGAGACATCCAACGCAAACGGCGTCCGCCCCCTCGTCCTCGCGAGCTCCGGGTGCAAGGACTACGGGACAACCGGCGTCCATGGATCGCCAGATCTCGCCCCACATACTGAGACCTCGCCACTCCAGCCCATGGACATACTAAAAGAGCGCGCGTTCGGATCCCTCACGATCTTCGAGCACAAGGACTTATTCGACGCAGCACTCCTACGCCCCACACCCGTATACGGCTACGATAACAGCTACTACGGCCTAATCTTCGAGCTCGCAGCCTCCGCCGCGCAGTCCGAATCGCGCGTTTTGGAAATCCCGTTTGATTTCGGCACGATTATTCACGGGTGCCACATCGACGACTGCGCGGAAGCCTACGTTGCGCTCGCTGAGCATGCGGGCCGGAACGCGGTCGCGGGACAGTGTTTTAATATCTCTGCTGCACGGTACGAGACGCTGGCTATGATCGCCGAGGCGTTGAGGGTTGAGTACGGGCTGCGTGGCGTAGTGCAGGCGCCGAGCGGGACCGAGGCCGATTTTTCTGTGTACGTTGCGCTGGGCCATAGCCAGTGGGTTGACAGTAGCAAGATCCGGCGACTGACGGGGTGGATGGACAAGAGGCTGCCGTTCTGGGAAGGCCTGCATGTGTACCGCATGGCGTATGAGGAGGCGGCTCGGAGGGGCCATGAGGGAGTGTTAAGGGTTAAGGAGAGGTTTGGTAATGTGCTTACTGGGACTAAGAAATAGCTTGAGGATACTGTTATAGCGGTATGAAGTTGAAAGAGAGGCAATCGGATAACAATTATATGAAAAGCTACCGCCTATTATACCCATACTCACGTTAAAGCATTCGAGAGGCGATGAGGAATACCTATATTACCTTGGTACCTAATCTCTAACCATTTGAGTATGCAATTCTTGGACGCAAAGAAAATATGTATATAGTAGCCGTTGAGAAACATTATTTTCGTCGTCGATCTTGACTCCACTCCTCATGCCAAGCCGTGTCCAATTCACTCCTGTCTTTTCCAATGTTGATGCTTATAGTTCGATGATGACTATTGCTTCCTTACACTTGTAGAGAGCGTGATTCTGTGGTGTATACTAATATAGCCCTCCTAATTACGTCAGAATGAAAGAGAATATATATTTCCATCGTCCCGTCGCCTTGCACTGAGAACTGTTAGGAGTAGACATAAAAGTTAGAACTCCAGGGGTAACGAAGAGAAACGAATAGCTATAAGTAGTTGTGGTATGATTGGCTGTAGGAGATTGGTTCAGGAGTCTTAGGCGTGTATTTTATGCGTGAGACGTATGTGTGTGAAAGAAGGGGTTCGCAAAGGGGTTTATCTTGAACTGTTTTGTCTTCCGAGTAAACGGCCTTGGATGAAAATTTTGATCCTTGCTCCTCCCGGCCTCCCGGACACAAATAGGATAAAGAAAACATTAGTAGATAACCAAGTCATGCTGTATGACTGATGTTTTCAGCCGGGTTTATAAATTACCAGTCCGTCCAAGTATCCCCGAATGAAACACATACAACGCCCAGCCGGGAAAGGGCCCATAAGGCAACGAAGTGAAACGCAAGTAGTACAAAACTCCCTCTTAAACCCCAGCCCCAATGTGACAAACCAGATTCAGTATGCCTGTGCTGACCCATTTCGTAGCTAGACACGACTGTATCACTCTGCAACGGTATACCAAGGTCAATTCCAGCTAGGCCGAGAAGGGGTACACCGACCCCAAGACTCATGGTAAAGGGCCAACATGCCCTGGCGATTGATACGACTTTGACTAGAAATATAACTAGCCGAAGGGTAAATACTATTGAGTCAGCGTGGCGACGAGCGAGATAAACTAAGCCACCTCGGGTCTGCTGCTCTAATGTTTCTAATGCACCGGTCGGGGGTGCCAGTAATAGCGGTGTATGTAGAGTAGGAGGTGGCTGCGAATGGGCAACCCCACTAGCACGGCCGCGCTCTGGCGATGAACGTATAAGATTTTCATGACTTCGTGATAGAGTCATGGCCTGCGGACGGTGTCGAGGCGTACTAGGCGTGCCATACTTCTGAAGGCTCCCACGGTAGTCTATTTCCGGCGAATGACTTGTCGTTGGTGAGTTTCCTTCGCTGGGGGATGTCACAACTTCCTCGGGGACTAAAATGTTACGATGGTGCTTCTGGGGATCAGGAACGGGAGTACTGGGAGGCATAGGTGAGTCAAGGTTTTGAATCCGTCGTCCCTGGAGACCGATAGAAGGGCTTGTACTTCGCCCTCGTAGACCGCCATGATATGATTCGTGATTCATCACGCTCAGTACTTCGGTGGCGCTGGGTCGTTCAGCGGGATTGAGAGCTAGCATTTTCTTGAGTAACTGATAGAGCTTTGAAGGGAGGTCAGGCCGCTCTCGCTTCTCATCCCGGAAGCCCTTCCAACCGGCTATTTCTGCTCGGAGCAGATCAATGTCCTCGAGTTCTTCCTGAACGGCATTGGCATTGACATAGGGAAGTCGACTAAAGCATAAGAAATATAGAACCATGCCTAGCGAGAACACGTCAGACTTTGTTGTAAAATTACCAAGACGACCTTGGGCGTCTCTCTTTAAGACCTCTGGGGCACAATAGGAGATTGTTCCGGTTGTTCCCGTCGAGTTTCGGATAGCATTTTCTGGCTGTACTTCGCCGAAGTCGCTAATTAAGCAGGTAACCTTTCCACTCTCATGATGTAGGAGGCAATTGCTAGGCTTCAAGTCACGGTGAATGTAGTTGGCACCGTGGAGATAGGCGAGGCCAGAGGTGATATCTTTGAAGAGGGAATATATCTCCTCAAACGATAGACGGCGTAGAGAGGGGGGAAGGTTATGGGGTTGGTCAACAGCACCCCTTGACTTGCGGCGCATCCGAGCTATAAGTTCTTCCTTCGTAGTTTGCTTAGGCCCATCCCCAACGACATAACGTAATAGGTCGCCGCCATTGCAGTACTGTTGGAGGATGAAGGCGCAAGCGACGCTTGGTCCGAAGCGGTTCGTCTTCACGTCCTCCAGCCAAACGTGTCTATAAGACACCAGATTAGGGTGCGAGAGCTTGGCGAGTAGCTCGACTTCTATTAAGACCTTCTCCAACCATGCATGATCGTCCCCCACTGGAACCCGCTTACACGCGAAGTGGCCAAGAGCGCATCCATCAATCTCATGGCGAACCAGCAGTACGACACCCTTGCCACCCCGGCCGAGTTCCCTCTCCTCGACGAAGAACCTCTTAAAGTAATTAGGACTAAATGCATCTCTTCTTATACGTGCTCCCTCCTGGGGGGCGGGCGAGCTGGATATGAACTCGGCATCTTCGACTTCTTGGGGTCTCGGGCCACCGCTTGGCAATGTGGGTTGTGTTAGTCGACGTATGGGACTTGGTGGAGGCTGATGTTGAGCATGTTGCGCATCTTCGTCGTGCCCTACTTGGAGCATGCGAAAATAATTCGGGTTCACATAAGAGTCAGGTGTTTGATTCGAAGAATCGAAATGTCGATCGGGTGAAGGTGGACGGAGAGGCTGGTGGCAGGCGGGACATTCTGCTAAGTTGCCTCGAATCTCGAGGCGTTGCGACGAGGGATCACGGACAACGATAGCATTGCGATGTCGTCTGAGACACAAATATATTTAGCAATATAAACTAAGAGATAGATATAACACATTGAACTTGTTGATAATGATAGTAATAATAATAATAATAATAATAATTCAAACTCGGTTCTCTTTCTCCCTCCAACTCGAGCTGAGATGACCGGTCATCATGGCGGGGCATCATAAATGGGAAAAGGGAATGACGTACAACACAATTTCACGACCGTCTCGAGCCGTGTAGGGAATCAACTCCATTACGCGACAGCTAGACTACCATTTGGTAACAGCGAGAACTGAAGAGATGTGATGGTCATGAGGATTCGTAGTTCATATAAATCATTTTATACGATATAGATAACTGATCAATAAAGTATGTAGTGTGAAAGGAACTATCCTTCGTGAGTCAATAAGGTGTATACTTTTTTTCTTTGGCACGATTTGATTTTTATTTGTTTGGACAATGGATACGGGAGATGCAAAGATGCAATGGGGTGATGTATTAAATTCTAGCGGCAAATCAGATCGAAAGCGTCTCCCCCGGAATACGCTAAGAATTAGGTTAGCAAATTGGTCCTTGTCAGCTGCTTTTGAAGTCCCTCTTACCCGTATTGTATGTAGGTAGGTACCTACCACCTGCAACCGAAGGTAACCTTAGGGTGATAAGTTCTCGCCTTCCGTTCCAAAACCCTTGCTGCTATGACGTAAATACCTTAGTTACCGTAGTTAGGTATGTAAGATAAACATAATAGTTTGGCGAACACCTGTGGTTTTTATCCAATCGTAAACATGTTCACGTATCACGATTAAGGATGTGGCCAGAGCACTGAGCACCAAGGTTTCACTATACTTCCTGTTACCCGATCCATTTCTCGATAGTGTCCCTCATAGTTGATAATGGACTCTGTATATCAACCTGTGGTGTATACATTTCCCGCCTAACCGCATCGAAAGGTTTTTGTCCAGCAATTTCGTCTTCAGAAAACCAAGCACCGTGTAAACCATAAGGCACTCGTTGAGGTAGAGTCTACACCTCATCCCAATGTTATCCTTGACCATCATCCCAAAGTCTAACCCAATTTGGAAAAGGCTGGAGCCTAAAACCCAGCGCCCTGATTGGTCAAAATTAAGAAGATGTCCCGCTTTGGGGTGAGTTTTTAATGCTTTTAATCGCTAAAATACAAGGCTAAGTAGCCTATAATTACAGCGCATTATAGCTATTAAGTTACCTGTATTATAGCGCTTTTACACTTAAGTCTTACGCGCATTATTTAATCAATTTCTAATTGATTATCTAGACCTTATCTTTTATATTATTTATATATAAGGTTTTTATATCAATTCCTAATCAATTATAGATCAATTATTAATCAATTTGTAATCGATTGAAAATTAATTAAATAAAGTCATTTATATTTCATTAAGTCATATAATACTGTATAAAAGTATGTATTTGCATGAGTATAATATTAGTGAAATGGTAGTTGAGCTTTGGGTGCGCTAGTACTATTACAGTGGTGTGGAGGTCGACTTATACCCGATTGGGTTAGAGTTTGGGATGATGGTCTGGGATAACTTTGGGATGAGTTGCGCCCTCGTTGAGGTAGCCTAATTCTTGCTACAACGTCCTTCATGTTTATCGCGTTAATAATCCAAAGCTCGCTAACAGCATCATCGTGGCATTCCCCTTTATCATCAAGTTGGGACTCGTCAAACACGTAAGTAAGTAACCAACCGTCATCCTCCGTCGCAGGATTTATACGCGGTACAAAACGCGGTTCTTGTGCGAACCAACCTTGAGGCATTTCGAAAAGCTTTACCGGGTCATTTTCGTCTGTGCTCTGCATTACCTCGTCAACACCTCGGGTATCAACACAACCTTTGATCTGTTGCGGCGGATGAGTAATGCCTTGGTCAATCAGCGCCGTTGCGTCCATCTTTGCTAGGTACGCGATTTTGGCCCCTTTCCCGAGGGCCGCAGAATAGGACATGCCGCCCGTGCTGCAGCCATATATGTAGCGGGCTGAACTCATGGCGTGGGATGGTGATACTGTCGGGAATTCAAAGGGAATGGCTGATAAGGCCCATTGATTTCTGATCATCGGTGCCTCGCCCGATTCCGCCTTGACGAGCGGAAAACTATAATAATATAGCCTGCATTGCTCCTCTTCGAAGTATTCTGGGGGTACCGGTTTAAGCAGAGGCGGTGTAAGTGCACCGGCACTATACACAATCGATGCTGAAGTGAGACGGCAAACAAGAAGGTGAACACACGTCTCGGCTTCTGGTATCACTAAACTAGTTTCCCAACAATTGGCTGTATGAAAGACTACGCACGGATTCGTTTCGAACCATTGTATCTTATGTGGTTCATATCGAGGAAAGACGCCATACCGCGATCTCTCAGTCGGGTCGTACGAAATAATTGTCTTCCCTCGCACGCCGTTCATAGGATCCAGAGATAGAGGAAGGTCAATTATGACCGTGTGGCGTGCCGCAACCCCAAAGTCGTGCATCATCTTAGGCGACTTCACTCCAGGAACTGGCATGTCAAATCTCGGTCGTAGATCACTCGCCTTAGCCGGGTATCTAGTTGATGGGACTATCGAATAGTAAACGAACGGCTTAACGAAGACGGCGTGGAATGAGATGAGTTCTTTCGTAACAGGGTCAACATGTGGATGGCCAGTTGTCCATTCTTTCATAAATGCCAGCAATCCATTCCCACCGAAGCCTACTTTATCGTCTAAAATACCCTCGTTCTCTGCCTTTTGACCGTTATACCACCCTATAGTCTCTAGACTAGGGAGATGGAATCTAATCGGTGGCCCACTTTCGCAGGTCGCCAAAGCTCTACCATCGTGGTATATCACGCCAGTATTAGCAACGCTAATCCTCTTGACGGCTCTTCTGGACCCTGGTAATCTCGATAGGCATATGAGAATCAATGACCTGAGCACCGCCACGATGATACCTACCAACGGAGCACTAAGTAATGTCGCGATACTAGGTAATAGAGGCCGCTTCAAATTGTTGCCGTCCTTTGCGTTCAGATAGACATCTGTCAAGACATACTGGTTCACGAACTCTGGCTCGATATTACCTCGCTCTTTTCCGCGCTTAAAGAGGACGCCGGTGAGCATGCCATCACCGTCGAACCAGTGTAAATCTCTCCCTTGGTTGTTATTGATGGTCGGATTCCCGCCGTTACGTACATATTGACCTCCCGCGAGTTCTCTCGGAATATGTCCAGTACCAGAGCATCGTGTTAGTGTTCGAGTCCGTTTGATGGGTGCAAAATTTCCAGACAGATACCTATATTCAGCAATGAGTATTGGATATCCTTCCGAGCTTCATCCAAATACTTACGGATGCGAATTTTGTTTCTGTCCCGTCATGCTTTAGCCGATGCACATATGTATAGACCCAACTATTAAAGGATGTCTAGTAAGATCGCATGGGAACGACCGGTCCTAACTACGACAGTTCCGTGCTGACTTTAGACTACGTCAATAGTATAAGCCTTAGCATTTAGTATAATTACCTAGGGTTAGGATTTAACTTATACAAATTATGCTAATTCTTGACTAGGTTTCATCGGCCGTCCCTCTATGTTTGGAATCACCTGTACAAGCGAAGTATAATTTGTCATAGGATCACGATGACAGAATACACCAAAAGTAACAAAAGACGATAGCCAAGTACACAGCAAGGTAGGTAGTTTCATATAAAAAACATATAAGACCTCAGAAACCTCATCAACACTTCTCGTCCCTCGGAGATGAACCATGAAACATCCAACCATCCAAACAGCCAATGATGCAATTATTTCAATACCAAGGTAAATAATCTGCTAGTTATTCCAACTAGCGGGAAGATAGCCGTGCTTGAGGACGGTGGAATATCTATCATCATATGGTAATGTTCAACTAAAGCGTCAAAACTCCGAGGAAATGTGCGAGTAGTACGACAGAGGGAACATGTCCCATTCCCTACCGGTCTTAAATTTCAGTCTATAATATGGATCTAGAGGTAAAAGTTTTGAGAGGGGCGTCATGAAATAGCTGCTATCATTCGGTTGGATGATATCACGAATTCCGCGGCCGGCTAGTTCGGGGGCTAGAGATAGACAGCACCACTATCAAAACTCAAATCTCGTAGCAACAGGGAGCTTCATTTACCTAACTCATTTTATATCCACTATACGCATGCACCGACACGTGCGGTATACCAGCCATATACTACCCCCCTTGGCCATGTTCGAGTCAGCTTCTAACCCCTGAGCCTATCCCAGCCTAGAGAACCATAGAGTAATAGAGAAGTTCAATTAACCGTCAGCTTAGGGTATATTCTTTGGTTGAGTGTCCGTCATACATTCACGAGGACGTGGCTAGCACCTTGTAAAAAGAGATGGCCTAGCAGGGTCCCAATATTGCAGCAACATGACATGATCATGTCATCTACCGATATGCTCTACGAGATAATGAAGTCACCATTGACAAAATTGTTCACGCCTTCGTCTGGGTTGGATCTTGCGTTAAAATGTCCTTCAGCCATTAACTTAGGTACTTAATAATAAGACACATGTCCGCATTCTACAATTCACCTAATCTACCACTATCCGAAACTGCGCAGCGCATATCAACGACAAAATGTCTGGACCTGGAAACCAAGCGCTTAACATCAATAGTGTTGTTGGCCAGCATGCCAATTTAGAAATCACCCACCGCGGTTCAGATTGGTACTTTGCAGTATGCGCCTTCATGGGTTTCTGTACTCTCCTCTTCATGGGGCTGTCTTTCTTGAAGCCTCAGGGTGATCGTCTATTTCACTACATCACCGCAGGTATAACGGGCGTCGCATGTATCGCTTATTACGCGATGGGGTCAAATCTCGGCCAAGTTCCCATTCAAGCTGAATTCGTCCGTCCTGGTAGTCGCTGGGTGGGAGCGGCAGGAACCCGAGAAATATTCTATGCCCGCTATCTAGATTGGGTTATAACCACACCATTACTCCTTCTAGACCTTCTCCTGACTGCCGGGGTACCAACTCCGACGATTTTAGTTACTCTTCTTGCCGACGAGATTATAATTATTACTGGCCTAATCGGTGCTCTAACTCAAACTCGGTTCAAGTGGGGGTTTTGGGCCTTCGGCACGGCGGCTCTACTCTTTATTACTTATGAACTGCTGGTCAATGCTCGACGACACGCTTCAATTCTAGGTGGAGACGCGAAGAAGACATTTATGCTATGCGGCAACTATCTTATATTCCTTTGGTTCTTGTATCCCATTGCCTGGGGTCTGAGCGAGGGCGGCAACGTCATTCACCCTGATGGGGAGGCCATATTCTACGGTGTTTTGGACATCCTTGCCAAGCCCATCTTCGGCCTCCTCCTCATCTGGGGTCACCGCAAGATTAGCAGTTCACAGCTGGGTCTACGCATCCGCAATCGCAGCCATATCACTAGTGAGAAGTACAATCACGGTGCCGGTATCCACCCCGAAGGCCCCGGAGTGAATGTCGGTGGCCCTACCACTACTACCACTGGCGGCCATCCCACTGCCACTCATGCCCCTGTATGAGCCATAATTTTGGTATCACGAAGAACGACCAGCTCTCATCGGCCGTATAAGAATCGATCCCCATTTGACCTAAATGTACTTGAATATTTTATTGTCATTTGGCTGCTACTGATTAGCTTCAACTCGCTGCTGCCATCATGTTCTCAACTTGGGGGTTAAATGTAGATATTGACAGCATGTTAGCATTTGGCTACATGGCTAGAGAAGCAATTATAACTGGCACGCAATTCACTAAGAAGACGGAGAGAAATCTAGAACTATTCTGTTTCATACACTTAAACCTACCTAGGTACTACGTGATAATGAAAGCAAACATATCAGGCCCGGCAAAAATGCTATTATAATCTGCAAATGCTACATTCTTCGGGGTTTCTATATTAAGTACGATGATTTATTTCCATCCGCCCATATTCCTACCCTTTCTCTCTATGGAAACCGCTCTCTTTGATAAGCCTACTTCCGTACTTGACCCCGTGGAAAACCCCGCTCCGCCAAATATACTCCCTGGGCCAAAGTCCGGTTCGCCGCCCAGCGTGCCAAAGATATCCCCTAAGTAGTTCGTCGCTTTGATCCCAGCACCGTATGAAGAATTCCAGTTACCTATAATACCTATTACAATCTCAACTCCTGCTAGATAAATGTTTTTAACCGCGATCTCGAAGCCGTTTTGATCAAGAAGACGTAGATGCTCAAAAGCACTGACTGATGGCGGGGGTCTATCGAAATCAGAACCTTCAATATGTTAGCTTCTCCACTCGATGGGACGAATAGGGGTAAATTATGTACGCACCAGTTCTCATCACAATAACCCGCGAGAAATCGACGAGATCCCAGACAGCAGCCCGCATCAACGCATTTAAAACAGCAGTATCTTCCTGCGCCGAGACACAATATGTTATGCTGCTCTGATTCGTCCAGACTTTTGTCGTGTTCTCAAACGCCTCGCTCAGCATAGTACCAGAGTAATAAACATCGCTAGTCGCCGAGTCACACTTAATAACGCTAGGGCTTCCGGTTGCGGCCGCGTATACCTCACCGCTAGCACCGTATAAGGCGCGATACTCGGCGCTTTCCGTGGAATCAGCCAACTGCGCTGTGCGCGCGAACTCAGCAGCAGCATCTCGGAGGTTCTCATTCACCTCCATGACCTCGGTGCCGTAGAGAGTCGAGGGGTACTCATCCGGCGTGTACGCGCCGTACGAAAGGTACCCGGTCGAGAAGTTGGCGGGCATCTCGCGCGCGTCGATCTCGTACTGTAGCGCGACTTGCACGGAGAACTTGGACAGTGCAACGCTGCCCAGCGTGCCGAGTTTGGGGCTTATGCCGGCGATGCCGGCCATGAGGAAGTACGTCTTGCTTAGGTCGAAGAGGCTAGAGAAGAAGAATGCGGTGGCAGATGTTGCGGCGTTGATCTCTGACTCGCCCATTGTGAGTTGGCATACGTCCCTGATTGCATTGCAGTGCACGTGTGGGAATAGGGGTGAGAGCCCGGGCACGGAGATGTTGTGTGCGAGTAGGCTGCCGAGACGACTGTTAGGCGAGTTTGTGTACCATATTTCTGCTTCTGGTGTGAACTATGGTTTTCATGTTCGATTTTAGCTATCTTAGTTATATACGTACTGGCGTGTGAATTCTCCGTCCGCGAGACGAAGGCAAATATATAGAAAGCAATCATAGGGGAAGGACTCCAAGACTTACCATGCTGATGATTACGACTTTGGGTGCTATTTTACCACAGTCGCCCAGATTCTTCGTCAAAGCCGTGTTATTGGCGCAGTCCGAGGCTCTAGTGGAAAGATGCACATTCCTGGCCATCGACTGGGCCTCGCCCAACAAAGCGATTAAGACAAGATTCAATAGCAACATGATATTAGGAATATCAGTAGCAATTGATGTGCATGTGATGTAGGTTATCTACATTGAAAATAGTTGTCAAAAGCCATGAGCCTTAACAGGAGGTATTTATCTAGTAGCACTCTGGGTCCTCGACGACCGAGCGATGACGACGAGGCTTATCATTACCTAGATACTCCGAGAGCTTCGGCTTCCTGCATAGATCGAGTGCTAAGGTGCAGGTGCCGGTTTGGCCGGTTTTGTCTAGCGGGAATTTAATCTTCTTCTAAAGAACGGCAATGGCTTGCATCTACAGCTTATCACTATACAGAAGGCTGTTTATTCGATAGTACCTACGGTTATGTATTTTCGTATAACAGGGGAGTACCACCTTATCTCGCATAAGGTTCCAATTGCTCTCTCTTTATGGTCAAGATCATCATATACTAGCGATAGGTGGCTACCTAAAGAGGAGCATAGTTGAAAGAGACGACAAATAGGAACGATTAAGACCGAGACAGATTGGACCCCTGGTACCTTTCCGAATTTTTTATCTAGCCCCCACAACAAATTCCGAGACACAAGAACATATGCATATGTCTAACTACACTCGACATATAATCAGAACTCTACATTATTCTATTAGCTATTAACTTTGCTTATGTATCGTTATATATATGATCCTCGGTATCTTCAATTTCGTTTAAAGAACTTCGACGACTGAAGCGAGTATTCTATAAGCATTAGTTCCTTCGGGGGTCACCGAATACGTCTATGACAGGGGTAATTGGAGAATACCGAATTTATCATCCACCTTCCGACGCTACGCACAGGAAGATAAAGCTAGAGCATGTATAAGTGGGAAAAAAAGAAACATGGCTGGCTTTTACACCAACTCCACAGGCCGCTCTTCATGCCTACTTGCATCGGTCTCTTGAGACATCTTACCCTTGGGCTTGGGACCACGGTATACGCCCAGTGTCAGCACACCCAGAACCTTGATGGCAAAAGGCTGCGGGTTATCAACTTTTTCCTCTGTTACTTCTGTCACTCCATCGCGGGTGAGATGTGTCCTAAAATTGGCGGGAAGGAAGCGACTCGGGTGCAGAGCATTCCACATGAGCATATTAATGAGCATGAGGAACGCCTCGAAGACGTAGAAAGGCCACTCGGTATTGGCGACGGCTAGGACGGAGTGTTCTATGCCACGATATATAGTTCGCATCAGGATGAGTCCCATGCTCACGTATAGCGTGGTGAGGGAGTACCGAATACCCTTCGCCCCCGCAATACCGGCCCGCACACAGCGCAGATGGAAAGATCCAGCAAGGGCCAAGAAGAACACGATGATTGCGAGCTGGAGGGCCAAAGCTGCCCACATCAAAGCAGTGCCCGTCCCAGGGTCGCTTTTCGGGTTCGCTATGAAAGAAGAGGCGACTCCATTTATCCCTTCTATCACTATGGAGAGAAAGGCGAACGTCGAGAGCACCATGCCCGGCTCCATGGGTGAGAAGTAGGGGACATAGTAGAAAACCCGGGCCAGGATTTCGTAATTGGCGAGAGACAGAAGTGGCCTAGATTATAACGGCCTTATTAGTACGAAGTATCTCTCCATCTCACTTAAGCAGCACGTAGGTAAGGCAGTAAACGTACGGGCTAACGTAGATGAGAGCGACGCTCACGACGAACGGACCCAGCTGATCCCAGTTCCCAAATGCGCCGTTAACCCTAAATGCGAATCCGATTACATAGAGTAAACCACCGGCGACGAAAAGTCCTGTCACTCTGAAGAATTTATTGCGGCTGGAGTAGCGGGCGAACGTTAGTTAGTACCAAGATATAGTTAGTCCAAAGAGTATTGAAGACCACTCACTAGCATTGCCATAAATGTATCGCCGCTGAGATAAAGAAGGCAATTGTGAATAAAATAGCCGCAGGCTTATTAGGGGGGTATATCCAAAAGTTGATACCCGCTGCATTAGACAAGAAAGTTGTTAGTGTTGAGTGATCAGTACATAGGAAGCCCCCATTACAATATGCAACGTACCGTACGGATTAGCCATGGCTATATAAGATAATGAATAGGAATAAATATAGAATTGGCATATAGATATCCTATCTCTTTCCGATTTTCTTTTGCGGCTTCTTTAGGGAGTTACGTTCAGGGGCCAATCGGGATTTTGGGAAGTTTAGCTCTCCCGAGAGAATAAAGATGATATTCAAAGGCCAATACATATGAAATACAAGATGAACAATGTTACATGTTTATAGATATAGCCAGCCTTATTACCTATAACTGAATCCCCCCAGCCCATCATGGGCCTACGCGACCGCCCGAAGCCGCGTATCTACGCACCGCCACCATAGGACTCCGGATCCCTAGGCCTCCGAAATGGCAACACAGGTCGTCTGATTGAAAGCTAGTTGTGCCTTTATCTCCAGTAGGAAGCAGTAAACTCGAGCGCCGCACCGCCATAGTATGCTTGCTTAGCAGCGTTGGCATCTGCGCCATGTTCAAGAGCGAGCTTTAGGATCCTAACATTAAGTATCTGGTAGCTACATGTATTCATGCGGGCCAAGAAATTGTAGGAGAGGGGATATTGTTGCGCGATGAGGATCTCGCCATCAACTCTTCTATCTTCTCCTTGCAGCCGAAATGGCCGTTCATTTCTGCATACAGCATATCACTCCGATATTGTTCATCGTCGAGGACTTTCCAGTAAGCATTCCAGAGAAGTTCTATCATATCGAGACGGCCATTCTCGGCTGCGCCTTCTAGGGGCCAACGTCCGCACTCTCCAAAAGATGGAGGTATATTATATTCAGCTCCATACTCTATAAGAAGCGTTGCCATCTCATAGTTGCCTTGAATAGCTGCGAATTGCAGCGCCGTAGCTCCACGGAATATTGCAGGTTTGTCGTTGACTCTGGCGCCATTCTCGAGCAGCAAACGAACAATGGGGATGCTGTCCATTTTAGCAGCTGTCTGGAGAGGAGTCCCTCGTATACCGTACATCGCTCGCTTGTTCACATCTGCGCCGTTATCAATAAGGAGCTGAAATATTTCTTCGATTTTAGTCTCGATGGCAGTCAAAAGGGGAGTTATCCTGAGATAATCATTACTAATATTTATAATGAATTCTTGCCGCACTATGATATTGACATCACTGCCAGCATCAATAAACTTTTTGACAGCACCAGCATGGCCCTCTTTGATTGCCTCAATAAGAAGAGTTTCCCCGACTAGGGATTCTTGGCTGACATTCAACCTTACAAGATCCCAAGCAATAGCTCGGTCGAGAAACTTAGGTGACTTAGAGTAGTGACTAAGTGCATGGGAGACAACACTCAGGCCATATCCAGCATGACCGTGTGGGTAAGCTTTCCAAAATCGGTTTATAAGTGGCCTAACCATTGAAGGATGATCACTTATAGCTTTCTCTAGGGCGTCCTCATTACGCGCACTGGCACCTAGGGAAATTAATTCGTCGAGTACCGAATCATCTTCACACTCTACCGCGACTTGTAACGCCGCGTCTTTGTCCATTTGAGAACTGGATTTGATAATATCAAAGAACAAGTCCACACGTCCATTCTCTAAGGCGAGTGTCAAAAGGCGATCTGAGGGGTATATTAGACGAGGAGAAGCTTTCCAAATATCGTCAAAGACTGAGTTTTCGCCGTATTCAATAGCCATTTCTATATTTTTCCAGTCTTCATAGGAAATGTCGTTTAATATTTTTGGATTGCAGCCGGCTTCTAGAATGGCTCTCACAAAGTCTGGTCTCTCCCTTACCACCGCGACGTATAGTAACGAACCCGGAGTGGATGGATACGGGGCTCCGATACCAATAGCAAGGAGCTTCCAAGCAATATCATCAAAACCATGAACCAAAGCAGCATCCATGACAGCAGCCACGCCAAAAGGCTTATTATCATCCTGATCATCGATTCTAGCCTCGTAAAATCTGAGGTAGGGGTTGAGATCCAATATTTTGGTCGCGTATTCTAAGTTTCCCGCTTCGAAAGCCCCTATCAGTGCTTGGCCGAGCCTGTAGCCTCGGAGAGAATTAAGAACGCCCCTTTCCTCTAAAGAACGAAGGTGATTTCGGTCTCCAGACTCGAGGGCGGAGATAAATATCTCGCTGTCTTCGATATCCCTATCTAAATCGAGGCCTTTACTAGGTGGGCTTGGATCTTCATCAGGTAAGTTTAGATCCTTTTGCGGTATTGATTCGAAGATTGTCGAAGATCTGGCTATCGTTGATGCTTCAATTTGACCCGTAATTGACGCATATGGAAACAGGATTCCCATCAGCTTGTCATATCTGCGTCTCGCAGCCTCTTTTAAGGCTTGATTGATAGGTAGATGAAATTTAGACAAGTATCCGGCTCTGCCTATTCTTCGGAAATTGCTTATAATAAGCTCAACGATATTTGTCGCATACTGTTTCTCAAGGTGCTCGATGATATCTTTGAGTATACTCCCGTGCGAAATGAGCTTTTGAGGTATTTGGGAAGCAATGTTCTCAATGAGCCGAATTGCGAGTTGTGGATCGGTGAGTTGAAGTGCCATCTTGATATCACGCATTGATATGGTGGCTCTGGCCCCCAAGAAAGCATCGACTGAACTCAAAAATTTGTCGTCAAGAGTAGACCAGCGATCACCCAATCTTCCCATTAGCAAGTGCAATGCATTGGAATAATAGTTCCCCGAAAAGGATTTATTTACGTCGACCCCTTCGCCAATGAGAAACCTGAGAACCTCGAATGATCGGCTCATTGCAGCAATTTCAAGTGGTGTGTATCTATCATCATCCCATTGACACATAGCTTTATCTTCGTCGATCAAACTGGTACTAAGCAAGTACTTAATCGCCTCAATATTGTCGGTTTGCAAATATACCAGGAACAGTTTCTCGGCAAATGATTTGGCCACGGGGCTCGATTGAGTGTTCAAAAACTTGACCACCATTAGCTGCATGGCATGGTGTCGATTTAAGAACTTTAGAACGCCGTTGGCTGGTATATTTTCGAGCCCGGCAAACCCATTAATGATTGACGCATTTAGTCTTCCGTCAAAGCGAGCCTCAAGAGCTACATCGACCGGTAGCCTGTCAAATTGACTCCATTCCTCTCCGGCGAAAACTTCTGAGGAATAGAGGTTAGCTAAAGCCTGGAGGCTTAAGTTTCTATGACTTGAAACTGGTTCGGTGGCAGTGTTCACGAATTTCCAGAGAAAATTGGAATCACTAGTTTTCGTCAAGGCACCAGGTATGGGGGTCGTAAGCCATTTACTGTAGACGTCTGCCAAATGAGGTAGGGTTAGCTTGAATTAGATGATTAACCCATAGGTATATATTTTATTCAGTCTCAGCTTACCTTTAATAAACATGCCTACAAACTGAGTGGAAGGTAATGGTGGCAACCAGTTATGCCGACCGAGCTGATTTATTTGGAACAGATCGAAAGGGAATGGTTCGACGGGGAAGGGTTCATTGGAATTGAGAATCATGTCCACATCGCAGTTGATAGCATTGAAATCTTCGTTATTAGACGATGTCAAATCTAACATACACTGACTCAACACGATGCCGCCGATCTCTGCGTCAACCGCCGTAGTGATGGTCGTAACGTCAATTTCAGCGGATGGTATGCTCCTCTCAAATTCTAACTCAGGCATATCTCCCATTCTCTATCCGTGATTCGTCGGGTTCCTAGTGAGATAGGCATCTTGAGTTAGACCGTAGAGATCTGAGTAGAACACATCTCGTACATCTAATTTAGATACGGCACCATCTTATACGAAACCCGATACTAGGCCATCGAGTAAGGCTATCGGTCTTAGTCAGCCTTCGGCTTAAATTCCTACGGTATTATAAGTGCCAAGCCTCAATAATATTATTTTCATTGGGTTAGATATTGGAGGTCGCATCAGGTTTGGTTGTCAGGTTTGGTTGTCAGGTTTTATCAACGCCACAATGTCGGTAAGCAGGCTTCGCAAGGCCCAGTCGTAGTGTAACAGGCACCTAGATGATAAATTAATGTAATAGATGGGCGAATCAAATTGGTTATATAGGGTTCTTTTATTTTCGGTGAAATGTTGCTATCTTTTCAGGGGGTGTCTAAAAAAGGCGGAATACCTATACCTACCTAGATACCTAAGGTACGTTTATCTCAGCAACAAAATAATCCATGTAGATGTGCAAGCCGTGTAACAGTACAATATACCTCAAACTCTGAAGCCTATCCAATAAGAGCCTGTCAGTTTTGGACGATCGGGTTATATCGCAACATTGGGTGTTCACGAAATATTTCACGATATGGCTTTGAATGAAATCAATGCAATGAGTACCTCAGAACGTATGTAAATTAGCCAGCGAGATAACTATTACTCGTGAAATAGTCGGGATGACACAACCTGAACTCAAGTTAAGAGTTCAGATTATGTTAACCGGATGTAATTACATGGAAATGCTCTCTACAATATGCGCCTCCAAGAGACAGGTTATATTTGTATAAATGCATCGATAAGAACGATGGCTTTTGAGGTTCTAACCGGTCCATCGCCTCTGTACTATCCATAACATCTCTTACCAGATACTCACGTCAAATTAAGAGCGCTATAAAGTTTCATCTAAGTTACAATACTGAAATCTCAGAACTATGCTGTCTTCAAAGGACCAAGAAACTCAGGCCTCAGGAGACTCCAGCAGGTACGTACTGCTTTTTGTGGTTGACCCTAACCCAGAAGCTGACCTAGCTCTAGTAAACAAGACCACCAGCACTCTATGCTGCAAGAATTCCTTCATGCCGAGCCAACTTTGTCCGAACGACTCTCCGGAGTAGTCCCGTCCGAGAAAAGAGGGGAGAGCGAAAAGGGACAAAAGTATAAGGTTAAGGAAGCGATTAGGAAGTTCGAGAATGCTTGGCACAATTCGAGCCAATGATTCACCGGTCTAGTTGCTAGAGGATGCTTGATATGGGGTGGAGATTCACTTCCAGCAAACTTAAGGCGAAGCTAGGCGGAGAAGCACCGAAGTTGTTCTCAGCAATCTATGCTCAAGTTCTACCTTGGGCTATGGTTCCTTTGGCGATATATGTAAACTGTTAGGGGTAACTGTAAGGCTCATATACGGGTGGATTCATACCCTCTTTCAGGGGTTGGTCGTAAGCTAATCATCCTAGACAGTCAAGCATTATTACTATTTTCTGGCAATTCAACTAGTTGCTATCCGAAGGAGTGAAGTACTCTCTATCTTAGCAAATCTGATCAAAGCCTATGACCTTAGGTAAATGATATTATTAAGTTTGGCAAGGTAAATATCTATGAAACCCCTTTCCGATCCCTTACTAGCATTAGTAATGAATGTGACGGTTAGAGTTATAATATAAGTTCATTTAAATTCGTAGAAGAATAACTATGTGAGTGATGAAAAAAGAGAGGCGGGCAATAAAATTACCCAAATATATGTAAAAGAAACAGTGATTCAAGTGAATACATGTAAGTCATAATATGGATGTTATTAATAATAATACTTATTTGACGTCGCGTTTCTCAAAGGCCGGAATAATTATCTTCAGCTGCGCATACTTTATTCTGTATCCCCATGCGCGAGATGGCTACATTTATATACAGTTCACTCTAAAAAAGCCCAGTCAATCAGATTTTGAAGAACACTGTACGCGTAGTTATCTATTGGTCTTTAATTTCTCATAAACGCTAACAATACCCATAGTATTTTTAGGCCTGATTCATAAGGCATATGACGATTTATACCCTTTTTAGGAGGAAAGCCACCAATAACCAGTAATCCTCGTTGCTGCAGATGCATTACGGGACTAGCTGATAAGTTTACATATACTAATACACCTTGCGCCTTACGAATTACGTGAGAAAAGCACCTGAAATTCCGACCCTCGTGCTTCATACTTCTCACCGCCCTTGAGCTGCACTGGTGTAACAATTTGAATTATTTGTTCAACACCAAAAACCTCTGTTCCCATTTAGTACAAATACTTCGTTCCCAATCCGAACTTCTTCATCTGCCTGGCAAGATGGCAGGACAAGCGCTGCGGGAGCAGCTTGCAGGAGTAACTTATCCGCCAGTGCCGCCCAACTGGGGCGCCGACTATTGTACCAATCATTATGACACGTACGACTACATTGATCCTATTGTAAGGTCTAATTGCATCGGAAAGGCCATTTTAGTGACCGGGGGAAATAAGGGGATTGGAAAAGGTATCGCTTTATCGTATGCTAGAGCAGGTGCATCGCACATCGCTATGACTTCCCGCTCAGACGTCCCGGAAGTTGTAGCAGAGATTGAGAAAAGCGCGGCGGATGCCGGACGAGCGAAACCGGTAATAACTGTGCTGCGGTTAGATGTCACCGATTCGACGAGTATAGCTAACGCCGCTCATGTCCTAGAGGGGCAATGGGGCCGACTCGACATCCTAATTGGCAACGCAGGATATCTGTCCAAGTACGACAAGATCTTAGACGGGGACGAGGAAGGATGGTGGCGGAACTTCGAAGTTAACGTCCGCGGAAGCTATCTCATTGCGAAGGCTTTTCTACCCCTGATGTTAAGGGGTAGGGACAAGACTATTATTAACATGTCCTCAACTGGAGTCCATCATTTCCATACAGGTGGAAGTGGCTATCAGCTCAGCAAGTTTGCTCTTCTGAGACTTACCGAGTATCTCATGGCGGAGTACGCAGATCAGGTAAGCTAGGCCATGCGTTTCCCTCAAAATATATAGTTATATGGTCCTCTGACGCTACCATAGGGCCTACTTACCTATTCAATACATCCAGGAGGGTGCGTAAAGAGCTTTCCTACTAACCATCTAGTTGCGGGTTGACTGACTAGTTGTTCGCGTAATAGAGTCGCTACGGATCTGACTCAGGGGTTACCAGAAGCAACACGAGGTACGTTATCTTCCATAATATTCAAATGTCTCTGTTGAATCTAAGGATAATAAGCTTGGCTTAAATGCACACCCGCCTTAAGTGGTGATACAATAACCTTCTTGACAAGCCAGAGACAGGACTGGTTGGCCGGTAGATATCTTAGTGTGATGTGGGACATGGCCGAGTTCTTCTCTAAGAAAGATGAAATCATCGCAAAAGATGCTTTGAAGATGAGGATGACTTTCTAAATTGAAAGCTTATTCGTTCAGCGTCCACGTAGACTTGGGGTTGTTAACCCTCATATCTCACAGCGCATGTTGTCGGTGGTTAACACACCAATAGCAGCTCATTCATATAGAAGAACTGCAAAAAGTTGGAAACGAATAGAACAGCGGGATTAATTGGATAGAGGGTTAGGCTGCCACCAATAGAAGGGGAATTAACATACGATGAGTCGTAATCAACACGAATAATTAAAAATCAACACCTAGTAACTTGAGAAGAGAGCGAGTATCAACAGAGACATGCCATTCTCTTTATTATCTAGCCGTCAACCTATGCTGTATTTGCACTCCAAGTGGCTACGTCATCGAAACTTGTTATTAGTGCGTTGGGATCCTTCTCCGACCACCTTCGGAGCTTCGTAAGCTTAGCAGCGGGAGCGCACCGAAGCTCAACCTCCGTGCTAGGCCGGCGTTGTCAACAATTAGTAACTACCGAAGAATAAGTCTTTTATTATAAATACATCCCAAAACGCCCAAAGACTCCTGTACTCTCCAGGTGCAATTAACTCATCTATCAACCATGCCCCCAATGGCTTTCTTACAATCAACTTTGTCCCCGGCCAGCGTCTTGGCACCCATTCACCTCATATCCTACTCTACACTCCTTGGCATGGAATTATATCAGTCATTTGTCATGACAAAAGTATGCTACCAAGAGTTACCCCGATCCGCCTTCACCACGCTCCAGAAGCGCATCTTCCCCCTTTACTTCCGGGGGCAGACCTTGCTTCTCCTACTGACAGCAACGACGGTCCCTCCGTACGGGCCATTAACGCTGCAATCTAGCAAGGGCAATTGGATACCGTTTGCGATTGCGGGAGTCACGGCGCTTTTGAACCTGATGCTCTACGGGCCACGGACGCGACAGATCATGATTGATCGGATTCATCAAGGTGTGTACCTACCTATCTACCTATTGAGTGCCAAAATAGCGGCATGGCAATCGCTAACTAAGACATAGAAACACGGGATGGAAGGAAATCAAATGACCCTGCCGTAGTCAGCGACGATATGAGAGCCTTAAATAAGGCATTCTCGCGCAATCATGCAATGAGCATTCATCTGAATATTATTACTATAGGGGCTACTCTCTGGTGGGGTGTCAAACTGGCCTTGCGATTAGACATGCAGCTTTAAGAGAAGGTAGAAGTCGAACAATATCATATTGTGCCAAACTGGACGTATTAGTGAGACATAGCTTTATGTATTTCTCTTCGTATGATAATGAAGTATGAGGAGGAAAGGCTATCAAGTGTCGAGAGCCAGGAGGTTATTTTAGAATAGGCTTTCTAAATTTACAATAACAATTGATGTTCTCCTAAGTATTACATCTTGCACTGGAGACATCGCGTAAATTCTATTATGCTCGTCCGTTACAGCTCGAGGACTAGCTTAGTACCGCTAACTCCCGCTTTCAGAATGCCAAGACCTTTGTCAATACCATGCAGACCTCCCTCGACTATTTGGATCTTAGGGCTCGGGACGATTTCACGCTTCTCCAGTCTCTCCTTCAGCCAGGTATTAAACCAGAACGAGAACTGCTCATGTCGCACCTTATCGTCAAGCGAAGCAGCAACGAACTTAGTCTCGACGTCCTCTGTAGTAGGTCCGTCTGGGCTTAGAGGAGGTGCAGAGGCCAGGTGAGCTGGTCCGTTTCCCTTTAACGCCTTCAAGATGGTATGGCAGGATTGTGTAGCACCCACGGCGTCGTATCCGTATTGGAATGTGAGGCCGTCTTCCTTAGCTGCCTTGATGATGGCATCCTCTACGCCGGGGTCTTTGTAGTCGAAGACTTTGGACGCGCCTAGCGACTTGATATATGCGTGGTGCTTTGAGCTTGCGGTGGCGTACACGGTGAAGCCGAGTAACTTGGCACTTTGCACTACTACACTACCAACACTAGACTGTGGTATTTAATGTTAGTATTTTTCCGAACTCAAAATTATAAAGGACAATTAGGGGCCAATATGACGTATCCTGGAAGTCTCCATCCTAAGGTAAAGGAACTCAAAGATCTACTTACAGCAACGCCCCAGACCAGAAGACCTTGCTTGTCACTAGGAGAATAGGAGGTATTACGGGAAATGCCAATATTTTCCCATCCAGACCATGTTGTAGTGACAGCCATAGGAAGAATGGCAGCTTCATTAAACGAAAGGTAGTCAGGAATTGGAGCAGCGTTTCTAGCAGGGATAATTGGTCGCTGCTGAAAAGCACCGTAGTCGGGGGCTCCCTGAACGAAGAAGGCCGGCGCAAAAGCCGTGACACGAGTTCCGGGCTTGAAAGTAGAAGATACATTGGAACCGGCTTCGAGGACTACACCGCTAACATCTGAACCAACAATAGCGGGATAGCTGGCGATGGCGAATCCAAAGTCGCGCATCTTCCAGTCAATGGGATTCAGGGCGATCGCCTTTACGTCGAGGAGAAGTTCATCAGGCCCGGGTTTGGGCGTCTCCTTCTCTCGAACTTCGAGTGGCTGGCCCTTTCCAGTAACAAATGCTGCGAGGTGTGTTGCCATTATGAGGATCTATTTCCCTAGGTGGGTAATATATAGGTATACAGTATTATTGATTCGTAAGTAGCGTCAAAAGGAGAAGACAGGGCTTGACAGTGTCTACGAGAGGGCGAAGACGAAGAAGAGACAACGATTTATATTAACCACGCCGATAGTAACTATCCCAGAGGTTCGATATATCTATTCTCTTCTTTCATACTTCCATAGGTGACGAATAGTTAATAATCCAAGTTTGCATTCTTCGTCTATTCGGACTATCGTTGTTGTCTCGGTTCGGGATTACCATCTCGGATTTAAGTGACTACCAAGTCAGGAAGTAGTATAGTGAAGCTCGCGACCGATTACCAAGCAGCCGGTCCAAAAAGCATCTGGCCATGCTATTAACCAAACTACTGTAGTCAAACGCAGTAGAAACGGGTATAGCTAGCGCATCCATCTGCAGGTGCATGTCATTGAGCTACTGCTCAGGGTGTCTAACCGTATAACTATGGAATCAGAAGAGCTATCACAAACCCCGATTGGCCTAGAATTATATTAACTCCGGTACACTATTCCTAGTCACATTCATCCGTCCGAGAACTAACGTTGCACCATCAAGTTTATGCAAATATTAAGTTAATTATATCCAATACTGTGCACTATTAACATGCCCATCATGGCTTATAAATTTGTGGTTCAGGAGTCTACGTTAGATATATGTACAGATAAATCTTGGTATAGTCGAAAGTGCCCTATCAATCCTTTATCCGGTATCTCCCAACTCCTAAGTAAATCGCTAACAGGCGCAGCCTTTCGTCATCATCTCTGAGCTCATAGAGAAACAACCATCACTACGCTATATGCTCCGTCTACGCGCGGAAAATGGTCCTTCGTCGGTTGCCGAAACCACCGAAGCCGTTGTTGCCTCGGTTGTTTCCACCGTTACCAGCATTGGCGTTGTTGGTACCGGCGTTGGCATTGCCGTTGTTTCCATTGTTGTTACCACGTCCATTGCCGTTGCGTCCGTTTCCGTTTCCATTGCGGCCATTTCCGCTGGTGGCAGTAGCGGTCGCCGCGGCACTGGTAGTGGTAGCTTGTCCAGTGATAACATCAAGAGTCTGGACAGAAGCGGGCAAGCTGGTAACAGTCTGCTTCAGAAGCGAGCTAACAGCAGCCGCGTTCTTTAATCCTTCATCGCTGCCTGCGTTTTGAATAGCAGCGATGGCAGCGGGAAGGTCAGCCTGGTCCTGGGAAACCTGCTTGAAAACCTTGTCAAGAGACAGCGACGTAGGGACCTTGGCAGCAGTGTTCTGGCTAGGCTCAACGTCAACCTGTTGAACAGGGAAACATCCACCGAAAGGACCAGCAAGGGCGTTGTTTCGGCAACGGATGGTGCAAACGTTACCAGCGGAAGCTATTAAATAGTGGTTAGAATACGGAGTGTCTTTGATTAAAATTTAGATAAACTTACATCCACTGCAGGAGAACTTCTCGGGCATGTTGACGAGGATGTCGAACTGCTGAGTCTTGGCCTGAGAGAAACCGTTGACACCGGGAACGTTGTTCTCAACTGTCAGGTTCTGAGTGATGACACCATTGTTGCCAGCCTCGACCTATCATACAGGTTAGATCAAGATCAAGATGTTATAATGTGATTGATAGTGGTACATACCAGGTCGCAGGCGTAAGGACCAGCACCATCAGCGTTAACTTGATGAATGGTAACCTTGACTTGTGTTCCGGCCTTGACTTGAGTAACGGCACCAGCGGCAAGCGCGTTCTCGGTGTTCTCTCCGATATCGATGTTACCCGCTATTTCTGTTCGTCCGCACTCGTTCACTACGTTCGCGGCGATCTCGGCATCTCGGATAATTGTCGTGTCCTGTTGGCACGGGCTGATGGATGTACAATTCCTCGCCAGTTCGGGTTCGACCTTGAAACCGACACTTTCAGGCGAGCCCTTAATACCCTGTGCCCCTAAGATAACACCGTGAGCCTGGGCAACAGCCAACAGGGACGCAAGAGAAAAGATAGTTGATGAAATGGACGGCATCTTGAAATAGGAGGATATGGACAGCACCGGGCCGATAAGTGAATGATAAGGCACAAGAAAGAGTGAATTAAGAATAAAACAGATCCACGGGATCGTCAGCTGCGAATAGAATAACGTAGGTAAAAAGAGAAACCGGCCTGCTCAAGAACATGGAAGACGACGATCCGTGGTGAGCGGTGCTGGCATATATACATGATACGCAATGGAGATCTTGTTCGATCTACGCAGGCTGGCCATTGCACACGAGCTGAGCTAGCCCCGAATCGTCTGCCGAATACAGAAACCCCTAGACAACCAGCGCGAACCGATATCCAACACGATTTGTGTCAAGCATGTGGGTTTCAAGCAGCTAAAGGAGCCTCCCTTGGACATGGATCAATTCTTTGCTAGGGCAAGCCTTTGCCTTGTTAGGTACGTACCGTGGTAAAGTGACGGCGGAGAACCGTTTCGAGTTTACCTCATCTCGCGAGTGGGCATGTTAAGTGATCCCCAAGCTTAAAGCGCGCCACTAGAATATTCATGATGTTCTTGGTTGCCCTAGGAGAAATGTCTCGACAGGGTATAATAAAGGAGGCGTCTTGTTCAGGGTTTATCTAAGAACCATGAACGCCAAAATGCTTATTATTCGAGCTAAGACCCGAAAATGATTCCAAAAATGTCTAAGTGGAGACATGTACATGTTCGCGAATCCCTGTTGCGCTTGGTGCTGCATTCTACGCAGTAGGGCAGTGGATACTGACGAAGACGTCTCGCAAGTAGCGAATAGGAATGAATAGCTGATACGGATGATTAAAGCTTTATGAATATGGAAATCCACATCGAATTTTAAAGTGAAATGAGTCGCCGCGCAAATAATATTCATATAACATATGAATTATAAAACTACGGTGTAAGTAGGGGGGTTAAGTTGGCACACTATTGCTATAACTCTTAAGCAAGTATTGGCGATATATGACGCGCCGCCTAAAGGAACATTTAAAATGGGCAATTCGGCTCGAGCCGACAGTGGCTAAAGTGGCGTATATGGCCTTCCACGAGGAATGTTAACATGAGGCGCTCATACATACATATTCAAGATGTAACTACCTAAAATCACTGATCGCTTATGATCTGCCGGCTAGTACTAATCCTTCCATGTTTCGACCCTTGTGCCAGATCTCGGGCCAAGACGTTTCTAATGTGGGTATTCGCGGTAATTAAAGCATTGTCCTACGTATTTACTGGAAGAAATATGAGCTACGAGGAAACCCCTTGGCACGTTTTATGCCCAAGGGGATATGGTAGTGATGCTGGGGCCTCTTGATATCAGACGGTGGTGGTGTGGTTTGTCCCGTAGCGTCCGTTTCAAGCTGTCGGCGGACCAATGATAGATGAGAATGGCGACTGAGTGCCACCCTACCCTGCAGGTATGAGGCAAGGATACAAACGGGGAGCTGGGGTAGGGATACCCTTCGCCCGGCGCGATACCCCCTAAAGATATTCTAGCAAAGTTCGTAGGCAATACAAGAGTCCTCAATATACAATAACTAGAGATAATAATTAGCTACTCGGTTTTAAGATCTATTATCGCACCCATTACGGCGTAGACGCGTGAGATTAGCTGTACCTAATGTGGCTTGAATCTACTATGAGATACTCTAACTCCAGGTCGAGAAGGGGTTAAGAAAGAGTCTAGTTCAGGGGCCGCTACACAAAACCCCCAGCGCGCTTTATTAATGCCAAGGAACGATCAAGACTCAGTAGGCGCTTCAATTCAACACTCACCCCCTAAATAGGTCATAAATTGAAAGAGAAGATTTTCGCAATGCGAATGCGTTACTAGACTAACCTGTTAGTCTCATCACGCTCAAACGTTGTACAAAACCTTTATGCCCGGCATTTGTTTGTCATCAACACATCAGCATAGTCAACAGCGACCAGGGCCGAATCAAAACATTAGACCGCCTGGTGTATATTTTAAGCTGAAGTAGTGAAGGTCCCAGGGAGCAGAACGTCATAGTAGACACTGGATCGTGGGATTCTCACCGCCACCGTCGTCTACTTAATAAGTTTATGCCTAGAGGTTTTAGCTATAGCTCTACTTCCATCACAAAACGTCTCCTGATTTACAGACTCATAAAAGAGCAAGACCGATTCTCGGCGACCTTTTCAGGGGAGTAAATATGTAAATAGGATGCGACTGCGAGGTGTCGTGCGAAGCCTCCCCCATTCAGCGGCACGGGAGGCCAAGCTTTCTATTTAGGCACGGCAGTCTTCCTCCGTCAATGAAGCATTGTAACATGCGACATCAAAATCAACATTTTGATGTCTGAAAATGTCGTAACAGTATACTACAAGTGGAAGCAGAAATCAGATAAACTTATAAGCTTAACTCGATGATTTGTATTGGTAGTCGCTGGCGCTCTCCAGTACGTAAACCAAGTCTTCTTTCCATAGCTCGCAACATTGCACGTAAAATGTTGCTTACTATGACAACCCCTGGATTCTTCCTACCTAACCCATGGACATAGGGAAGGGGGGGATATAGGGGATTGGAGCGAAAATACGAGAACCTCCTTCAGGAGCTCAAGAGTATAATATCTCTACAACCCCAATATCGCGAAAACTTGGGTATTGAGATCCTATGAGCTTTTTTTAAAGCATTCATCTCAACTCGCTTTCGTTCTTGACTACTGATCTCAAAATATCTCACAATACCTTCTTTTTCTGGGGTCGGCTAAAAACATACTCTTAGGTCACGGCGCGTGATACTAAGAAAAGCGCGAGCGAACATGGGGTGTTGTGCGGATGGGAGCTGGTGTACTTCCTAGTAACATGAATGGACAGAATCCGATATCCTACACTTCCAAGATTAAGAGATAACAATCCGAAGTCCTATGAACTAAATTGTCCCATCAAGTCGTAGCCAGCGCACCAATAGGATAAATAAGCAGCTAGCTTTTTGCTATGCTGTACGTAGTTATTGTGTTTCATCAACCCTGGTTGACGACAAGTAGACAACTTTCATCACACTTTATGGTTTCAGTCTCACTTTTCATCTTTCGAGATGACGTAGCAACTCAGAAAAAATGAAAACGAGAGCATCATCGATCTTATCACACTGCAACATAGGACGCGTATGCCGCTTAAGTATATAAGAAGACTCTTTCCACGTCATCAGTCGTAGTTGAGGGTCGTTAGTACACACGTATGATACCCCAGACGAACTTCAGACGCCGGAGGTAAGAGACCATTTTATACGCACTAAGGCGAGATATCGTGTTTATTCTAATAGCAAAAGCTGGTCATATAAATTAGCAATAACATTTCTTGTGTAGTAAATGGACACAAAGATTAATATGAAGTAACCATAACGCAAGATGTTAACAATAGTCGAATTGACTCGACATAAGCTCTACTTCCAACTATACGAATGACAATAGCAAGAGAGAACACATTATAGCAATGTCATAACATGATAGCTTTCCGGTATTAAAACATAGCTCCTTTTTTCTACTACGGTAAGATGTAATGAGGATTGAGTTATCTCACAAGTTCTTTAGATATTACTTAACTATGGAAAACTTCGAGTCCTGACATGAACCAGTCGCAATCGAGGACTCAATGAACACTCAATGAACATAGTGGGATGAAGCTTGGCATTACGCAAAAGTTTTACTATTCGTGGTGTAGTTACTATTAAATATCACGGGTTCAACCAATATAAGATCGGTGTATATTGTAGTCAATTAACATATGTCGGTGGATATAATTATATCAGATGCAAGCTGCCTTGTGTCATTATACAATCACCTGACATAATATGAATGCGTTCCTAGTCTGGAGACGTGAATGTTAAAATGCAACCTTTTAAATAGACGAGAGCTATCGAGATCTAGGCTTTATTAGAACATCTTACTTCGTCTCAATACCTGCTCTGCTCTGATACATTACAAGAGCATCAAGTCGTTGTTACGGCCCTTAAACCATATTTAGATCACATTACTAAGGCCCAGGTGGCATTACTCAGAGTGGCATTGAATGCAATAAATCGCTTAACTCCATTGATGTTGTCCCTCACATGATTTGACGCTGACCCTCATATAAGCACCTCGGCCGAGTTGAGAATTACTAGTTACCTGTCAAATTTCTTGGCCGTACTCTACGATATATTGAAAGTTAGTAACGGCATTATAGAGCCGAATTGTGTAAGCTGTCCTGAAGCGTAACTTTTGACAGTTACGCGATAACTTCATCTCTTAGGGCTGACACCTGAATGACACATTTAAACACTACCCTTGGGCTATGCCCACATGACAGCGTCTTTCCATAGCATGTTTAAAACTTCCTTCTTATTTAGTCGTCCTATGTAAGACAATTTTACCTAAGTATGGAAAGGCGACCTCGCCGTATAGGTGCTACTATTGGTTACCCACCATGCTGATCTCATCAATAAACAGTCAGACTATAGTACGGCAGAGTTACGTTGAGGCTGGAAATAAACGTCTACAAAGCTTCATTCTAGAACAGAGAATATTGATCCATGCACGGCGTTACTGAGGGCGGCAGCGAAGCGAGCTGTTCAATGGGATAGCATCCTGTTAGGTTATGGCAATACTAAGTAATACCACTAGTCATTACTAACAATAAGCTGGTCATCACAGCTTTTCCGCCTCTGTATTCATGATAGCGCATGATCTCTCATGATGCTACCTTCGCCTCACATCAGAGGCCACCTATGGAGTAGTTCGAAGCCCCTGGGTCATGATGGCTTCACGCGGACTATAAAGACGAGCTTAGATGCCAGCATCTTCTACGAGACTCACCATAAACCACCTCGCTCTAAATCAGCCATCAATAGCTCTATAAAACTACCTCGCTCATATATACTTAAAACTCTAACAATGTCTCCTCCCCCAGCTGAATCTGGCTACAGCCTAATCTGGTCCGACGACTTCTCGGGCGCAGCGGGATCTCTCCCGAACCAAGGAAAATGGAATATCGTCACCGCTGGCCCTAACCAGGGTAACCAAGAGGTGCAGCATTACACCACGAGTACCGCCAACTCCTCCCTCAGCGGCTCGGGCGCCCTGCACATCACCCCTCGCCACGACAACGGGCAGTGGACTTCTGCCCGTCTCGAGGGCCAGCAGGCTTTCAACTGCCCCGACGGCCATCGACTTCTGCTACAGGCCGAGCTGCGCAGCGGAACATTCCCAGCGAACCAGCAGTCGGGAATCTGGCCGGCGTTTTGGGCGCTAGGAAATGATATTCGCAACGGGAAGGGTGTTCAATGGCCACAGTGTGGTGAATGGGATAGTAAGTGCATGAGTTCTTTTGCTAGACGGCGACATAAAAGCATTATAGAGGAGGTTATAGGAGACGTTATAAGTGAGCCCTCAACTAACAATTCTCCCAGTCTTCGAAAATGCCCACGGCAATGACTGGTCCCTTGCCACCCTCCACTACGGACGGGGCGGCCAAGACCATCTGAGCAAGGGCAGCGCCCAGGAACACTTCCAAGTCGAGTCATTCCACACGTGGGCCATCAAGGTGAACCGCGGGCCGAGCAACTGGCAGGACGAGACCCTGGAATGGTATCTCGACGGAAACAAGTTCTTCCAGATCAAAGGGAGCGATGTAGGGGATGGCGAGCTATGGGGACGAGTCGCTCACAAGAGCTTCTTCCCTATCCTCAACGTTGCTGTTGGTAGCAACTTCCCCGGTAAGTGGTTGCGAATAACCTACTGACGCCTCTTTATGGTTCCATGGAGTGCTAATACCAATATAGGGGGTGGCCAGCCCGATGGCAACACCACCACTGGTCTTGGCAGCGGCCTGCAGGTCAAATACGTTGCCGCTTACAGGAGCAACTAAAGCCAACTCACATCGACATAAGATATCCGCATTGGAAATTTCTTATTGAAAGTGCTGCTTTGTAGTAGGATTGGGTTTGCGCACTTTTGGATAAGCTCTACAGGGGATTCTATAGATCATTTTGTTTGCTATCATTCTTGTTATATTATGAAATATACATCTCCCATGACTGTTATATAACTCATCTAGCTATGTACATTATATTCTTAACCCTTCGTCCTAGGGCCATAGGTTTCAATGAATGGGGGCGCAATTCCGAAACCCCGACTATTCCCTCGATGATATTGTTAGCAAGACAAGGTAGAACCTTTTCACTGAACTCCTTCCGTGTCGGCGATCCGGAAGACGTATTTAATGCCATTTGCTTTGCCGGCTTTCAGATTTTCCAACGCCTCTTGAACCCCTCCGAGTCCGCCTGGCACGACTACCTGGGGCTGTGCCTTAAACCAGCCCTCTTGCAGCCCTCTCCCGAAGTACCTGAAGTACACGTAACCGAAGTCCTTATCTTCAGTATGCACTGAGCCCACGACGGTAACGGAATGCGATATATGAGCTGGATATTCGAAGTTCGGTGTAGGCAATACAGTCGTTATCTTAGAGCCCTCGGGAAGGGCCTTACTTATATTGACGTAGCTATTGTAATCTGCTGTAGCATCGAAGGCGTATATGGGCTTAGAGTCACCGACTGCTTTCTTTAATGCTTCGACGACGGCATCGTCTCCGTCACGGTAGTCGATGATGATGTCTCCCTTGCTACGGTCGATCAAAGTCTCCACGTATGCCTGAGACTTCCCGGCAACGCATATGAGAGGGTGAATGTTACTCTTTCGAGCGAGTTGGACGGCGTAAGCACCGACGGAGGATGCCGCTCCGTAGATGATAAGGGGTATAGGTTCAGTTGCTGGTGTCCACGGCTGCGGGAGACCCAGTTTGCTGAAGAGCCCGAGAGCTGCTGTCATTGCTGCCAACGGAATCGCAGCAGCCTCTAGAAATCAAGTCCGTTAGCATATCATAGGTTTGGAATGTCCACGCTCTCGGTTAATCCATACCTTCAAATGTGGTCTTTTGCGGAATATGAAAGGTGGTGTGTTGGGGTGAGACAGCATATTCAGCATAAGACCCATGAGGGATTAGGAATTGGTGGAATCCGGAGACACGGTCGCCAGGCTTGAATTCGGTCACATTGGAACCGACTTCTTGAACGATACCACCAATATCGTCGCCTTGGTTTATGGTAATATTACGCCATTCGGGTAACTTCCAATCCTTTGGGTTTGACCCGCTGACGATGACCTTAATAAGGACATCGTCGGCCCCGGGCTTTGGGATAGGCGAGTCGATAATCTGGACCTTAGGGCCTAAGAGATGTTTAGCTCTGATCGAGGGTTGTAGCTATTCGATTCTCACCTGGAGCAATGAGGGCTTCCTTCATTGTGAATATTGGTATCCTTGTGCGTTTAGCTTGTATAAGTACCTAAAGTATGAAATAGATATGATAATGTTGTTGTTGTTGTTCTTGTTGTTCTAATGACGGGGGACTCTCGGCGAAATAAATATCTACATACCCACACTCGAACGGCGGGGTTCCTAGCGTAATAAATACGTATAAAGGTCGGTTGCTCGGGTTAATCTTGAGCACAAACAAATCAGTCCATTAGGTTCTGGATTTTTCGGTAGTGATAACACTTGCGAGCGGGGACGAGGGTTGGAGTTAAAGACGCCTATATCAAAAGGTAAATGGATTATATCAACCGGGCTTCTAATTACGTCATTGCAGCTGTAACTTCAGCGTTAGAGAATCTTCTGGTTTATATGGCTAAGTTCTTAATAAATGTTTAGGTAGTTTCTGCTGCTTCTGTACTTGAATATGTATAGACTTTTGAGCTGCCTGCGAAGACAAGACGAGAGTCGTATTAGCTAATTGAATCTGAATGCGATAGCTTATGAGGATGTAAGTCTAAAACCCATCCCCGTACTAACGTCATTTAGAAGGAGTTTAAAACCACTTGGTTAGCCAAACCTCCAAAGTATCTTTAGAGTACACACAAAGGTGTATGTAACTTGTACGAAAATTACATTTAAGATAATTCCACAATATATGTCCTACTTGAGTGGGTATAAGCATATTTTTGAAGAATGAAGATCGTGCTTCGTGACGTGCACAGCCAAGTAAACTAGCATCATGACAGGGGTGATCCATAAGCTTACATGTAGCCACATATAAACAACCAGGTGAAGGAATTAGCTGAGCTGAAGAAACATCCATCATTCAATATCCATCATGTCGAGCTCACTATTGACATTATTACAGCAATTCTACCCTCCCGCGCCAACCTTCACCGAGAAGAATATCGCGGCCGGGAGCCAAGTAGGCAAGGTATTCATTATCACCGGCGCTAATTCTGGTATATCATAGAGATGAGAGGGTAGTTGATGCTCAAGACTAGATGTGCTGACTTCCATCTAGGTATTGGCCTAGATCTGGTGAAATTTCTCTATCCCACAGGCGCCACAATATATCTCGCCAGCCGCTCACTTGAAAAGATTCAGAATGCCATCGTGCAAGTATCTTCCATCTCCCCTGCACCAGCAACCCCCGCCACGCTCAAGCCTCTCCACCTGGACCTATCGGACCTCACCACCATCAAACCCGCCGCTGCGTCCTTTGCGGCTCAAGAGTCACGCCTTGACATCCTCTGGCACAACGCCGGCTTCGGCTATGCACCCGGCAGCGTGACAAAGCAGGGCCTAGAAGCCCACACCGGCGCCCATTGCGTCGCCCCACTGCTCCTCACCCAGGAACTTCTCCCGCAGCTCCAAGCGACCGCGAAATCCGCGCCCAAGGACAGCGTCCGCGTCATCTGGACAGGCTCCGTGCAGATCGACATGAACTCGCCATCCGGGGGCGTCGACTTCGCCCGGATCGAAAAGCCGACCACCAATCAAGACCAGGACTACGCCGCGTCTAAAGCCGGTAACTATTTCTTGGCAGCGGAGGGGGCTAAACGCTGGGGCAAGTACGGGATTATCAGCGTGTGCGAGAATCCCGGGAATTTGTACACGCCTATCTGGGTAAACACTAGCTGGTGGTATGTAGCGTTTCTCAGGATCTTTATCTTGTACCCGTCAAAATATGGTGCGTACACGATGCTCTATGCTGGGTTCTCGCCGGATGTAAATGAAGATACCAATGGCGCATATATCTGGCCTTGGGGTAGGATTCGACCTGTCGGACGAAGCGATGTATTGCAGGCGGTATCGGATGGTAAGGCGACGGAATTTTGGGAGTGGTGCGAGAGGAAATGGAGGCAGCATGTTTGAGAGCTTATAACTCAGCTTATAACTCCGGACTTTAGCACCAATAGCGAACAGTATAAATTGATACAGTAGTACATTTTGTTTATAGTGCGTAACATATATATTTAGCAGGCTTATACTGAACAGGTATAATGTAGTATTCAGAAGGTAGATTTTTTTTAATTCTCCGTAGTTAACTAATTTGATATTAATCGTAATACATTTCTTGAGTCCTAGCCTAGCATTATAGAATTACACCAGATCTCTTCGTGCCCAATTACAATCTCATTGCCACAACCCCTTTTAACGCAAACCTTACCTACGTACCTAAGCATGGCTCTTTATTTACCCCCATGTCAGTATCCTCGCATAGATAGTCTAGGCCTCTCAAAGGCGCGTAGTTTCCTAATCCTCGAAGTAGGCGGGATCGTGCTATTAAACCCACACCCTGCCTCCACGCACGACGAAACAGTATGGATGTATCTGATCTTGCCAGATTCAACTCTGAACATATGGCTGTCCGGCATTGGCTTCTCGCCTTGCGTTCTGTCCAGCCCAGGGAATCCGAGGTAGATGTCAACGACACCCATGACCTCGTCCACGACGTAGCGGCGGTTGGTGACTACGAGTGTCGACGGTAGACCTGCGAGCGTGCATGAATCGCCAGTCATGTTAAGGGGTGCCGTAGATGCGCCACCTTCAAGTCTGGAGCAGGGAATGCCAAAAGGTACGGTTACGTTCTCGTTCTTGAAACGGTTGAAGTATGCATCACCGGCCGCTTGGACGACCTCGCGGCTGTCTCGCTTGTCCTCGGGAATAGGATCCCAGTTCTCCTGCGAGTTCCAGTACAAGTATCCGGTAGCATTGAAAGCCCAGTCACCAGTATCCGTCACTATGGATTCGATCAACGAGATCTTGCTATCGTTGTTGAAGAGTATGCGCGTGCCGATGACATACTGGTGCGGGTTACTCGCGGCGATGATCTCAGTGAAGGTTGCGCAGTTGACGGTGTCGTGGATGCTACGGTTATGGTCGATTTTGATAGCTTCGGTCAAGACGCCTTCGCCGATAGATTTGGGAACTTCGTTCTCGGTGTAAGTGACATTGGGTGCCGCCAGTGCCGCCACATCGTCGCTAGACCCGGCAGCTTGAGCTGCAACATACTTGTCAGTGGCCCCTGCGAGGAAGTCTCTCGTGCATTCGGCTGACGCCGATGCAGAGAATAAGAGCCACCCTAGCAGGATGGAGGTAGCCATACTCCAAGTACCCGTCTTATACAATAACTAATTAGTGCAAAGAACTATTTAATCCGGTATTAACGACAACGACTTAATACGCCTTCTTCGCGTATCTTGTGAATTGGATGTGTCTACTGTTATATAATTCCCATACAGCCTCTTTTCCATCCAGACCTTGCTTCGCGGAGAGCGCTCGCCCTTCAAAACCAAAACAGCCTATTATGCCATGCCTATCCTAAACTCCCCAACCCTGTCGCTGTAACTTGAAATCATAAAAATTGAACCAATTAGTTACTTTTAACAGCAAGTCAACTCGGTAAAAATTTAAATTGCGGTAGCAATCTCGACGCTACGTAATCCTCCCCCTGAGGCTCTCCCGGCTGTCAATGGCTATACACATAGCCACCCGATAAATTGCATCTACGCAAATCTCTCGGCAAATAAGAAATCGTGGGGTATATCGTATATGATCTACTCTATTCGGCACCAAGTGAGGAGTTGGACGTGCTTTGTATATAAGAACTACCTAATGTCTACGTAGGTATGTTTGTAGTTCTAGATTGAACAGTCCAATACGTAACCGAAATCCTCGGGATCGGATCTAATAATAGACAATACGTTGGACTCGCGCGAACGCTACTTCGCAATCCCAAGATCATCATGACACATCCAACTTTAGCCCAAGGACAATCGAGAGCAGACTCGCCCCTGCATCAATGCGTTCATTTATACTCTACGTCAGATGGTACAAGGAACAGAGGGAAAGAAGCTATAGAAACTAAATGGACTTTTGGAAACTTATGTATTCAAGAGCTACTAACGTGTGAGGTAAATATTGAGCTTAGAAGATACCTAGTTAATCTCTACATTGTGACCCCTAGATCAGTACTATACCTACATTGATTGATTTTTAGCATTGTCACTCAGCAGATTCACAAAGTATTGTTGAAGATGGGATAGAAATAACAACTAGTGCCGGGCGCTCTAAATCAGTATTTTTATTCCATATTGCTTATGGACGAACTTTTGAGGACGCTACCCTATACTATGCATTAAGTAGGACAGTGAATAATGTACACCTCCCTCAACCGCTGGTCAAATATTGGTCAGGCCTAGGGTGATCATCAGACGCTTCGTCAACTTATTCGTACACTCATCACTCATATTTCTTCTTGCCAGATCCGTTTCTCTATCGGCCCTACGGAATACAGAAGTCGATCCAGCTACCTAAGTAATCCAGTCGATTACGGCTGCTGTCTGCGAATTCGTGCTCTCGATATATCTCTTCGAACTCCTTGTAGTTTAGTCTACCCCAGCCACCCCTTTCCCTTGCCTCCTGTTCAGCAAGGTCAAGACGCTTCCATGACATCAGTGTAGAATGCGATATGTGGTCCGGGGCGTCGAGATCAATACTCTTCAATTCGGTAGCTTCTTCGTTCTTGGACGCGTCCGAGCCGTTGTTCAGCTTCTTGAATTTAGTGTTGCTTTCCGCCTGAGATGTGAGATGCTTATTTGATGTTTGCGCTATACTATTGGGTCGGTTCTGGGGTAGAGTAGGGTCACGGTATTCCGCGGGCTCTGAAGAGCTGAGGTCCTTTGACGAGACGTCTATCTCTTCATTAACAGCATTTTCATTACTGTCCTCATTCTGTACCGTTTCGGCTGCACGCGATCCATCGTTTATGTTAGAGTGGTTAGTACTATAACCGCTGGTTGAAAGTAATTCAGCTAAGCTCCGCTGCGAGATTGGAGGGCTCCCTTCCGGGGAGTGTACTCGAGGTCCTGCCGGCGACTGGTCTCTGGATTCCTCGTCTTCGCTTTCAAGGTCGATCGAGCTTAAGAGCTCTCGATACTTCTCACGCTGTTCTTTAGTTTCCGCCGCCTGGACAGCGAGATCCTCTTTCTTCTTGAAAATCTCGTCTAAGAGCTCGTTGAAAGCCTGTTGCGTGACCTGGTAGAGGATTTCTTTACCAGCATCTCGCTCCGCGTCCGGGATTTCCATTCCTCCCCATCTCTCCGGTACACTTCGCGAAGAAGTAGACGGGTTGGACCTGGTTTCAAAATCATCCGCATCTTCAGCGAAGCGAACCTTGGAGGATGATCTTGATCGAGGAGAGAGAAAATGGGGCGCTGACTTGGATGACTCGGCGATGCCATTCAAGTTCAATAGCACATCCTGGTTTTCATCCCATCCCTGTGGAGGCGCAGCGCCTTCTTCCTCATCTAGATAAAACTGACGTCGTTTCCACCTCTCAAGAAGCTTCTTTCGAGCAAGCAATCTCTTCCGTTTGTCAATACCTGATCGGTGGCTATTCGCTACAATTGCTTGATGTTGAACTCTGAGCTGACTCTCTGTAGGTAATGTATTTGTAAATCTACTGGCATCGGGAATAGCCCGGGTAGTGGTTGGCTCTGGAGCTTCACTTGGTGGGTTGGGATCAGCAGGTTCACCCTCATCGGTTTCATCGGCGCCTTCATCTTCGGGTTCGCTTTGTCCATCCTCATCAGACGAACCGCTCTCGACCTCATCTAGAGAATGCTGCTGTTCCTGATGGATAGACTCCAGAATATCTGTAATATGCGGGTATTCACCAGAGAGCAAGGATGCCAAGTCGACCGTAGTATGAGGGGGGTTAATTATCCCGGACCAGTAACGAGTATCCCCGTCGGGGGATTGTGGTCTCCTAGAGGATCCGAATGACTCCGTGAAGAGGCTCTGGCTAGCGTTTCTAGCAAATAAATTGCTTAGGATTTCTTCGCGGCTGCCTGTATCTAGCTTATCCTCGTTGATGACTCCTTTGCCATCGTTGACCTCAACATCTCCGTTTGAACGGAATATTTTACCCTCCATCGGTCTCGAATGATCAGCCGAAGGGACTCTACCCTCCCGACCAAAGAGACTACTTAAGGGTTGTCTACCATTGATAAGCTGCTGAGCTTCGGTGGTCGTCATCATGTGATCATCAAGGCCGTCAAGAATGTCCTTATGCATCTGCTTGTACAGCACATAATAAGCCCGGAACATACGTAGAAAGTCTCGTCGGCTGACATAACCGTCACCGTCAATATCGTAACCGTCAAATGTTCGTTTAAGTTTGTCTTTCCTCTTCCTGTACGATACGCCGTGGAGAAACTCTTCAAAGCCAATGAGGTCGTCGTGGTTAGTGTCGTAAAAGGCAAACATACGGTCGTGGATAAGGTTAGGTGCTGCGTGCCGATAACCGCCAGATGGGACGAGACACCGTTCAAAAGTCTTGCGATCCATAGCCAAACCGAGTCCATTAGGATCATCTCTCCATTCAGTATTGGCCATAAAAGTCCACTGTTCCCAGAAAGCATCAAGTTCAACACGTTCGAAGCCAGTATCTTGAGACCACCTGGTCAAGAGATACCGTGGTATACTGCGTATAGAGTTGTCGGGATCACCTGGATACCAGGCCGGCTGTACATGTCGAGTTCCGAAGGGTGGAGCAGGTATTTTGACTTTATAGAAGACGTGCGTCTTGTTGTGCAGACCCTGAGATTCGCATACCTCGCACAAGTCAAAGTCAGCGCAGTTGGCACAGCGATATCGAATTCCGCGTATGGGAACCATGCCGCAACCATTACACTGACAGCCACGATGCACATAGGCGTTGCGCCTCGCGTTATCTTCGGACACACGGAATAAGAGTGTAACTATATTCTCGCCGGTCCGCTGACGCGGGGCCTGGTTGCTGTCGTTATACCATTCGGTCGGGTTCTGTTCATCGGTGACGGTAACATTATCTGGTGGGACTGGAAAGGGAATGTCGATATTACCTGCATCGTCATTTTCGTCGCCGTGCGAATCAGATTCTGAGGAGTCGTCATGGGGATGGGATGCACGGCGAGGTCTTCTCACGGCGTTACGGCGATGCAAACCAGGCCCCGTAGCAGTAATATCAGACTCTAAACCGCGATTCTGGCTTTGGCGATAGTAGTAAAAGCCTAAGGAGGCCGCCGCAATGGTGGAAATCACAGCGATAGTTACTCGCGGGCGCGTCAAGGCTGAAGCCACTGCTGAAGAGGATAAATATGCCATGGTAAATGGGTGGCGCTCATGGCGAATACAGATGAGGCGAGCGGAACATAATCAGGCGAAGAAAGGTTAAGAAAGTAGTAATAGATGAATCTCGTGCATTGTAAAGGTCGTTGTTGCTATGTAAATGCAAACCTTCCTATGCTGGCTACGACGTGATTTCTTCGATGTGCTAAATGGAAATGACAATATGAAATTTAGCTGAGATCACCTAAGCTAACCCCACAAGTGACCTACGTACCCTGGGCACCTACCAGATCTTGGGTATCTTGTATAAGGTACAGGTACAAGTACAAGTACAAGGTACCCAGGTAATGCAGCTAGGTGGCTCCCAGCGGTGTCACGCCAGGTACAATACCTGGTATCCACTGGGTAATTACCTCATCATGCCTATACCGGTAGAAAAACATCACCATACATAGGTCCAACATTTTAATATAGTGGAAGCGTTTAATGATGACCTCAAAAATTACATTGCTATCTACTGCAAACAAGGTGGAAGTATGGCTGTACTCTTAAGAGCGAGACACATGCCCCTTCAGTCGCACTCCTTCTCTAATATACCTCATCGCACTCCCACGGCTACAAGCAACCTTATTAAATCAGCCCTGCGTTTCGAATGTTATATACAGGTTAACACTGCAATAATGGCCAACACGTTGGACAACACCATCAGGACCTTTCGCACCTAGTTCTCTGGGTAATTTGCCTTTACGGTGATGTTCTGGGGGCCTGAGTAGACTTGCACAGTCCCGGTCGGTGACTGCTGGTTCGTCCATACGATCTGATCCGCCGAAATAGTGTGGATGGCATATGCCTCCTGATACCAAAGCTCAAGGTCCGCTCCGCCGTCTGAGCGCTTAGTCAAGTTAAAGAATGTCGATGGGTCGCTGCACGCAGTCTTCACAACGGAAGGGAAGACTTGGTAGGTTCCCGGCCTTGCTGAGCATGTTGTCGAGTTCTGGCCGCTAGAGTACGACCAGGTGAGTTCGACGCTGTTAAAAAGGTTAGTAACAGGTTAACTTCTATTAAATTTTGTGTCGACTTACTATCCGACCGACGAGTGCGGAGTAGCTCCTGCAGAGAACTTGGAGATGGAAAATGGTGCTTGGGTTCCCTTCGCGCTGGCAAGACCAGTAGTGGCGAGAAGGCCGATAAGCGATGCACCTGAGAACAGCTTCATCTTGAAAATGATAGTTGATTAATTCTAACGAATGTCTAGCGAGAGTCTGGTTTAAGCGAGAGGGCTGAAGCTGTAACGAAGATGAAAGCTAACTTGGACATTTCTTGATGCGACCTTCTGGGTTTATATATATGCCTGATGGTACCTGTCATCATCGAATCCTACCTGCCTCTGAATGGTCCCAACCAAAAGGAAAGGGGGCAAGTCAATTAACGGCTCTTCACTTTCTCCCGACGATCGATACTTCCCGTTGGGTCTAGAATCGCATTAGATGGTAAGTGTAGCCTCAAATGCATGTAGACGGCGGTCTATGATAATGATTTCAGTGGAGAAATAATGATCCCCCCTTTCCTACGATGGGGAATGGTACCCTCCCTACCTCTCCTAACTTCCTCACCGGCACTGCGAATCGTTTTCTATTGGTCCCAATGATATCAGTTTAGAGGCTTCTGGTGCCTTTCTCGATTTACCCAGTGCTGTAGTGTTCTGAGACATGCTCAAAATACTGTAGCATGGCAGCCACGGCAGGCCTCGTATTCCACTCGAGGCTGAAACTTATCGTCCGATTCGCTCAAACTCACAATGGGCAATGGTAGATCGTCGCCTAAACTGCAAAACGCTACCCAAAGTGTAGCTATAGGGCGCTGGCCTTATCCCTAAAGAGTAGTGAACTTCATCTTTCAACACGATAAACGGTCGGTCCAATTAGGTCCAATTAAATGTCTCAGTATAGAATATACTTGGTGGCTTGCCATTTGGCATATATAGTGGGCTAAGCCTTCCCCTAGCTATTGATCACCGAAATGTCAGAGATGCACTCTTTTACAACGTTGCAAGAGTCGGCCCTTCCAACAAGATCGGAATCGGGCAGAATAAGGAGCTATATTAGTTTTACGATTATGTTACTCTAAGACTGTATATCTTTTTTCCATAGTCAATTCTCACTGTTCTCGGGGACCCCGAAATCTCTTTATGGTGTTGAGGTTACAGGAGCTGAGCAACGATAGACTGTTCGCTTCATCATATTTTTCATATTGCTTACTCGATAGGAATAGGCCGAGAACTGTAAAACCTGACGCACCAATACCATATATCTAATATCGCACATATCCTTGCCTTCAAAATATCTCGGGGGGCCTCGGAGCTGAAGTGTAACGCAATACTCGTATAGACCATATCGACACGACGCTAAGAATTATCATACATAGATCATTCCGAGCTACAGCACTTAGTGAGATAGGATGCTGTTAAGTATATATTTGTTTTATAATGTAAAATGGTCTAATAGGTAATTTAGTATAGTTATTTTTCTTTATTCTTTTTACCATATTAGCTGATAACGATCTTTAATCTCTACATAAATGTACATAGACGTGTAGGTACTTGGGAGTTAACGGCAAGAGGGCCTAGACGGACAGCCGGGTTAGCGGCTTCGGCATCTAAAATTAGGCAACCCCACCCCCGCGACTGTCAGTCACGATAATGAGATACATCGGTACCCAATAACCAACCACAGCCACAGCATACATATGTACATACCTAGAGGCGCAGCAGATCGGCTTGCGTTATGCTTTGTCTCGGCGTACGCTGGAAAGTCACTAATAGGACAGGCAAAACACACGCGTGTATTGTATCAGCCCACCTGTCCACGTCAGCTGGCCAATTCAAGAGTTTTGGGATTTTTACAGATAAACTGCCTTTCTAAAGAGAGACTGCAACGTTTCGCCTTAACCTGCAATGCCTTCGTACCTCTTGTAAATTCCCTAGGTACCTTAAACAGACGCTCATTCCTACGCTACCTTACACTCGTTAATAACACCCACCTACTACAACATACAACATGGCTCCGGTACACGAGAGGCCCGGACTCTTCATTTCCGATCACCTACTCCGAAGTGCGAGAGCTGCCGTGGTGGCAGCCGGGCCCGAGGTTGCCAAACTGGCTCGGCGGGATGTCATATCACGCCGCGACTTAACTGTTACCAGCGATGCCCAAAAGGTTACATTGGGCATTATCGCCGTCTATGTCGTCGTTATTGCCATTTTATGGAACGTTCCTTATGTGCGATGGTCATTGTGGCCTTTTAAGGTACCTACTAACTGTTGCCTACGTAACTTGCTGGGTATCGGGCTTTCTTTACTAACTATATTTTCTAGATGCTTGTTATCGCATTTCATGAATTTGGACACGCTATAACTGCCGTAAGTAGACATTATGAGCCCTTCGCCTTTTCATACATCCTAGATTTTTCTCTGTCGAGTTAATAAGGGAGTCAATATCCCCTAGCATGCCTATAGCTAAACACATATTACTTCAAGATGCAAATACTAACTCGTTTTAAAGTGCTGCACGGGTGGACGTGTCAAATCCATATCTCTTGACCCTCGTGAAGGGGGTGTCACTCATAGTACGTATCCAAATATTATTTTCTTTTTCTTCTTATACTTATTAAAGATGCTGACTCTTATTATTAGTGGTTGGAGGAAACAGTGCCATCACATTACCCGCTGGTTACCTAGGATCCTCCCTCATTGGCGCCCTTCTAATCTTCTGCGGCTTCGACATTGTCGCAAGCAAGATCGCTAGTCTAGTTTTAGGCGTATGTTTCTTACTGACACTCTGGTGGGGTAAACGAGATTGGCTTACGATCGTGACTATTCTGCTTGCCGTCGGACTCTTGGTGGCATTCTGGTTCATTGCCCACGCCGAACCGTTGCGATTCTTTGTGCTCTTCATCGGTGTGATGAGCTCACTATACAGCGTTTGGGATATTGTGAGCTTTGAGCAACGTCTCGTATATATTATTAATGCTAATTGATTTCTAGTGCGACGATCTGATCCTCCGCAAAGTCAATAGTTCCGATGCCAGTGTGTTTGCCCAGCGCTACGGTGGCTCTTCTCAGTGTTGGGGCGTCATCTGGTCCATTATTTCAGTTTGCTTTATGGCTGCCGGGATTATTGCCGGGATTGCCGCATTCCCACAATCATTCGCACAACAAGAAGAGGATTCGAAGAATTTTATTCCGACTCTCTAAGCGACTAGTTAGGATAATCGGTTTCGGGGTTATGAAGTTACGCCTCGATAATTCGTTATGCGGAGTTTTGAGGCTTCTATGCAAGGCTTGTGCAGTTTTTTGGTCATGAGGAGGACATACCCATAGGTTGTTCTTTTTTTCAGTCTATTGTAGATACCCTTTATTATTAACGAATGCCAGACGATAGGTCTGATGCGGGTTTGTTCTTTTATTCAAGTTGTCTTTGTTCTTGTATTCTACTTGGTCAACCGTACCTATTTGCTGCCGCGTAAGCTTTAACCCAATAGCGTCTCCATATCGCGAACACTAGAGTCTAATAGTTAGTGCTTGGTATAACGAACATTTGATTTCCGACTTCTCGTAATTACGCAATTCTCGTATTTATACGTGATAGCCACCTTCTAAGAAAAACAAGTTTATTTACTCAAGATTGCCAAGAGTAAGTTTCAGGATGTGTGCTGTTCTGCGACCTAATTTAACGAGGTATGAGTTGAACTTCGAAGTGCATGTTCTGATATCGTTCTTTCTAAAGCCTCTAACCACTAGCAAAGGCTTTTATTTCAAAGACTTTCCTAGGTGTAGAGTCGATCTTATGACTTTATGACCTCATACCAAATTTATAATACTATTGTGGCGCATTTGCTGTCTTTCAGCTGAGCCTGGTAGTAGTACCAAAAAAAAATCATCCTTGTTTGAAGTTGAAATTGTAACCGGACACGTAAACTCACAGCCTCATATTCCAACCTCCATTATAGATCATGTTATTAGACTTTTTTTTTTCAAATCAAAGAATTATACCTATATTAAACCTCAAGATCCGGTAAATTATTGTCATAGAGAAGCACAACACGCTAGCTCAAGTTTATTCAATTGACGTTTTTACGTGTAGCAGCACCTAAATCTCTCACACCTATTATATATTTTCAAGATGGGCGTTGCAGGCTTCATCTCACGTCTGAGGAGCGTTATAAAACCTCCAAATCGGAAGACAAACCCCCAGGAAAAAGAGAATGTTCAGGATTTCACAGTATCATTGGAGCAAACCGAGTCTACATCGAACGATTCGTCACCATCAGGACTACAGACACCGAAATCGAATAAAGGACTACGAAAACCCTCGGCTTCGAGCGGACAGTCGTCAAGCAAACTAAGCACCGAGCAAAACGTAGACCCTGAGCCTACAGATTACCTATACTTTGGCGAAGGCATATCGTCGGCAGAAGTCTCCCATTCTCTATCCAAACGAAGCCAAAGTAAATCACCTAGTATCCGACCAGCCCAACCGTCGTCGACGATTGGGACTCACAATAACCCTACTACTAGCAGTGGTAAAGATAACAGTGGATTTTTGAAGACGGGAATGGATACACACGCAACTCAGATGGTATATTCGAATTTGACGTATGGAGGATCGCTACAGTACGATTATGCAGGGACTCAGGCACCAGGCGTAGCAGGTGTCGATTAATACGACACGAAGAGGATTCAATCAAGTTTCCCTGCCCTGTATTCACTGCCTCGTATCCATTTTTATTTACACTAGTATGATACCAGTTTAGACCCTAGCAAATGTAGATCATATCATGCAAGATCATTTGTACGGTACAATCCAACCACTAGCATCGAAGCCACCGGGCGAGCAATACAGCGGTTACAAGGAATTATAGGGCATATAAATGCGATTAGAAGGGAATCGCAGCTAGCGATATCCACCCGCAATAGGTAATACATAAGTCCAGCCGAGGCATCTGAGACCGGCGCCAGTAGAGTTGAATGGCGTCGTTAGAGGCGAACTTATATAATTTTGTCATATATATAAACTTCTTGAAGCTATATATATATAAGTAGCACACGCATATTTAGTCATACTTGATCCAACGCTCATCGCTTGAATAATAAATGTAAACCGAGATTCCCTTTTATAAGTTAGCACATCCTACATCCCATCCCATGTATGCATTTTACCCTCAACTTTTATGTCGTATACATAAATCCAATACGTATGTAGTCACAAGTTAATAAATCAGGCCAGGAACAAAGACCACAGCGACCTTCCCGTCCGTCCAGGATGTGGTCAAGAGTCCAGCCTTCCCGACAGCAATGTGGCAGCTCGAGCCGCATCAAAGCGGCTTCCTCCCCGTCGCTGCCGGGAGAGGCGGACCCATAAACATAAGTTGGGAAGTCCACGGCGACGGTCCTATAAAACTCATAGTGAGTAACCTATTAGTTACGCCCAGTCGAGGAATATCTCTCCCGCAGTGAGCCTTACTCAAGAGAAAACGAACAAGACTCACAAAGCCCTTCTTCACAGCTCCTCTGCGGCCTAGGATTCTTTAAAACCGCCTACCAGCGGCAAACCATGCACTTCGGACACATCCACGGATCACACTACTCCGTCCTGATCCTCGACAACAGAGGCATGGGCCGCTCCGATAAGCCGCTGTCGCGGTATAGCACATCGGCTATGGCGCGCGACGCGCTAGAAGTGCTCGACCATATCGGCTGGACGTCGCCGCGGGAATTACATGTCTGCGGCATCAGCATGGGGGGTATGATCGCGCAGGAGTTGGCGTATCTAGTGCCGGAGCGCATCGCTAGCTTAAACCTGATTTGCACGGCTGCGTGTATTGAGAACACGACTACGTTCACCGAGAATATGGTGAACAGAATCACGATGCTGCTGCCGAAGAGTCTAGATCGGAGTGTGCAGTATGCGGCCGGGGCCAGTATGTATTCACTATTAATATTCCCCCTTACTACCATTTTCGCCGGTTCTTATTTACATATACATCCACCCTCCCCCGAGCTGAGCTGGGCATAGTATTATGTATATCGTATTAACCTCCTCCAGTCTTCCCCGCCAACTACTTAACCGCACCAGACAACGCCGTTGTCCCCGACGAGACCGTCCCGCGGTGCAAAATCCCAGCCGGCGGCTACCTCAAATTCAACACCAACTACGAGCGCTTCGCCGCTCAAGAAATCACCAAGCAGCGCGACACAAGTGGATTCACCAAGAAGGGATTCCTACTGCAGCTCATCGCGGCGGGCTGGCATTACAAGAGTCCGGAGCAATTAAAGGAGCTGGGGGACAAGGTAGGCCGCGAGAGGATCCTAGTTATGCACGGGACTGACGACGGGATGATATCAACGCCTCACGGGAGGAAACTGATAGAGTGGTTGAAACCGGGCGAAGGCTTAATCGTGGATGGCCTGGGTCACGCTCCTATCAATGAGCGAACGCAATGGTTCAACGAGTTACTCGAGGCGCGATGCGCATTAGGCGAGAAGCTGAGTGGACGGTGAAGAGATAGTAATACTAAGTATATTTCTGCATATCAAACTACATTATCAGAGAGAGAAAAATAGTTATTGACGCGTGTCTTATACGGATTGGTGAAAGCAACGTAGCAAACACGACAAGCATCGTTGAGTTAATACATAATCTTCGCGTAGTCGCATTGTGTGGGACGCGAATACGCCTATTCCGCCCAACCTAGGTATCTCATATCGAATCTTCAAGCCCATTAAAACAAAAATCCATCCATACCTTATTCGCGCCATTTTCTTCGACTTGAGTAGCTAGACTCCCTCAATCCAGGAGGTTCCCGCGCAAGCGTCCAAGAGCATTCTCTACCCTAACTTTCTAGCTTATAGTGGCGATGAAGCTCTTGTACTGCTCATCCTCGCCCATTGGTTTTGTTATAGGTTTCTGCGGCGGAGTTGCCGTAGAAGAAACCTTGCTGTTCCACAACACCTTAGACTGCTGAGGTTGATTTATCGGATCTACCTTTGGCGTACTAGTGCCCTCCTCTACTTGCTCCTCCTTATCCGCTTTTGGCAGACGCATGGCAAGGAGCACGTACTCAGCCCGTGTCATATTATCCATTATATCATCCATGTAGCGTCGCACCTCATCCTGAGGAGCAACTACCCTGGCCAAACTCTCCAGGTGTTTAGGTGACTGCGCATATATCCGGATCGTCACAGGCTGATAATAGTCTAATGCGGGATCCCCTCCGTACTCTAGTTTACTTCCCTTTCGTACGATGAGGAAGGATGCAACGGCCTGAGTAGGGTTGACATATTCGACGATGCTATACTTGGGGAACAAGTACCTGTCACCGGTACCTCCAGAAAATTCCAGTACGATGGCCGAGATATCCGGCTTGATAGATGGTGGCGGTCCCTTTGAGCGTAGCGCCTGCTGTGAACTAGACGCATGAGCAGGTTGTCCAGGCCCGGTAAGTGATGCCTTTCTCGATACAGAACCGTTCTGTACAGTAGGACTCTCTACCCCGTTTGCAGTCGTTGTCTGAGAAGCCCCTGTTGTTAGCTGCTGAGGTTTTGAAGTTTCCTTCACTACAAGATCTTTCAGCTTATCAAGAGTTGTCTTCAAATCTGTGGTATCTGAGAATTTCGTTTTGCCCTCAGCTATTCTCCTAACAATATCCCGCGTAGCCACGTCATCCAAGGCCTTCTTCACGAGCAGAATTACTAATGGATCGCTTCCTGATGGTGTCCTCAGATCATTAGATCTCTGATGCGGGTTGGAAGCGAGAACGATTTCAAGTATAGTTCGGACCTCGTCGGCGAAATACTTCACCGTTCTTCCATCTACGATGAGCCTATCCGCTGATGGACCCTGTTGACCCCCTTTTTTCTTATAATCGGCCGTAATCTGGTCAATTATCTTTTGAAAGTGCGCCAACTCAGCGGGTGCGGCGTCGCCAATAGCAACGCGCTTCATAAGATCACGGAGTTGGGGGTCTTCAGATGCTCTCTCTGCTAACGTAACTATTATAGGATCAGCACCGGGAGCAGTCGGCGTTGCCGGTTTTGCAGTTGGCGCAGAAGACTTGGCTGGCACAGGGACGGTCGGTCCCGTGACGGCTGTGGTTGCTCCTGAGTTAGGAGCATGTAGCGGTCGGTTGGTACTCAATCCGGGCTGAGAGGGCCCTCTAGACTGAGGGGGTGCTGGCTGTGAGGGGCCTGACGTGGGAGGGATCGTCGGTGGATGCTGAGGAGCGGCAAGGACCGACTCTAGGCCACGTGGAGAGGCTAATGGCTTATTAGGAGGTATAGTAGTAGATGGAGGTCGCTGTAGATCTAATTGCTGCGTCTGCGACTGAGGTTGTGTCTGGACTTGCGCTTGTACTGGCGGTTGCGCTGTCGAGGGTGGCTGCGAGAGTGTCTGAGCCTGCGGCTGTGAAGGCGAGGCTACCGGTGCGCTCGGTGTGGATGGTGTGCTCGGTTTCGGAGGAGGGGGCATGGCACCATTTGGAGGACCATATTGTACGATGGGTCGGAAAGTAGAGTTGGTAGTAGGAGCAGGCTTTGGATCTTTGACAGCGTACATGGTAGCCTCGAGAACGTGAGGCTCGACAGTAATCGTAACTTGACCAATCTTGGTCATACTATCTTTAGGAGGGTTATTGGGGTCTTCTTTGACGACGCCTTTCCGTTTCGTGGGTTTGGTCCAGTACTTCTCAAAGACGCCTTCGTGAGCCCATTTCTGACGCGATCTTAAGAGTGATTCAGCTAAGACACCACTAAGATGATAGTATTAGCGCATATTCTACCGATAGAGAAGGCTAAACAAATATACCTTTCTTGAATGGACTGGTAGTCTTTACTTAAAAGATCATCGGGTTGCGGATGTTCAACGGTCGGTAAGGGATTACCGGCCTGGATAGATTTTGGTAGAGGAGGGTCTTCCGGAACAGTTTCAGTAGGTACCGGAGTCGATGCCGATGCTGGAACTGGAGTTACAGATCGCTCGGGAGGCGTCGCAGTTCGTTTTTTGGAGACATGTTCAACTCTTGCGGCAGCCCTCGCCGGTAGCTTTCGTTTTCTCTCCATCGAAACGAGGTGTACAAGGGCTTCTACCGCCCGAAGAAGCTTGAGCGAGGAATCGTAGAGGTGTGAAGAGAAGGAAAAGAGACGCTATATTCCATCAATAGAAGGAAAACTTTAAGTGCATTTTGATAATAATAATAATAATAGCAATCTCTTAAAACGATAATGATAATGCCAATGCCAAGGACTAGCTAATGTCACGTAGTGGAAAGTTACTGTATGGTAAGAGGAGAAGCACGAGAATACTGCGTAAATAAGGGCAAAAGTCTATCAATAACGTAGGGTAATTCGATGTGAGATCGGCTTTGATTTTCGATTGAGTGATGGGATATAGGAAACTTTTGAACAGTAGCTCAATCAATAATAAGGGAAGAAGTGAGAGTTTGTAATTAGTGGTGGAAAGGCGGGTCTATTTTTTTGATGTACCTCTTCTAGATACGCTGATACGGTACCTTAACTAAATCCTTATAGGTTATCCGGGGAGGATCAGGCTATCAGGGTTCGCCGCAAGACCCGCATTTATATGCAAGCCTTATAGCTGCGTTAATACGTAAAAATCCAATTAAACCATATTCTGGCTTAGGCCTATTAGTTTATGCATTTGTAAGCCCTTGGTAACATACCGGATTATATCTTGTGTAAAGCTTCAGGTACCAAGTACTTGATTTTTAACGAAAATAAATCTCACCTGCATGATCCAACATACATCCGTTATAAAGTATCTAGGTACCTAAGGTAAAGTATTATATTTCCAGCATCCCCTGACCAAATTTAATTCCTTCATTTTCATCCCTCAGAGTATACAGAATCTCCGTAGCAGTTATGACCTCGCGAACTCCACGATGGGCCATCCCCGTAGGCGTTAGTCTAGGCGTTCCATTTGGACTTTATCTGCTTTTCATCTTATTAGGCGCCTTTCCTTTCTTTCAGAGACAGTAAGGCCGTTGATTCCCGTTTATGAGATGTAGTTATAGTATGCTAATAACTAGAACACTTCTAGCTTTTTGTACTGTCATCGAATTAATACGTTGTTCTGGCATGACTTAAATAAACCAGAGTATTGGGGGTTCGCTAGTAAGTTCATGCTTGATATATATAGTATGAACGTAAAGTAGTACCTTAACTAATGTAATTAATCTAAAGGGAACCAGGTAACACCTTTCTCGCTAAATACCGTTGATGGGGAGAGCATCTACGCATGGCATATTCTACCCCTTGCAACCTACTTGAAGCACGAGGACAAGCTCCAGGCTCAACAACGAGGTTACTCGAACGATATTACCAAGACAGCGTCTTTTAAGCTGCTCAAAGATGACCCCGACACTCGCATTGTAATATATTGTATGAAGATCTAACTTATACCCCGTAGATTGCTACTAGAATACTAACTACTAATCTATAGTTCATGGAGTTAGTAAATACTCGGGATATGACGTCGGTTAGTGTTGTGATTGCTAACTTTAATACGCAACAGAACGGTGGCCATATTGCTCAGGGGTATCGCCCCGACAGTTATCACACCCTGACTGATACGTCGCATTACCATGTTCTGGCCATTGATTACCGTGGCTTTGGTAAATCGACCGGTGGGCCATCGGAGGCAGGGCTAATCCACGATGGTGTTGCTGCCGTGGATTGGGCAATGCAAGTGGCGGGCATCTCAGCTAGCCGGATTGTCATAATGGGCCATAGCCTTGGGACAGCTGTTACAAGTGGCGTCGCAGAGCATTTCGCTATACAAGGAATCGAATTCGCCGGTATCATTCTCATTGCCGGGTTTTCAGACCTGCCAACTCTTCTTTCTTCATATTCAGCAGCGGGTTTTATCCCAGTGCTTTCGCTGCTTCGCCCGATCCCGCCCGTCCTCCGATTCTTCCAAAACTTCATCGTAGATAAGTGGAAGTCAGCAGACCGGCTTGCCCATGTGGTGAGCTTGACACGAACGAGGCTACGGCTAACTTTTATCCATGCCAAGGATGACTTGGCGGTACCGTCTCGTGAGAGCGATGCGTTATTCAAATCCGCGGCTAGCGCTACTATTGGAGAAGATATAGACAACGACAACTTCTTATCATGGAAAGAACAGCGAACCCTACACAGAGATGATAAGACATTCACGACTATTGCTAAAGCTGGTCCAGATATTATCATCAGAGAAGAACTTGTGTCGTATAGTGGTAAGTAGTCTAGTCAAACAAACGAAAATCAGAGAAAATACTAACAGGACAAGGACATAACGAAGTAATGGTGTCTTCGTCAGTCTCCCTCGCCGTCATGAGATCGTTTGAGCCCGATGCTATAAGTACCTAGTTAAGCTTCTTTATATCTCGCAATACCAAACATTATAGACCTCAACCAATTCCCCAGAAAAGTGATAAAATTATCATACGCAAACTTCCAGAGCCAATACTATACTACCTTATCTTACCTATATACATTCATCCATCCATGTGCATCCACCTACATTCAATCTAAATGATCTACATCTCATGTAGTATTTTCTTTATACGAGAACCCAGTTTACATATACCTAGTTGAATGCAGGAACAGGTATGAGGTATAACACATACATATCTGCACTTACATTAGGTACCTTATACGTGCCTAAGATTGGGTAGCGCCTCCCTATCTACACCAGGTACATACATGTATGTATGTAGGAAGGGACATGCAGCTACAGATTTATAGCGGGGTTAATGTTGCCCCGCACTGTAACCCTGCCATCGATGAGATGCATTTACCTTAACTAGCTCTTAACCTGAACACAACTTCCAAGCACTTTATTTAGAGCACGCTTCATCCTTCTACTCTCGACCTACGACTTGGCACACGGCGCACGGTATACAGTACACCATGTCCGAAGAATCAAAGCCTGTCAAGGGCAAGGGAAAAGAGAAAGAGAAAGAGAAGGAAAAGGAAAGGGCTGCTAAAAAGATTCATAAAGCTATCGATGGACTGTCCAAAGACCAAGTAACCCAACTTCTCGACCTCAATCCCGCCCTCGCGAACGAACTTGGCAGCGGGAGCAATGACGATATTAACTCTGCTACCGACGCTCTTAGGCGCCTCAATCTCCAGGATATCATGACGGGATTGGCTTCCAGTGGGAAAAATGTCAAAGATATGGGTGCCTATAAGTTCTGGGCCACCCAACCTGTCCCTAAATTTGGAGAAGACAGCCCCGATCAGCCTGTCGAGGAAGGACCTATCAAGCTTCAGACTATCGACGAGATTCCCAAGACACCCGCGCCTTTGCTTGACGGCTTCGAATGGTCCACTTTAGACTTACTTGACGATAGCCAGCTGAAGGAGGTATGGGAACTGCTAAATGGTCATTATGTTGAAGATGATGAAGCTATGTTCCGCTTCAATTATTCCGCTAGTATTCTTAAATGGTAGGCCATTTACATTTCTCCCTTTTCTTTCTCTCGTATTCCTCACAGCAAAGTAGAAATTGGGGAGATTACTAGCTAACCAATTTATGTTCAGGGCCATGATGCCACCCGGATGGAAAAAGGAATGGCATCGAGGAGTTCGGGCCTCACAGTCCAAAAAATTAGTTGCATTCATCGCCGCTATTCCCGTCGAGCTGCGCGTTAGAGACAAGGTCTTACATGCCTCTGAGGTCAACTTCCTTTGCATACATAAAAAGCTTCGCTCCAAGCGTCTTGCTCCGGTACTTATCAAAGAGATTACGCGTCTATGCAACCTGGAAGGTGTCTTCCAAGCCATTTATACCGGGGGTATCGTGCTTCCAAAGCCTGTGAGCACCTGTCGATATTACCACCGAGCTATTAATTGGCAGAAGTTATACGAAGTCGGATTCAGCCCCTTACCACCAAACAGCAAGCCTCAGTTCCAAATCAGGAAATATGCTGTGCCGGAACGGACTTCAATCAGGGGACTAAGAGAGATGCAAAAGAAAGACGTTGGTGCTGTTCAAGATCTTCTCACTCGGTACTTGGCCAAGTATGAGTTGGCCGCCGAGTTTGATAAGCAGGAAGTCGAACATTGGTTACTGCACAACAAGAAAAATGCCCTAGAAGAGCAAGTCGTTTGGACTTACGTTGTTGAGGTAATCTTCCTTACCCGTGTAGGATTCTGATTGAGCTAACTGCATCCATAGGATGAACATAAGAAAATCACCGACTTCGTCTCGTTTTATTGTCTTGAGTCCTCGGTTATTGGACCCTCTAAACACTCAAACGTGAAAGCAGCTTACCTCTTCTACTATGCTACCGAAACAGGACTCACCGCCCCTATCGATAGGGAGGCCTTGAAAACCCGTCTTAACGCTCTTGTTTCGGACTCTTTAGTGTTCTGCAAGCAGTATCAATTCGATGTTTACAATGCCCTTTCGCTTATGGATAACGGCTTGTTCTTGGAAGAACAGAAATTCGGCCCTGGAGATGGCCAGCTCCATTATTATCTTTTTAATTACCGAGCGAATCCGATAGCTGGCGGTGTTGATAAAAGGAACCGCCTAGACACCGAGGCATTAAGTGGCATTGGGTTCGTCAAACACTCCAAGATCCTTAGGTATTAGTCACTAACACTATAACAGCAAGACACAAATTTGAGCTTATATGCGTACTTGGGTAGCCCGGATATTGCTGTCTTCAAGATTACCTACCTATAGGCAGCATGTGATTCACCTCGGATATCCGGAGGTATAGTTTCGCAACGAAGGGGCCCATTAACTGAATCGATTTATTACGGCTAGGTATCACATGATACTATGCGGAGTTCTCCGTGTCGGATCTACAGGGACGCCGGACCTCGAAGCTCCAGCTTACATCATCCTAGATCGCTTCAGGTCGCTTCAGGTACCCGTTCTTCGGGAACATTTTTTTAGAGGATTGCGGTAATTATTCGCTCGGGTAGATGCATTTCTAAATGATACCTGAAGTACAGCCTGAGAAGGCTTCAACAACTTTAAGCCAATCAGAAGCCTCGTGCCTGTCCCGATATGTTGCTCAATAAATTAGGATCGGAAATGCCTGTGATGTTGCCATTTATATGCAGCCAATTGATGAAGTCCTTATCGCTCTATTAAAGTATACAATTTTTCGTTCGTCCTAGCCATGAAAAGATTTGTCAAGTATTTTCTAGACGCCACAGATCCCGCTCGTACTCGCTCGCACACGTGGCAGGAGTCGGATGATATTCATCAGCGTTGTTGGTGTGTCAGTGTCTCCAGGAACGTCCACGTCTTGCGAGTCAATGCGAATACCGTGAATCAAAGTAGAGGCCCGTGAGTCTGTGGCGTTCCGTGAGTAACATGACTCAAGTTGCCTTAGAGGCTCCCGGGAAGCGGGATATGATCGAGATTCACGTTCTCGAAGGCTACTACCTCTTCCGTTGTTAACGACCCGGGATACTAGCGAACACCTATCCGAATATGTGCGAATACATGTTGTTGAAATGGTACTGTGAGGAGTGCGGAGCAGTATGCTTTTCTCTCTAGATGTCTCAAACCATCCTACGCATATCCCATTCACGAGAATAACCCATAGAGCATCTCCTAAGGCTACGGGACTCCCCGAAACAGGTTCTTACGAGCTTAATACATTTACCCCAGAAACCTGCTTTGAACAAGAACGAAGGCTAACTAGTTCCTTGAAGTGGTACACTAGTGATGAGGTCAAAGTTGAGGATTGTGAAGAATACGACGAGACGGGCGAGTGCGGTCACAAGGACCTCGTAAGAGAGGAGGAGTCAGATGCCAGTGGCCTCTGCGACGACTGTACGCCAAAGGAGGACGCGGAATTTTAGGCGAGAGTCTAATCTCAGCGGTGGAACTTTGAGAAAAAATAAAAAGGGCCTTTTATGGCGAGATTCGGGATGTTGAATGTGAGTATCTCAGCTCAGACTAGTCTAAGTACTCCCCAAATTATTTCTACCTATCCCTAGCCAAACCCCGCTAACCATCAGTATTTCCCCAGATACCCCGTCCCAGGCGTTGGAAATATCTTCATCCATCTGGGTAGGAAAAAAAAAGCGTCATCGGCCAAAAATATCGGGAGTCCTATCATTTGCAGGGGTGTTGGATGCCCGGCGTGGTATCTCTGGTCAAATATTTTACAAATTTATTTGATTCGATCGACCGACCCCCTTTTTTTTCCCCAGAGTAATAAATCAGATGACTATGGGGATATCCCCATGCCACAACGCTATATGGTGACCACATTTATATGCACAGCTAAATTTAGGCTCAGTTGGCCCTCTGGGGCCAACTTACGGGTTTCATCGATTGGTTAGCCGCGCGAATGGGACCTGGCCTGGTGTATGTATTGGTAGTTGATGTCGGATTAGTTGGCTTAGGAGTGAGTTTACGCGGATTGCATTTACATATACGCTGGAAAACAAGATATTTGAGGTGAGGTGGGATCCTCATAAGGTGAACAGAGGGTCTTGTATAGCTACAATGGGCGGCAGTTCTGATCCTTTTAAACTTGATTATGCACTGCGGTACGCGGCCCGGTGGGCCCCTGATATTTGACATGTTCCAATGCCGCCGTTATATGTGGCAATGGGTGTGTATAATGTGTAATAGATGCCATTGCTCTTTGCCGGGTAGGATTCTAGGCTGGAATGCGTGAAATCTATTCGTGCAATCGTATGGCTGGTGTAGCCTATAGCTTTCTCTCCCGTTAACGGTTCTATAATTAGCAGCTTCCCCACAGTCTTTTAACTGTCTCCTGTTATTAATAGGGTAGCATCAGAAGGCTTGTTTTACGGGTTATATAACCCTAATACTTATACACCTAGGTAATGATAATACTTATCGCTTTTATAGCTACATTAGGTACTTTAATAAGAGCAATTGATAGACTTCGGATGTATGTTTAGTAGATATATTCTGTGTATCTTCAAAGGATGGAATATAGAAGAAAATTTCATTATCTCTCTTCCGGTTTCCAAGTTTCGCAGTTAAATATGCCAGGGTGTTGTTCTATATAATTCGTATTGCTATGACTGATGATCGTTAAAGTATATGAATTGCCACGCCTTAAACCTCTCAGGGCGGGGCCATGACTAAAACTATGACCTCAAGTGCCAGAGAGACATGGTACATTGTTTATTTATATCTCATTGGCTAGGCCCTTGGTATGATTCCCGAGGTGGCACATCCTGAGTCTTTTCAAAGTCTTGATTTGCTAATATAAGTTGAACGTATATTTATGTCACGCTGGGCACTTGAGGGTAAAATGAGTAAAATTGCACACGTATCTCCAAGACAGCTATTGTAACTTGATTAAAGACCTGTAAAATGGAATATATCACACTATTCTATCTTACTATCGCTTTATCTACGAAAATATATCTAAACAGCCTCTGCTTGTTTTGTTTTAGATTGGTAACTCATAAAAAACTTGCATCCTAATCTCATACCAGTCTCGTATAATATAAGCAGCGACTATCATTTTAGTTACTAATATTATAAATGATTAAGTCTATACAGTAATAATCGTTGACTGTATAAATGTTTTGAGCCATGAAGTGGTAGCAAAATCATTTCGAAGGTAATATTCTCAAGTACTTCAGCATCCTTTGGATATTTCTGTACTACGATGTTATGTTCATAATCGAGAGTTAGTACTATATAGAGATGCAATCGAATTAGGCTTGAGCGTAATTGCATGTATGTATGAGCATGATCTCCTGCTATGTTTAGAAAGTACCTAGTTAATTTAGGCTTGATTCATGTTTTGTACAACCAGAATATCCTGCAAGTACTTGAATTATTAGAGAAACCGTATTATAAAGAAAATCGAGTGTTAAATAGTTTTACTATTATTTCTAGCTAATCTTGTTTGTAGGACATTAGACCTTTGGAAGAGCTAGCTCACTATTTATGCTACGTAATCCATAATACTTATTGGTTCTAAGACATGTTGTATAAACCCTCAGGCATTACAGTATCAAGACAGGTATTATATACTGCCTCCCCCACCGATATCCGTCACTTATAACAGATAGGAGCCGACCGAGGACCGGAACTAGATGTATATGGCGGGGGATGTTGATGATGCCATCGTAAGGCTTTGATGACATGATGGGGAGAAAGGTTGAAGCTGGTAGCCAATGAGAGTAGCGCCACAGCACGCAATACGCCCCCATTCTAGAAATAGACTAGTGAGCGGTTACTCTATCGACTCGGCCTTGCGCCAGGGCGTCGTGGGCTGCGCGGGGCACGTCAAAACGTAGTCTTCGACGAGAAAACATAAGATAATCAATAAATTGCGACATTTACGAAAGTAGTCTATGGATTCCCGTTTAGGTCTTGATAGCCATGAGTAGAGCTGGCGATTGGCTAGGTGTGAATCCTAAACTAATCTATCTATCTTCGATCAATGGCCCACCCAGCTTGGCCAGCCGCATGTGAACAGTATCCCGAGCGAACGGACTACCTACTTATTCGAGCTCCGTGTGGTGATTATATAGCTGACGTGCACTAGCCCGGCATCGAATCGGCCCTCCCTCCTTTTTACTTTTCTTTTTACATTCTGACTTGTGATACCCATCCCCACCAGATACCTAATCGCATTCTCCTTCAAATCTTTATACTGGACTCCTACTAATCACAATGGCTGACTCCCGAGCTGCACCGTAAGTCTTCTGAAATTTTTATACTGAGCTTTTCAAGCTGTCCATCTGGCTCACGCGTCGATGTAGCCTCCGCCTGGGTTCTATCGCCCCTAACTTCCAGGCCGAGACCACTAAAGGTCCCATCGACTTCCACGAGTTCGTCGGCGATAATTGGGTTGTTTTCTTCTCTCATCCGGAAGACTTCACCCCCGTCTGCACTACCGAGCTCGGCGCCTTTGCTAAGCTCGAGCCTGAGTTCACCAAGCGAGGCGTTAAGCTGATCGGTCTGTCCGCCAACACTCGTGGCAGCCACGAGAGCTGGATCAAGGACATCGACGAGGTCACGGGCGGCCATGTCTCATTCCCCATAATTGCGGACAAGGAGCGTAAGGTTGCTTACCTCTACGACATGTAAGTTGTCATCCGCCCTAGGTCTCGACACGAATTCTGACAGGGCCACCCACACCTTAGGCTTGACTACCAAGACACTACCAACGTCGATGAGAAGGGCATTGCCTTTACTATCCGCTCCGTCTTCATCATAGACCCCAAGAAGACCATCCGAACCATCCTTTCCTATCCCGCTTCCACTGGCCGCAACTCAGCTGAGGTTCTGCGAATTGTCGACTCTCTCCAGACTGGAGACAAGCACAAGATCACTACCCCTATCAACTGGGTCCCCGGTGACGACGTCATCGTTCACCCTAGCGTCAAGAACGAGCAGGCTAAGGAGCTATTCCCCGACTTCCGTATCGTTAAGCCGTACTTGAGATTCACCCCTCTTCCTAAGGATAAGGCTACTGTTTCGTAAACAGCTAAAGCTCTAGGATGGGAAGACATGGTCGTGATTTAAGGGAAATGGATACAATGTATCCAGACTTACTCGACTCTTTTGCTTTGTTATGAAAACATTGTACTGGAAGGAAGTATATCTTACACCGTGACTTTCACACCAGAAATAATCAAAATTAATAAAAAGAGCTATTCCCCAAGTTTCACCTCAGTGCTAGGTGCTACTTTGGCTAGAACTAGTGAATATGATTGTCCCACATTACCAAGCGAGCCTAAGCCTGCCTGAAACTAGCTAGCTAGACTACTGCCTTGGTTCTAGCTTTATCTATAATGTAAAAAGCATGTGAATGGCTAGAAGCTGTATTTTTAATGTGATATGTTAGCTGTGATTTTGTTGTTACGGATTATATATATACGAAGAGAATGTATGCCTTCTCGGAAACTGGGCAGTTCCTATTGATAATTCCTACTCTGCGATGGAGAATTACGACATGGCCATGTAGTGTGTGGGATATGTAAAGTTATACCCTTATAAACAAGGACTATAACTAGAAGTATAACCAAGACTATATAGCTATTTAACTATATTAACTATAGTTAACTGAGTAAGAACTGTATGTTAGAGGCACTTTCTCACCGCATAGAGCTCTAAATACTAAATATATTATTAATACACGTTATGTGAGATAGCTCGATATCATAAACCCTGAAAAAACGTGGCATTTACGCTTACTATATACACTAGGTATGCGCAAAGTCGAACATGATTTTCGTTTGAAACAGTAGTATGTTAATATACGTGGTATAGTGCATTTATAGATAAGATGAAGATACGATTATTTAAATAGGGTTTTATGCGAGAGCATCAAATATATGTAATGGAACTTACCGTCGATTCGTGTATGCATATGTTTGTAATTATTGGGTACCTACGTAAGGATCCATACGATAGTACCTTACAGGCGTTCTCCGCTATGCTCCAATGGGAAGATTAGCGTGAAATATGCATAGCGAACAACTCGGTGAGCTTACCTACCTAATGCGTGCTAGTCACTCTCGGATCAGTCTTTTTAGCGTGGCGTCAAAAGGATTAATACCCACCTTTAGTATTTTAGTTAATTCTTATTGGTCAAGTGTGATGCATAGAGTAATGGAAAAGGAGGTGGGGTTAGGAAATAGAAGAAATAAAATGGAATAAATTCATTAGTCAATCGATTAATCGATGCAGGCTACGCAGTCTTAATTCCTCCGCGCGTAGGAGTAGACCATGACTCCCCAAATTTCAAACTGGCCTCCACCCCCTTTTTTCCTACCCCTTACAAACAGGCACCACTGTTAATCGGCAAGAATACGGGAAAGTCTGTGCAATTAGATATCCTTTCAGATCTTCGGAGCGCTCGGAGAAACGAACCTATAGAAACCTATAACATAGAGGAAATAAGAGACTGCGGGACTCGGAAGAAAGCGCGCGGCATACTTACAGACGGAGCCAGGGTTCAGAAGACAGGGAAGACGTATCGTGTCGACCGAGCATTTAAGATTGTCAATTGCGACGTCGATTTTTTAAGACCTCATTTTGTTTACCAAGGACCCAAGGACCCAAGGTATGTCATCGAACATCCGGTCAATGCTTGTCGTCTATTCCTTTACCGTCTTGAATACGATCTCCCATGTTCATCAAGCTCTCGTGGCACCCCTGGCTCGGAGCCGCCTCGTGGTCTTTCGTTAGCTTTAGCCTTACAGTCGTCGCGTCTTCCCAAGACCAAGACCGGCCGAAGAAATATCCCCTGTTATCTTAATCCTAGTGCCGCGTCTCCTAATAATACTTTTCTGCTTTTACTCCTAGCTACCCTGGTATTGTATTAGAGTAGTACTCACCCGGGTTTCTGGCACCTTTCTATTTTTGAGGCTCTGTTCCTCGTCTTCTAGATCTCTTCTTCAGCCCTGAACATTGCCGTGTACTCGCGGCTAAGAGGGAGGGGCTAAAAATGTCTACATCTGGTGCTAGTCTAACCACGGGTCAACCAGACCGCCAAGCTAGTCCTCAATTCTTCGACGACGTCTACGAGAGCGAAGTAGATGATCACGACCGTCGACACGCTCACTCGAAATCCCCATCCGATCTCCTCTCCGACGTCTATCGAGGTCTCAGAAAGGCCATTCCTAGTCGGGAGGATTCTTTAAGATTTGCAAGAGTGCCTTCAAGGTTGGCCTCTCTCAAAACACACAACACGAGTCCTGTGCCGCCAGAATCTAGTGGGACACCTGTTCAAACGCGACCACCACCTCTGCAACATGTCAGGAATTTGAGTCTGCAAAATAGCCTCGAGAAACCTCTTCCAGCGCCGCCACCACCTTCACTATCCCCCTCGAGTCCCGCGCCTCCTGCGATCTCGTTTAATGCCCCTCAAGATAACTTGACTACCATAGCTGAGAGTAATATTGTCGACGACGCAAACGTAGATAGTGGGACGAACGCTATGGATTCCAACGGTTCAATGTTCCCGAACCAGATGTATAACGGTGGCATGGATATGAGCAGCAGCCAGAGCAGTATAGCTAGTTTGAGAACTGATGGTGGGGATGGCCAGAGGGATAATCTGACACCCCGAAGTAATGGACCTCACTCGGCTGGCCCCTCTCCGCCGGTGGCCTCTACGGGTAGGAACCCTTCTATTAGTGCCCCTGTTGGCACTCCCGCGACTTCAGGGTCTTCCGCTCACTTGTCCGGGTTGATGTGTAATGTTCACCGAACTACTGGCCAAGAGCCTCACCCTTTAGTCGGGGCAACGACTACGATACTTGGGGATAAGCTATATGTTTTTGGCGGGCGGATTCTATCACGAAGCCGGCCAGCTCCCCTTACCTCGGATCTTTACGAGTTGGATCTTATTCGGAGACACTGGACCAAGATTGAGACCACCGGAGATATTCCTCCACCTCGTTATTTCCACTCTATGTGTGCTCTGGGTGATACTAAGATGGTTTGCTACGGGGGTATGTCACCAACAACTAATCAACCTACGTCGGCAGCCCCCGATCAGCAACCTGAAGTAACCGTGATGTCTGATATATATATCTACGACGTTATAACAAATAAGTGGACTTATGTTCCCTCCCAGGACGCCCCGCAAGGCCGTTACGCTCACTGCGCGTGTATTCTACCTTCTTCCGCGACATTTTCGTCTCACAAGGCCCCTCTATCTGCTTTGCAACATAATCCCTCGAACGGGAACCCGAACGAAGGTAGAATTGGCATCAACATCGATGGTGCTGGAGGAGCCGAGATGGTTGTAGTTGGCGGCCAGGACGGAGCGAACCATTACATTGAACAGATTAGTGTGTTCAATCTCCGAAGCCTGAAGTGGACTTCGACACAATCGCTTGGGAAGTCCTGTGGTGCCTATCGTAGTGTGGTCGCTCCCTTACCCCCTAACGTCACCGCCAAGATAGGCAAGACTTCACGTCAAGACAGTGCGATCGGCTATGAGGCCAAGGAACCAGGTTCATCGATGCTCATCTACTCGAATTACAACTTTCTAGATGTGAAACTAGAACTTCAGATTCGAGGCCCGGATGGGTCACTCGCTGAAAAACCGATGTCGGGTACTTATTCCCCGCCTGGGTTACGATTTCCAAACGGTGGAGTTATTGATACGTACTTTGTTGTCAGCGGCACTTATCTCACAAGCTCCAAGCAAGAATACGCCTTGTGGGCTTTGGATCTTAGAAATCTAACTTGGGTACGTATTGATACGGGTGGTAGTGTCTTCAGTCAGGGTAGTTGGAACAGAGGTGTTCTCTGGAATAGGCGGAATATTTTTGTGATCCTGGGCAATCGTAAGCGGAGCTTGGTCGACGATTATAATCATCGTCGTATCAATTTCTCTAATGTCTGTATGGTGGAGCTAGAGGCTTTTGGCTTCTACGACAATCCCCGTAAGGTATCGCCTCTGTCGGGATTTATATCTGCTAGCAGTCCTTTTACAGCCCCTGATCTTAGTACGGCCAGGAAAGCTGGTTGGACCGGCGGTGGGAGATCACATATGCGGGCGGCTGAGGAGTTGGGCGAGAAGGCTCTAATGCTTCGGGAGTTGGCAGACATGGACATCCTTTGTTTCCATGGCGAGCGCATACCTATTAATTCCCGCATAGTTGCTCGTAGATGGGGTCCCTACTTTGTTCAGTTGTTGCGCGAAGGTGCTGCTACACAGGACGGTAGCGATTCAGCAACCCTAAGAACAGGCATGTCGGGACAAGCGGGCGCGCGTAATTCTGTCCTAACAATTACTCAGTCAACTAGGAGCACTGGCGGTGACAGTAGCTTATCAATGGCTACTACGCTAAACAATTCCTCTGGATCTTTTAGACCAAACGCAACTGGTGGCCCAACGGATCTCGGCCACGTTAATTCGGCGCCAACTCCGGCGTCACTACCTCCTGGTTCTCGACCAAGATGCCTTTACCTTCCACATACTTGCCCGACTGTTCAGGCTCTCCTCCACTTCCTTTATACGTCTGCACTGCCTCCCCCTTCATCACCCCTTTGCACACCTCAGATTCTCTGCTCGCTACTGCAGATTGCCCGGCCCTATAAGGTTGACGGGCTATTGGAGGCTGTAGTCGAACGTCTTCATGCCCGTCTTGATTCACGTAATGCCGCCGCCGTGTTCAATGCTACTGCTATGGCAGCTGGCGGGGGCCGCGGAATCGATGGTAGCATGAATCCTAATTTCTATATGGGTCTCGAGTCTTCTCTAGGGGGCGGTGCCGTTAGCCCTTACCATGGCCGGTCGATGTCAGTATCACAATCGAGCACCGACGAAGCAGCAGGAGGGTTCGAAGGCCTCCGGATTAATACCAGTGTATCTGGTAGCAGGCCGGATCCCGATGAACTAAGCGCAACAACAAGCGTATCGGGTAGCGAGTGGAGCAGCGAGCTTGGCGACAGCGAGCATGGAGCCGTCAGAGAAGTCTGGAGCGGGGAGCTAAGTAGCGTAATTGGGTTGCAGAAGCGGGGGTTGAGAGGGCTGATGGAGGGACGACGAATGAGAGCAACTGTCGACCGCGAACGAGACGGGGGCCGGACGGAGAGACTTGGCTCGAGGGTGGGCTTAGGGATTGCGGGATCTTAGGAGGAATTAGCTGAACCACACTGGATCGTAGAAGGAATATCACTCATAAGCATAGCTTGGGCACGAGACACGGTATCATTGGTTGGATAGGAGTTGGGTTTGGCAGGGCGCATCGTATGTGTGTGAAGAATACTCAAGTTACCTAGCGGGGGAATTTACATGTGTAGTTGAGATACCAACATCGCTTGCATATTATACAAGAAAGCCGCAATGCTATTTTCATTATAGAAAAACGATTGTCCTGGAGAGTACCTACGTATTGGGATATTTACAATAAAAGTATTTGATAAGTATATATAAGTGAAAAACAATATACTAACATTTCTTAGCTTCTTATGTATGTGTCCCTGATATTAATATAATCAACATATTCGAATATTTTCCACGTTCTAGCTCTGTAGATGCAGCGGTACATAGGTAGGTACACATGCACATGTAAAGATAAATTGGTCGAATGGTCTAGGCGGTGTGGAGTCCAACCGGGAGCTAACCTCGGAGCGGCATGAAACTTAGGGCAACGTCATCGAGGCTACTGTAACATAACATACATAGTTCATGTAACGGAACTATCTACTTACCAAAGGGACACTAAATATTTGTTTCACACGGCTTATAACAATGCGCTTTTAAACACTTCAACTATTTTATTATTCAAATATCGTCAGCCGGCTCTTTTGTGAGTCCAACATAATAATGCATTGTCTTGGTATACGTCCGAGGAGAACTAGACAATGCTTCCGCGACCCAACTTGAGCTTCACGCTCCCTAGCATCCACGATAATACCAAACTAGACTGTCGCATCTACCACCCCGTACGCTCTAATCAGCCGCTTACACTGTCCGATCCATCATGGCCTCGACATGCTGCCGTGGTTGCCCACCCATACGCACCACTCGGAGGATCCTACGACGACCCTATTGTACTTCTTGTGACTAGCACACTACTCCATCTTGGTTTCGTGGTCGCGACATTTAATTTTAGGTTCGTGTCGTTTTCACCCCTATTTGTTAAAGTGGTTTTATATGTGTAACCGTGGGACTAATTATTGTGTTAAAATATAGGGGCGCCTCGTCTTCCAACGGTCGCACATCGTGGACATCGAAGCCTGAACGAGCCGATTACATGTCCGTCGCCGCTTTTCTCATTTATTACCTACATTATTTAGGCGCTCCCCAGAATCAACCCCGCTCTATCGAAGTAGACGAGAACTCGGCTCCAACTTTGTTACTTGCTGGATATTCGTACGGCGCCATGGTGACGCTCCAACTTCCCCCTCTCGATTCCTTCCTATCTCACTTCGCCTCGCCTGCCACACACACCGCTTTCGCAGACATTCGACTACGAGCACAGCACCTTGCCGAAGAGCAGGTGATCATGTTTACCACTCCCGCCTCGCCGAGAAAGTCGCTGGGCATGCGTATCGGTGGTAATGAGGATACATCACCAAAAGCCCGTGATAAACAAAGAGCACATTCCCCAGACCCGGAAGAAAGGATACGGAGAGGTGTCAGGGACATATTATCTCGGAGTAAGTTTATACATAGGAGACGTAACACACCACCTATCGATCAAGATACAGGAGGCGATGTCGAAGTTCCATGTTTGGAACATGTCAACAACTTAATTAGGTTTCGTACTGCCTATCTGTTAGTTTCACCCCCGCTAGGCTTCGTTACGAATTTAGCAACTATGTCCTTTTCAAATCTCTGGGCGAAGAAAAAGAAGGGTGACCCTGCCAAAAACCACGAAGCCGACACGAAGCGGGAAGATAGTGAGGTTGAGGCGGAAGCGAAGCTCATCGTAAACCCCACCCTTGCTATATACGGAGACCGAGATAGTTTTCTATCTATGAAGAAAATGCGTGATTGGGCTACGCAGCTAAGCGGTGTTGAAGGATCTCAGTTCCGCTACGTAGAGGTTTCAACCGCCGGACATTTCTGGATAGAACACGGCGTTGCACATGAGCTTAGAGAAGCTATCTATTCCTTTTTAGCTAGACTTGTAAAGGGTTGATGGCTATCAGATGTTTGGAAGAAGACATGGATCTATTACTTCCGAGGTCCAGACGTAGCGCCTTTAATTTATCAGGGCTATAATTTCGTTTGCTTTGGGTATTAGACACGATTCTATTCTTGGTCGTATAGGTATTCTTCGAACTCAAATTCTCGATGCATCAATTCTTGTAGTTGTAGGACTTGTAATACTTTGTGGCTTATAAAGAACCAGTCTAGATCGAGTCTTGTGGTCTTCTAATTGCTTACATTTACATAAGAAGTGTTTGGTCCATGTGCAATGTACAACTCAACCCCACATATGATTCCAGGTACCTTTCATAAGCACTTCCCCGTATTCTATACTATACCCCTCATGTACCCCACAATCTTTTTATGATAGTATGTGGTACAATGTGCATAGATTTAGCATAGTAAATGCAGATTTCCCTTATTTAGGGTCATGACCCCCTGCCCTGTGACCCACCTGATCTTAATGTTTATTGCTCACATGGTTGGCGTCCCGCATAGTTCCGCATTTTCTGACGTCTTCCCCTTCCCTAGCTTATCTTTGTCTAACAAGTTCTGCGTTCTACAAAATTAATTCAATTCTGGCCTCTTGTCCTGCATCTTGACCTCCCTTCCGTAGCTCACATGTACCCTGGCTACCTCTTTCTTGTTATACTATAGCTTTCATTCAAGGCCGAGGTTGAATAATACATTACTTAATTTCTTTTATAGCTTTCCTCTTAATTTCTATTTCGATATATTTTTGTAGACATTGTGTCTTGGCCTTCCTCATGTAGTACGTCCTCGTTTCGCTTTAACTAGTATTGCCTCCGACCAACCCGTGACGACGGCAATCTAGATTCTCCGGGAGTTGACCATATCCTCCGAATCGACGAGTGCTTTGGACGTATATATATGGGACTGGTTAGAATGCAACGCCCTCCCGGCACTCACATCGAAGCGACACTGCCGCCTCTTGTACCTACATCATGGGACACCTCGTAGATGTTTTCCCACCTGTCCCCTCGCTTCAACCCTCCGGCGTTAAACTCCCACGGAAGGGTAAGGGACAGGCTGGCGGGCCATCCCCCAATACGGCCCCCTTATACAAGGTTATAGACGGTCTCTTGTACCTCAAAGACGGCTTAACACATAAAGAGAGAGCGGAATGGAGACGGGCGGAAGAGAGAAAACAAATTCTATCGGCGCGGCTACAGGGTGCTGAATCTTATAGTGAATGGGAGGCGGCAGCACAAGAATTAGATGTTCTCGAAGGTAATGAAGAATGGAAGGCCGATATTTCAACTGGGGACTATAACCCCGATCTTCTAGAAATGCGCTTACGAGAACTCGATTATGCCCGCACCAATTGTGATATACAATCGATGATGCATATCATCAGAACAGCCCTCTCGCGCGATCTGGGCGGCATGGGCAATGTTGACCTATACCGCCACTCCTACTGCGGCACTAAGAAGCTGGTTTCGCGATACGTTGATTCTGCCTTGCGGACTATTACAGCTCTTGTAGAGCAGAGTACCTATCACCGAGCAAATGACCCAGGCCCTAAAGACCTGCTGGACGCGGTACTTTACGCGCGCCAGAGCTTTGGACGGAGCGCTCTCCTACTGAGCGGTGGTGGCACTTTCGGCATGACACATATTGGCGTCTTGAAAGCTATGTTTGAGACAAAATTACTCCCGCGTATTATCTCAGGCGCGTCGGCGGGTTCGATCGTCTGTTCTGTGGTTTGTTCGAGGACAGACGACGAGATTCCTCAACTATTAGCAGAGTTCCCGTATGGCGATCTAGCTGTATTCGAAGAGGAGGGCAACGAAGAAGGTCTCTTTGGTCATCTACGAAGATTGCTCACCGAGGGGAATTGGTCTGACATCAAGCATTTGACACGCGTAATGCGCGACTTACTTGGTGACATTACTTTCCAAGAAGCGTACAATCGCACGAGGAGGATATGCAACATTTGTGTCTCGTCGGCGTCTATTTACGAGCTGCCGCGGTTGCTGAACTACGTTACAGCACCCAACGTTATGATATGGTCTGCTGTCGCAGCATCATGCTCAGTGCCATTCGTTTTCAGCGCTGCGCCGTTATTAGTCAAGAACCCTCTAACAGGAGAGCACAGTACATGGAATCCTACTCCACAGATGTGGATCGATGGCTCCGTCGATAATGACCTTCCTATGACAAGACTTGCTGAAATGTTCAACGTCAACCATTTCATTGTGTCGCAGGTTAATCCGCATGTTGTTCCTTTCCTTACCAAGGACGAGGGGCCGGCGAGCGCACGCCACGAGACAATCTTCAAGGAGGAATCGGATTGGATGCACACAATTACGACTCTGGCCAAGAGCGAAGCCTTACATCGAATGCAGTTTATGGCGGAAATCGGTATCTTCCCAACGCTCGTCAGCAAGCTACGGTCTATCCTTAGCCAGAAATATTCAGGTGATATCAATATTCTCCCGGCTATGGGCGTTTGGGACTTGCCTAAGGTGCTAAAGAATCCGACGACCGAGTTCATGCATCGCTCGTGCTTATTAGGCGAGCGTGCGACCTGGCCTAAATTAGCTCGCATCCGGGACCGATGTGCCATTGAACTGGCTTTAGATCGCGCGGTTCACGCATTGAGAGCTCGTGTTGTATTTAGTAAGAGCCAAGTTGACTTGCGAAGGATGGCGACCGGGTCTCTAGCAAGTACACACGGGGAAACATATGACCATTTAACACCCAGTTCCAACCAGATTGGGCCCCCTTCCACAAAGGAGAAACTAAAACATAATCGGCGCCGGTCAAGTGGGAGCAATTTACTGAACCCATACCATCACATCCTTGCGAGTGAAAATCCGTATAAAATAACGGATGACGAATCAGATGAAGAACGTCTTGAAATGATGCGTCATACCAGCCGAAAACCGAAAATTAAGCTTAAGCGATTTCCGAGAAGCCATGTATTCCAGACGGGGCCTAAAACTAGTCCCGTCTTATCCTCCACCTCGGATCCCGATTCTTTTGATTTCTCTCAGCCCTTAACACCTCCCGGAGCTAGGAATACCAATGCGTCGAATTCGAAAAAGTCGGCGCTTTCGGCAATGGCCACGGCATCTCCCGACGACGGTGCTCATGAATTAGCCGCTGCTGAAACGGCTTCCATGACTTCACCACAGCAGAATCCTCACCACGACGCTGAACTTGAGACTAGTGACTTGCACACCTCGGACGCCGACGTTGACAGCCACACGGACGAGGAGGCATCACAGTCGACTCATAAGCGTATAAATCCGCATAATAACGTCTATTAGTGACGTATAATTTTTTAATGTCCATCATCCGTATCTTCAAACCTCAACATTAGAAATGTGCAACTTGTCGACTAAGACGAGGTTGCCAGATAAAGGATAGGCTATAACAGCACACGAGACTTGGTATTAGACTCTAGGGCCGTTCTACTCTATGGTCGATAGGTACTAATTGAGTTACAAAGGCTGAAAAGAGAGAGACGGGAATTGTGTTCAACAATACAAGTCATAAAACATTATACATGGCCAGTATACTTGTTAACAGACTAGTTAGGCTGCATAATATTATTGCGCGGAAATAAAAATGCCGTGCGAAATTATGCATTTTAAACTCAGGATACATATGTTAAATACAGATAACTACATCAGATCATACTAGACATAGCATAGGTTAGAGTTGAGTTATACTTACCTTGTAGCTATACGCTAGTTCGTAGTAGTAGTAGTAGTAGTAGTAGTAGTAGTAGTAGTAGTATTACATAGGTATGTAGTAACTTAATACTGTTCTCATTATTATTGACGTTTATGAAACCTCTCCTACCGTGTTCTTACACCCCAACGAGACCAGATACCAAACCCTAGTTTAGCTTATTGTACAAATATCATATACTTGGTCCTCATAATAGTCCAGATATACGGAAATGGGCCATGACTCCTTCCCCTTATATATAAATTCCTTAACATATTCGTAGTAGTCCGGCTCTTTGCCGCCCGCTCATATTTCTAGTGGCAGATGTCTTCGTCACGAGCATCTACTTTATTTTCGACGGCATCGCTTCATTTTGTCGCTTACATATCATATTATACCATGAAATCTTCATCCGTCCACGTATTTTCCCCACACTTCATTATCACACCTACGTACCGCTAGAATTCGTCGTCGAGTCCCGGAGGTCGCCCCGACATATCCTCGGTGCCGGTAAACCCCATCCAAGGGTTGAAAATCAAACCCGCGTCTTCCTGCCCCGCATCGAGAGACAGTCCAGGCGATGGTAGCTGCCCGTTCCCTGTCGTGTTCCATTGCTGCGTTTTGGCGGCGGATGTGGGCTCCTCGCTGTTTTGGCCGTAGGCGTGGGTTGTCTGGGCGGTAGCTTGGAGGGTATGCGTCTCGGGTGGTGGCGTTGGACCCGCGATCTCGTTGCTGTCGTCGACGAAATCTGATTGGAGAAGTAGGCTTTGGACGGAGAGCCGCTGGCGTGAACTGGCGTATTGTGAGACTTTTGTTGAGGGGCGCGCTGAGGGTGGGGGGTCGGGTTCCGAAGGCGTTTCTTGGGTTTGCAGGGCTAGGCGCACGGAATAGCTTGCTATTAAGCGTTCCAGGTCCTTTCGCTACAGAGTGTTAGTAACTGTGATTAGGGACTGGGTAATTGAGGGTAGATGATGACTTACTAGTGGTTGTGTCGAAGCAGAATAGGGGAAGAATCGTGTTATTAAACTAAGTGACAACTTGGCCTTATTTATCGCAACATCGAGGCTCGACACCGCCCCCGGTATTCGCGAGCCAAACATAACCAGACGTGCGCTTTCAAACGCGCAGACCGCAGCATCGCGCTCGAGAAGACACTCACCGTCCTCGTAGTTTGAGAAATCGGAGACGATCCGGATGATGTTCTCGGCGTGCTCTAGACACTTGAACTGCATAGCGACCCGGTCTCGTGGGTGGAGCACCGCTAGGACCGGGGATGGAGCGGCTTCGCTGTAGCCATCTAGACAGAGGCGGTACAGGTCGCAGTGGCATTGGTGCCAGGACATGTGCAGCATGATGAATTGGGCCAGCCATTTGCTGTATGTCATGTTGGATACTGAGTATTGGTCGACTGGTCGGAGACTCGCTTTAAGCGATCGGAGTTCTTCTTCGATGCGTCGGATGCTGTTGCTGATGGTTGAGGATAGTTCCTCGCCTAGTCCAACACGGCGGTTAAATCTATTTAGTATTGTGTAAGCTTGAGATACATTGAGGGTGAGGTTAGAGGGAAGTCATTGTATGTAAGATTTATAAGGCTGGGTGTAAGTTTACCTCATAACCGCTCGTCGAACAGATGTCAAACGGAGAAATACGCCGCGTAAACCCACAGTCGTCAAAGACTCTGAGGGTCCGGGTCGGAGCAAGCCGGTATGTACGAACCGGCCCATCTCAAAGTAATCCTCATCGCAGGGTAGCTGGAGGTGAATCGTCTCTTCCGGACATAATTCAAACTCTCTAAGCCCCACGCAGAAGAAGTCATCGAGTAGATATAACGCCCAGAAGAGTCTTCTACGTGCTTCTTGCGCGACGTCGGAGAGCTCAGGGCGCTCGTAGTTTAGACGGAGGGCTAACGCCGTTCGCGCTGCGAGTGCGGCTAACATGAACGCTGTTGGGAAATCCCCGCTTTCAATCTTATACCGGATCACGAGGAGTAGTGCTTGCAGGTGGAAGATAGAGGCCCGGCCTACTTGCTGCAAGATCGACTGTTCGGCTTGTTGGATCCAGAGATCGTGGCAGAGCGAAGTGCGTTGGAGCTGCAACGCCGTGATAGCGCATATTGATAGCTTCAGGGTTTCATTCATCGTCTGGTCCTTACACCTCTGAAGAACAGTCGCTTTGTGAAAGAAAGAAAACGACGGCAGCGGATATAAATGCCGGAAGTAGTCCTCGACTAAACCTAGCGTCGTCTCATAATCCAGCGCAGACCCTTCCGTCTGGCCCATCATCCCGACGTCCTGACCAGGAGATGCATGCGCCGGTCTGTCGTCTGTCCCCGAACCCTCCGCCGTGTCAGGGCCCCGAGCCGTCATCCCGGTTCTCCTAGTCCGGGGATAGGTACAGACGCGATTTCTCCGGACGCAGCTGGAGCAGCTCGGCAGTTCCCCGAGACACCGGGTTTTCTTGGAGTGGCACGGGATGCACGCCTGCATACGCCGACGCCGCTCCGGCAGCTTTACCACATATTGGCCCGGCGACTTGCCGGGAGATTGCTGGAAGGAACATTCGAAGCCTAGCCGGTCGCAGTTTTGGCAAAGGTTTGGTCTGCCGTCGCATCGGACCTAAGAAAATTAGAATAAATATAAATATATATTTATAAGTGTCTCTACCGATTTAATTTCTTTGAATATTATGAAATGGATACCGGACCGGACCGGACCGAACCGGACTTGGCAATCATTGCTTACCTTTCTTATTCTGCACTGAGAGCAAATTGCTCGCTTCGTCAGCGGATCCGATACGGATATGGGGTTAAGTGTCGGCCCTGACCCTGCCCCGAGCTGCGGACTTTGCGGATCGTGAGCATCGCTAGAAACCTGTGCCTGCAAAGGTCGCAGAGGCCGCAGAGCCTCGGTCATTGGTGGCAACGAATCCTGCGGCTGGGTATTTATTCTCCTTATTCGTTCATTGGATACCTTTTAATATAGCTTATCGGGTCGCCGTTGGTAATGCTTTTTTTATTTTTATTTTTAATCACTGTTGGTCCTTTTTGGTATCAAAGGTTCCTCAAATTCAAGGGGTCGATGGGGGTTAACATACCCAATCATCAGTAAGACAGGCCGATAGAGCCGAGTACCGTAAGCAAGACGCAATGTGTTCCACTCCGCTGCAACCACACGACGGGTCGAGTCGGGGGGTTCATCTAATTAAATAAAACGCTACACCAGGGTTCCTTGCGGGGGATCGAAAGCGTTTGCGGGGGTGTCCAATAGGAATTAATGGTATCTTGCTTGCACAGCTACTCGACTAGCTATTCCCCATATTCATACGATATGTATAGAACCATTATACTGACCCAAACCCTCGGGACGGTGAAGTTATACTACAAGGTATGTCGTGCCCTCTTCCCCTTTTGCTTTCTTGCTCCCCTGACTTAAAAGACCGTCTAGAACTTCACTTTACGATCAGCCTTGTAGGATCATGCCCAGTCGTGCCAAGCGAGTGAAACCAGGCACGCAATTGGCTGAGGGCACAGGGGTTCGAGCTCGCAATTCTTAGCGCGAATGACACCAAGAAGCGCAATGAATCCATCTGTCCCTACATACGACAACTTGTTAGCTGACATCTGACAGGCGAATGCTTACACGCGATTTCTTATTGCCCAGCATTTACGTGTGTACTTATTTGACGTTACCAAATCTGGATGGGCATGGATCCCTAATTATGTGGCTTGTTAACGACCGTTTACCTAGTCCGAATAGTTTTGAATACTAGTCGTTATATAGAAACATATGGATGTAGACTGATGTGTTTCTACATACCCAAGGCATAGGTATATAAGATATATATCAGGCCATCCATCGTATGCCCATTTTATTTTTATTTGGCTGATATTCAAGCACTTGTGAAGATTCATTTTCTAATATCGTACTTAAGCTAAAAGCCAACTACATGTCGACCCTAGAGCGCTGTTAGTCCTCCGCAAGTCGCCGCCGTATTCAAACGCGCTCGAAGAGTATACGTAGAAGGTTTGCGCCAAAAAGATTCGACATCATGGGAGAGAAGCTGGGTACCTTCAGGGCCTGGTATCTGGTTGCTCTATGCTGTATTGGCAGTTTCTTGTTCGCGTATGTTCCCCCCTTCTACTTACACGTCCGATTTCTGTCGAGGACAATTCTTTATATATAGAAACGCCACCCTACACATTCCCACGCTCGACTGTTCATCTTTTATCCATTATATGTGTGACTACTTACACTAGGTCTGTAGATACGATACAGGTGTCGTCGGAGGCGTTCTTACGCTGCCCTCGTTCCAAAATGATTTTCGTATCGACCAATCTAATTCATCGAGCGTCGGCTCCAATGCAACAAGCCTTTTACAGGCCGGAGGTAGGCTAACACCAGTCGCGCCTTTCGTGAGAGCGATAAAAGAGATAGCTAATCATCAACTAATTAGCTTTCTTCTCCTGTTTCTTCGTGTGGCCGTTCACAGCTCGATTTGGCCGCCGGTGGTCGATTGCGCTGGCTTCGCTTATCTTCAACATTGGAGGTATCATCCAAATCATCAATACTCACTCGTTAGCTGCCTTCTATGTCGCTCGTGTTATTTCGGGGATAGGGGTTGGGATGGCCACTGTCATCATTCCGAGTAAGTAATAGGCCTTTTCTTCTCCCTCTTTCCGTGGGTTATCATGATATACTCTGCTGAGTCAAGTTTGCCCCTGGATATTTACGCATGATTCGTCAGTTGCTAATCCTAACATTATAGTGTATAGCGCGGAGATGGCGCCAAAGCATATTAGGGGTCAACTGGGGAGCATGTTTCAATTCTTCTTCACCCTCGGCGTAATGACATCGTACTGGGTCGACTATGGTGTGTCACAACACTTAGGTCCAACAACACAACAGTGGCAGATTCCTATTGGCCTCCAGGTTAGTACCTAATTCATGGGCTACTTTTCTCTAGTCGTCTACCACGCTGACTTAACTCTGTAATAGCTTGTTCCCGGTGGCATATTGGGGCTAGGGATGTTGCTCACGAAAGAGAGTACCCGATGGCTCGCAAAGTCAGGTCGAACGGAAGATGCTTTGCAGTCGCTCATATGGGTTCGTGGCGGCGATAGTGTCAAAGTACAAGAAGAGTACGACAAAAGCTCAAATCAGTTTTTTAGTGGCTAACAACTGGCGGCAGATTTGCAGAGATCATCGCAGGCATCCGAGAAGAAGAACGTGTCACCGAGGGGCTCACTTTGAAAGAATACCTCCTACCAGTGAATCGCTTCCGTTTCCTCATCGTTATAACGCTTCAAATCGGTATGCGCGGATTCATATCTACTGTTGGCCAATTAGCTCTTACTAACATGGAATTCAGGCGTACAGCTGACCGGAAATACTAGTCTGGCTTACTGTAGGTCTATAGATGTAACCCTCTTGACACTGGATCAGAAACTAACTCCTCGAAGATGCTCCTCAGATATTCAAAGCAGTTGGTGCCGGCGACCAAAGTCTCCTAATCAGCGGTTTCTTTGGCGTAGTTAAAGTCATCTCGTGCTTATTCTTCCTCTTATTCCTCGTCGAAAGGATTGGCCGTCGCGGATCGCTTCTTGGTGGAGCGTTCCTGATGGGGGCTTACATGCTCATCATTGCTTGCTTAACAGCCACTCACCCGCCAGTTGCTAATCAATCTCTGACCAGCACTGGTGCCGCAGCAGTGGCCATGGTTTATCTTGAAGCGAGTTAGTAATCCCTATTAAACGTTGTAGTAGGTATATTCTTGTATCGTCTGCTAATGCCTTCCGGTTAATAGTGAGTTATAACATATCTTGGGGACCGGTTCCTTGGGTTAGTGATCCTGTCGCTGCTACTCTTATCTCCTTTACGAAATACTAATTCTTATCCTTTCTCAGCTTTATATGAGTGAAATATTCCCATCCCGGATACGAGAAGCTGGAGTGGCAGGTAATTTTCACCCATCCCTCTCTTTATACCTATTGCTGAGTTTTAACATTTATTACCTAGTGGGGACGGCCACCCAATGGTTGTTTAACTTTGTCTTCTCTCAAGTCACTCCACATGCTATAAACAATATTGGTTGGAGGACCTTTCTGATGTTCTGCATATTCAACTGGGCCTTAGTTATATACACATGGTTTTTCATCAAGGAGGTGAGATACCACATATATGAACTATATCAACAAAAACGCTTGCTAACAGAATGGAAAGACCAAGGGAAGGTCTCTAGAGGAAATGGAAGCTCGTAAGTTTACTAATATTGACCGTATTGACGAACTTGCTGACGCGTTCGTAGTTTTTGGGTCCAGCGAGACCGCCGTCGATTTCGAGAAGGTTCACGAACATGTAAAGAGCGACACGGCCCCGGCAATAAGCGATAAAAATTAAGTAGGTAGCTTTATTGCATAGGTACCTTATATTTGTCGCGCTTCTTGAAAAGGAAGGTGATGGGTTTTGCGATGAGGCGTTAGATACACGCTGGGTTCACATGACTCGCAATCAAGATACCTCTCATAGCATTCTGTCGGAATAACGCCCAATTAGTGTGATAAATTCGCGGTTATACTATCACATCAACTGGATTTAAGAACGCATCGTGTTAGATTTAAAGCCCGTGAATAAATTCCACCAATAAAAAGCTGGAATATTAGATCGATAATGCGGAATTTATACTTCAAATCTAAATAGTTACTAGAACCACTAATTGCTTTTTTTAACTGGTTCGTAGTTCAATACGAGGCTCTTAGCCTAGAGTCCATATTTCTAGGTGGAATCAAAGAGCTGAATGTAACCCGAATTAGTATAAGCCAAATTGAGCTTAAGCAAGACATCAGCACGATGTAACTAAGAGATAGAAATCTATATTCGTTGCCGCAAGCAAGGCTTGAAAACGGATTCTAGATGTGGTCACTGGCCTCCCTATGGGGAGCATTGTTCTAAACATCGTATCTTGGTAGCCCGGACCGGGCCGTCTAGTAGGTAGGTATTTATTGAAAGCGTAAGCATATTTTGAACCCTTGATACGGAAATTGGAGTCAAATTAGCACATTTGTATATTGATAGGCTACTTGCTGCTTCCTAGTACATAGACCTGTGAATTCCATCATTTGGAGGACAACCTAAATAAATTGACTAAGCGCGCAATAACTGCTCAGATATTGGGTGAGATGGATGTAGTCTCCTTCCTAGATTAACGGAACCCCAGAGTGTAAGTGTACCTGTATAGTTAAGGGAAGCGGGTTAACCCGTTATTAGGATCTAGGAGAATTATATAATCTCGTCGTATAGGGAAGCTCTCCGGGAGCTCCGGACATAAATCGCGATAACCTTTGATATATCATTTCAACATCTTACTTCGGCTCTCGAATCTTCTTTCGTATAGACCAATAATCTTCAACTCAAAATCCTTATAGAGTATGCTTATCTGCGTATTACATCCTAGCTTGAGATAATTATGTGACTTGACTAAGTCTAAGCTCCGATAGACAGGACTTATGTGTGGCGCTACCTATAAAGAATACCATCCTAAGGACGGTTGGGTCGAAATGCGACGCCGGTAGTCGGTCCGAATGATTGGTCTTACATCTGGCTAGGACCTGGCTAGGACCTGGCCAAGACAACTCAGCCAGAGCAGCGTATATGGTATGTGTTAGACCAAAACAATTTTGATAACATTCCAACTGTTTGGGAAGGAGATCGAGGAACAGGTAGTATGGGGATCACACATTAGCGCGACTGGATCAGGTGTCTCGCATGTGCCATGCAAATCACTTGCCTATCGAAAGAACGAAGAATACTAAGAGATAAAATCTAACTTGGCAAGCTTGGCTACGCCTCGGCGCTGTCTGTAAATCATTCCCTAATCGCTTGGCGGTGCTGTAAATCAAAGCTTATTTCGACGTCGATATCCATAGTAATCGAGTTGAAGATTTGAGGCTCGTGAGATTTTGATATTCTTGATATCTTCTATAACCTCCCTTCGATATTGTAGCAAACGCTTTTGGAAGAATTCTGCTCCGAACCCGGTTGACTCTGGTACTCCATTCTGCCTTATCTGTCTCACGCCATACGCCCCCATCTTCTCCCCTCATTGGATCAAGACCCTTGCTCCCCTCCACATTCTCGCGGGTTTCTTTCCTTATCACAGGCTATTCCACTCGATTATCTCCTAGGCATACCTTTTTTGACGACCATACTTGCCAGTCCCTACCTACACCCACTCACTCACCGACTTACATGTCGTTTTCATCTAGCTTTTGAGGAGCCGGCTGGGCAATGCTACCTTCCTCTACGGCCAAGGCTTGCGTGTATTTCCCCAGCCAATGATCAGCGGAACAACTGACCTTGGCGCATTCCTGGGGTCGGCCAGCGTAGCTTTTCTACCCACGTTCCAACCCATCCCGAATAGCACCGTTCAACCGGACTAGCTTTATCCGACATGGTCGTTATCGGGATAGATCAACATGGTAGACTTGAGGACTGACAACCCGCTGGCATCTCCATGAGCCTTGACCAGGTACCGAGCGCATATTCGTGTATTCCCAGATCAAGATGAAAACCCAATCGCCCGCTAAGTTCAATATGGCAGATGATGTGGTCTCCATAGTCATGTATATACGAACAATGGGCAGCTGAGGCGGCCCTCCAAGTATATCAGGAAGGTGTCTTTTATCTTTCATGTCACGACAACATCTGGGACACATCACATTCTATCATCGCTGGGGGGTGATGATGCCTTGAGAGAATCTCGCATCGACTTGTTATTGGCGTATACTTCTTGGCTTTGTTTATCTCGCATCCAACTGCGTGGGAGACTTGGGGAGCTATGCTCAGTCTATATAATACTACTTAACGTCCTCCCTTCTGTCAATCATTTCTGAATACAAGACGCCGCAGCTCTAGCTCTTATAACATAGCATCCTCCACATTCCAGGGCCTTATTGGTTTAACTAGCACATACGCCGCCCCTACTTCTCTTGATAATTCCCTTATCCACTTCAAGATGCAGCTCCCAATTGTCGCCGCTCTCTTATACGCCAACTTGGCGCTTGCTGCTCCCGGCACGGCTGCGCGTCGCCAGCGGGCCGCTGAACGCCTTGCTGAGAGGAGGGTTTCCCGTGCTTCGAACACGCTTCAGCCCGCTGATAGCGAGTTTGCGATCGCCTCTAAGAATGACACTGCCCATGTCGAGTACAGCTCTAACTGGGCTGGTGCCGTCCTTATCGGCAGTGGCTACAAGACCGTGACTGGCAGTATTGTCGTCCCCACCCCGAAGACACCCTCCGGCGGTAGCAGCTCCCGACAGTACTCGGCATCCGCTTGGGTCGGTATTGATGGTGACACTTGTGACACTGCGATTCTGCAAACCGGTGTCGACTTCACGGTCCAGGGATCGTCGGTATCTTTTGATGCCTGGTACGAGTGGTACCCAGACTATGTAAGTGAGATTTTAAGTCCCGAACCCCCAGCTCAGCCCTACCCATGCACTCTATGAGCCACACCATAGATAAATCAAAGGCACCCTTTACTTAATAAAGCTAGTACTAACTCGATATTCTAGGCTTATGACTTCTCTGGCATCCCTATCAAGGCCGGCGATACCCTTACCTTCGTAAGTACTTACTCATAAACACGCTAATATAGAAACAACATGTTAACAAATATGCAGACTGTCACTGCTTCCAGCACGTCAGCCGGCACGGCTGTTATTGAGAACGAGACGACCGGCAAGAGCGTCACCCACAGCTTCTCCGGTGAGAGCGACAGGCTCTGCCAGACCAACGCCGAGTGGATTGTGGAGGACTACTCAAGCGGTGGCAACCTAGTTAGCTTCGCAGACTTCGGTACTGTGCAGTTCACCGGCGCTTCAGTTAACGGCGGTACCGGAGTTAACGGCGCGACTATCATTGATATTCAGCAGAGCAGCCAGGTTTTGACTGAGTGCTCGACCTCTGGGTCTAGCACTGTGGTTTGCTCGTACACGGGCTAAGCGAATAGACTCGCTGTCATGCCTGTAGAGAAAGGAATCTGGATATATTGGTTGCGGGGTTGAAATATCTAGTTGCCAGTTGCGACACCGACCAGCTTAGCAGTATATCTTAAGCAGGTATTCCAATGAGGTTTAGCTTACTAGTAACTACCTATGATAATTAAAGAAATTACTCGTGATAGTTCGTTATTCGTTCGACATTGTATCGTTGTATGCCATCTCTAAATATAACAGGGAAAAATCCCCAACTTAGAAGGGGCTCGTTACAAGATACACTAGGTTTCCTTATTACTCAAGGCTAAGGCCTCTATTTATGCATGCGTGAAAATATTATACTCCTCGCGATGTAATGTGAACCATCAATCCATCAAGGAATAAGAGACCGCTAGAAATCGCGTTAGTTTGAATATGCATGTAAAACGTATTCGGGCTTACCCGTGGTTTTCCTTTATCTCTACGTTGTCCGCGAGCTTCATATTGAAGCACATAAGAAGAGTCGGGACGAGCTGAGAATAGGTCAGCTACTAGAACATGTACATATCTTTGAGAAGTCCTCATACCTTGCTGATTTCAAGCCAGCTGATATCTAAAAAATATTTTAGTCTTCGTATCCAACATAAGAATAGGGGTAAACTCACGTCTTCCAATACAAGTTCGAGAGCCGCCACCAAACGAGAAAAAAAACCGCTCTAAAAGGAGTTAGAGTTTATTACTAGGCCTATTACTGTAATTTAGAAGTAAAAGACATACTCAGTGTGCCTTCGTTCTCCTTATCTAGCCATCTCTCTGGACGAAACTCTTCTGCGTCGGAACCCCAGATTTCTTGTAAACGGTGAAGGACCCACGCGCTTGTTCCAACCACAGTCTACTAAATCAGTGTTTATTCAGGTTAGATTCAGATAGGGGAAATCTTACTCCAGCTGGAATATAGTGTCCATCAATCATCATACCGCCTTCCGGCACATTTCGATCGAGAAGGTCACAAGTTGCTGGATATAAACGCATTGCCTCGTACATAACGGCTTGGAGGTATGAACAAGTTTCGGCTTCTTTGAAGGTAACAGGATTGCTTAACTCTCCCGTCTGTTTCTTACTTTCCACTTCTTCTCTAAGGCGGTTATAGGTCTCCGGATGCTTCAGCAGTAAGTAAAAGATTGCTCTTAATGAGTTTGACGTAGTATCAGATCCAGCAAAGACATTAGAAGTCATCATGAAGGCGATATTGGTATCATTAAGCTCGGGCTTCGCCTTCTGCACTGAGAAGAGTTGGTTCACAATACCCTTAAAATCACCATCGCGGTTCGTTCGAGCCTCGATTTCTCGAGAGGCGAGTTCGAAAAAGTAGGTATTCCGGTCATTGCTGGCTAGCCAATTCCCAATGTAGGGCATTAGTTTTTGGTGTAACTGAAAAAAAGTAGGAGCGTGTTTAACCCAGCCCATAGATTCGAAAGCCCTTTGAAGCCGACGGAAGATCCCTTCGTCATCGCCAGTCGCGACGTATCCGAACGGCTTTGAGAAGCTGATAGCTCCAATAACATCTACAGGACAAGTGTCAGTGTATATAGCATTTATCAGCCCTGAGCTATTATCTCTGGCATAGGGGAGAGTGTTATGCTTAATACCAAAAGCAAATAATTGCATCCAATATCCCAAGTTGATTGGTTGAGCGCGAATGGCCCCTAACTGATCTACCAACGTCTTCAAAACCGTGTCTACTTGAGGTTCAAGATACGCTATAGAATCCATAGAGTAAGCGCGCGCTACTAGTTTACGCTGCTCCGAGTGGATCTTCTCATTCCTCTGGCCAGCAAGATCGAAAGGTCGCGAGCCTTGGATTACAGAGTATGATTCGGCCTTATAGAACCTATTACCGGCCTCTACCATGGCAGTTAGTAGGAAATGAGCGAGGTTAGGATGAAGTTATGATGGGTCATACTATATATTTCTCGAAATGCTGTAGGCTCCGTGACGCTCCTATTGGCATCGCGTCAATATATTACCTTCATTGAAGGAAAGTCTTTGACTAGGGGAGGTCTTTGAGTGTACCTACAATACATCAGGTGCGATTCGAACAACTTTCCCATATTTCTTATGTATATCATATAGATCCCGATGGACACGTCCTCTTTTCGCGATGTAGGCATAATATGTGGGACTAATTTTAGCAATGAACGGCCCCGGGATTCTAGCAAGGGGCGAAAAGAAGCATTGATAGATGGTATAGATGCTGGCAGCTATAGCTACAAGCCCAATAAGAAAGTAGGCTTCAAAGAGCCGCTCTAGTCCCATTTTTGCTTCTACTTATTTAGAAGAACGCAATGTTTTAGTACTTAGGAACTGAGGAAGGGGTTTTATTCTGGAAGGATGCCGAAGATGCTTGGATATCCCCCTGGCTTAATTGGCAGTACAAGTATACCCGCCATGATTTGCATAAAGACCACATAAACAGCGGGGAAGCCGGGGCTCAGAGTGGGTATAGTTACATCTTCCAAGAATTCTTTGAATGTGATTGGAAATGGCAAGATCAATACAGTAAGGGACGTTATCCGAGGGATTGGTTCATTTATTTTTAATAGTCTTGTATAACTGCCGAATTTAGCTACTTGTAAGTCGGGCTAAGCTAAGATAAGATAATTTTAAGCTTACATGAATGAGACTGATTATAATAAGTGTTATGAGGTTGCATTTCTTAGAATCACACGGGTGCGAAGGGGGAATATATCGCAGATGGTGGCGTGTAGCGTATTACAAGAGACGGCAGAAGGTGCAGAAGAAAACTTCTAGCGAATAAAGACGTACATATATCGGTTTGGATTCATACTGATTACTGAAGAAACAAGTACCTAGCTAAGAGAAGCCATATGGCTATATTTATGTGTTCGCAGAATGTGACATGAAATTGAGGGGCATATCCTACAACGGAGTACCAGCATAAGCGAACAAGTTTTACGGCGGCAGTGTCAATATCAGTGACATAATACCGTATTAGTAAAATCCGAACCTATCTCGAATGTAGATCCATGAAATATTATTTTGGGTTGTTATATAATCTTTGGATCAGGAGTAAGCGTTTTAGGATAATTCATTGTTAAGTTAAAGAGCCGAGATGATCACGTTTGAATATGACATATAGCTTATACGACAAGCTAAAATCACTAGGTAGGTACCTAGTTATACTATTAAAATAAAAAATTAAATGTAAGATCTCCCTATCAAGGCTTCTTAGCGACGTGATCTAAACAAGCCCCCGCAAAGTCATCTTTGCATGAAAAGAGAGGCTGCTGAAACCAGCGAACATAGTACTTTATGGTAAAAGGCCAATGGCAAGTAAAACAAAGGAAGACAGTATTTTGCCTCGTTATCTTAGAGCTATTTATGTTGGAGTGACTTCTTCAGGGGCTTTGTCTGCGAAAGACTTTGCCTACATCAATAATACTCCAGCCATGGCCGGTGATTCTACCTAGTTATGCGCGATATTTGATATAAACTAGTCCGCGTAATAATTTATTGAAACTAAACACCATTATATCTTTACCTAGCTGTTATTAATTATTCATATTGGCGCAGTTTCTTATAGAACTAATACCCCTATAACGATTCCTGTATTTCCACGATCATAACTAGAACACGAATAACATAATGGATTATGATTTAATAGGAAGGTTGCTCCTATCGCTACCTGCGGAAGATGCAGAAAATGCCAGGATGGCAGCATTGGCAGATAGGATATCCACATATTTCACACCAAACGAGAATCTTCTATATCGTGGTGTCGCAGGAATAGGGCGCCGTAAGTAAGCTTCTACTCTTCTAGTACGAGAGAGCCGCCTTTTTTATTATTGATAGATCGGGGGGGGATTATAGCATAAAAGACGAATACTAATAGTCTTTCCTCTAGATGGCGGTGCAATTATTTTCCTAGACAAAAGAAGACGCCCCCCTCGGAAAATAGTCGTAAAGTACTCGCTTAGCGATGAAGCGGACGCGGACTTGAGAAACGAGGCTGAATATCTCGAAATGCTCAGAGGTGCCGAGCATATCGGGCAGACAATTCCGCTTGCCGAGGCCACTCTTAATGTATCCGGTACTGGGAAACGTCCTACCCTAGCGCTCGATTATATTCCATATGGTACTATATATGGCTTTCGAGAAAGGATGGACCGGTCTCGTTTTCGAATGCCCAGTCGGTTCCTTTGGCGTATATTTCTCTGTTGTCAGTACTACCATTTCTCTAAACGCACTAGACTCTTGGGTCTGCGCCAGCTAAATTCACAACCAAGAAGCTAACCAGCATTTGCCCATTATAGTGGTACGTCAGGTGCTAGCTATGGCTTTCCCTCCGCAGGGCGGACCTGATGAGCCACTGAGGCGGGAACAGTTTCGCCATCATACACCCATAGGAGTGATGCAAAATTCACCTCATGGTAATAATGTCATTATTGGCGATCTAACTATCGATGACTTCGAGCATTCGCTTGTTCCAATATTTAAGGTGCGTCAAGCCATGTTGGAAGGGTGTAATTATTCCCCTGATATTCCCCGATGAAGAAAGTTGCTAGTGTGAAAAATGCTAAGTTTAGCTATAGCTCATTGACTTTGGACGGGGAGAAATATTACCGGATGAAGAAGAGGCCGTTAACTGTAATATAATGAATGTCGGAATTGTTAGCCGCCCTAGTGTAAAAGTCCATCTCTAAATACTTTGCTAATAGACCTATAGCTATTCGTCATTCTTGCCCGACATAGGCTTGATGAGTCTTATCTAGACAACGTGCCAGAAGGAGGCTGGCCATATAAATTCACAGACAGACAAACCGGTGAAGATGAGCAGATAGGAACAGAAGCTCCCCCTTCTTTTACGACGTGGAAGAATGTAGATGTTGAATTACGGGACATCGTAGCAAGATGCATGGCGGTAACTAGTGAAAATACCCCGTCTCTACAGGAACTCACAGACGTAGCTGAGAGGGGAGCGGCAAAAAGACCTGAGGATATAGAATATGAGGATACTAGTGCAGATACTAGAGTTACTGAGAGGGACTCGGGTATTAGAAATTTAGTGCAACAATTCATATTAAATGCTGGCACTATAGATGAGGAAGCGGCTATGCTTAATCGACGTACGGTTAATCATCATCTAGGAACAACTTTACTAGGTATCAATGCAACTACGAGACCAGGACCAACCCGATATACCCAGTTCCAACAAAGTAATATAGAACCCGATATGGTGGTAGATAATGATATCGAGTAGAATCAGTGGCTCATAGGTACCTACTTTTAAGAGGAGTTATGGTGAGTGCTTGGTAGGAAACGGAGGGCTGGTTCATCGCAAAGCATATCGCTTGGGTGTCTAACAACAGGACAAGGGACCATACCAAGATCTGAGTGTATATAATACCTAGCATGTTAATAAAGGTTGAAAGTTCGAGCTATATGTAGTACAACGTATTATAGCAGTCCTTCAGGTACCTGACCAATTGATAACTTGCTAATGGGCCTCCAATCGATAAAGCGGCCGAGCATTGCGCCGCATCACACGTCACCGACTCATCAGCACGTGTAGGCCAAATATTCGTGGAGTGAATATTCATATCGGCATAGAGTAGTCTAGAGACAGTTCTTCACCGGCTTCATATCATTGACGTCGTGATACCATCTCTTGAGTGTGATTTGTCTGATTATTAACAAGCTCAGGACATTAAGGCGGGCGTAAAGCTTCTTCAGCGTTACATGCCGCGCTATTCCGACTTTTAGAAAATCCATCGAGGCATGTTAGCTATTTTTGTCCGAAGCCTACCGGATCCTTCCGAGTCAGAATTAAGGTATCAAGGCCATGTAAAACCTGCTTACAGGAGCTGCTATTGTAGGAACTGAGCCTCGGTCGTTCTTAGTAAGTTGGATCGTGCCGGCCCAATGCATGTCGGTGCCATTCCCACTTTCCAATCCGTGGAGTCCCCGCGCCCTAGGCCGTGGTTGGGCGAATCGAAACGCTGGTGCCGAATCACTTTCGGCCTATTGCAACGCATCGCGCGGTGCGGAGTGACGATCGTTTCATGCACCAAGGGGCAGCCTAGCTTTACCTGGAAAGGAGAAACAGGGGGTGGATGACTTGGAGATGGGGCTCATGTTAACAGTATTATTGCATTAAGCAACTTATCGCCCTATTTGCTCATGATTCTTATTTCCTAATGTCAAAAAATATCCAATAAGTGTTGCTGGTAAGGATGGCGGAGTTAGTGACGGAGCTTTTGTCGGCCGTTTTAGTATGTCGGTCGTTCTTGGACTCGGTCCGTGTACTGTTTAAATCGGTCTCTTATGAAATGTGACCGGAGGCGGGGACGGAGTGGGTGCTGAACGGAGATGAAAGATGTTGTCTTAAGTTTCGTGCGGTCATAATCGTGAACCACGCCGCCCCCGTACTATAAGTGCATCGACCAACTCCATCCTTTTTTTTCTCCCTTTTCTTGAGCCATCCCCAACCCTTCTAGGTAACATCATCCTTGGGTATCTCATCGCTCGTACTTGTCACAAATATGCGCGCCTCGTTAGCTTCGCTCGCGTTCCTTTCCGAGCTGCTCACCGTGGCCCTCTCGGCCGACGTGGACGCTTGGAAGTCCAGGAACATCTACTTTGCGCTGACAGACCGTGTCGCTCGGAGCAGCGATGACACTGGAGGCGATGCATGCGGTGACCTCTCGACTTACTGTGGTGGCACTTTCAAGGGTCTTCAATCAAAGCTCGACTACATTGCTGGTATGGGCTTCGATGCTATCTGGATTACACCTGTAGTTACGAGTGAGTTAGGCCCCTTTTATGAGACGTTTCCCTTAATAAACTAACCATCGTGTCAAATTAAGACAGCGACGGCGGTTATCACGGATACTGGGCGACGGATCTATATGGCATCAATTCAAACCACGGTACAGCAGACGACCTCAAAGCTCTAGTCAGCGCTGCGCATGAAAAGGTATCCGAAAGAGCCATCCCCTGTCCATAATTGACCGCTGACTTAAGATTCGGTAATTAGGGAATCTACATCATGGTTGATGTGGTCGCGAACCACGTGGGCCCATCCAACGTCGGGGATCGCAAGCCAGAGCCACTAAATCAAGACAGCTCCTATCACTCGCAATGCGAGATTAACTATTCCGACCAGAACAGCGTGGAAAACTGCTGGATTGCTAACCTACCCGACTTGAACACACAAAATTCCGACATCCGGACCGTCTACCAGGATTGGATCAAATGGCTTGTATCGGAGTATAGCTTCGACGGTGTTCGCATCGACACGGTGAAGCATGTCGAGAAGGACTATTGGCCGGGATTCTCCAGCGCCGCCGGAGTCTACACAATCGGCGAGGTCTTCGATGGTAACCCAGACTATGTCGCAGGCTACGCTAGTCTCATGTCTGGATTGCTGAACTACCCTATGTATTACCCGATGAACAATTTCTATCAGCAGAAAGGCTCGAGCCAGGCCATAGTCGACATGTACAACCAGATCAGCTCGTCGTTCCCCGACCCTACGGCGCTAGGCTCGTTCCTCGACAATCACGACAATGCTCGATGGCTAAACTCGAAGAACGACCTTGCCCTGCTCAAGAACGCTCTCACCTACGTCATCCTTGCCAGGGGTATTCCCATTGTATACTACGGTACAGAGCAGGCGTACGCTGGTGGTAACGACCCCGCCAACCGTGAAGATCTCTGGCGCAGCAGTTTCAATACTGATGCCGAAATCTACCAAGCCATATCAAAGCTATCTGCAGCTAGGAAATCAGCTGGTGGACTAGCTGGTAATGACCAGACCCATCTGTATGTTGCGGATACTGCTTACGCCTGGAGCCGAGCTGGTGGTGACCTAGTTGTCCTTACCACCAACAGTGGATCTGGATCGAGTGGACAGCACTGCTTTAACACGCAGGCTCCTAACAGATCGTGGAACAATACTTTCAGCACTGGTTCTTACACTTCGGATGGAGACGGAAAGGTGTGCCTGGATGTGAGTAATGGCGAGCCAGTCGTGTTGGTTGCATCTTAAAATCGCGCGCGGCTTGAAACAGCTGAAATTCTTTAGATGCCTGCCTATCTAGGGTACGTGGGGACAAAATGTAACAGTCGCGTGTTTAATGTATAGGATTTAGTTTAAAATAAAATAGTAAAGCTGAGCTACTAAATAAAGCAAGCTTTCCAACATACATATTACGTAAGTCGTTTGCAGAAATGGGACAGATTCAATTAAAGTACCTGGTACGTATGTTTCGGGACCGGCCGTGGATAACCTTAGTGGATATCGATTATGAGTGGTCTCCCGGGTCAAGTAAAATATCGCACGGCACCCGGCTTACAAAACGCCCGATGAAGGCGTTCTAGTATTCCTTTAGTGGAGGTGGTTCGATTACACATAACCATTTCCCTAAATAGACCTGTTGGTTAGCACACGTACGAACAAACACGCTGCATCATGTCAGACTTAGCGCTACCCAAGGTACTGATGTAGGAGGCTTCGGATTCGGACTCGAGTGTCCGCCGTCCCTCCGTTGTGTGCACTCAGTGTTCCGAACCCCGAAAACAGGTATATATGATATATATAAGAGTTGAACTTTCCGTTATATGCAGTTTTATGACTCCTAAAAACGTAAGAGTAATTGCAGGAACAGACTTGATTTGCATTGAGACGTTAGTTTTTCCTGGGGCATCATTTTAAGACATTTGGGCGTTCTGTTCTACGAACATTCTTGTGTAACCGCGTCAGCGGAAGTCCGTTTGCTTTTGTTTTTTTAAAGGACTGTCATAAATGATATATTTATTCTCGCTAAATCTTTAATATCTCACTCTACCCTCCCTCATACCCTTCGACCTCTCTAAGATACCCACAGCGCTAGTACAAGCGCATTCGACAACGCTGTGTCAAATATGAATTCTAGAGTACTCTCTACGGCTCGTCTATCCCGAGGCATAACTAGTGTTGCGATTGTCGGTACAGGCATTGGACTGTACTATACGTACATGAGGAACGTTGCTTACGCGGATTCCGGTGCGCCGAAGAAGGCTTTCGGCTCTGGCCCGGCCTTTTTGTCTCTTGAGCTCGAGAGCACTGAAGCCGTAAACCACAACACTAAACGATTACGATTTAAGCTGCCTACGCCAGATACTGTCAGTGGCCTTACATTAACATGTAAGTGAGAACCAAGAATGCATCAAGTACGCAACTACTTATGGTCGCCGTTACTGATATTTGAGAAAGCCGCGCTCTTAACATATTCTTGGCCAAAAGGCAGCACATTTCCTGTCGTGCGTCCTTACACTCCAATCAACTCACTAGGTAAGACCATTCTAACGCTACTACTAATAAATATAATCTAATTTTTAATAATTAGATGAGCCGGGTGCTTTGGAACTTCTCATCAAGAAATACCCCGATGGCAAGCAGAGCACATACATACACTCCCTAAAGCCGGGAGACTCATTGCGTTTTGTCACCCGGATACCGGGCTATAGCTACCAGCCAAACAAACACTCCGAGATCCTTCTCATTGCCGGAGGAGCCGGTATCACTCCTATCTATCAATTAATTCGGGGCATCTTGCAAAATCCCGAGGACCACACCAAGATCAACATGGTATTTGGCGTAAACACAGATGCCGACTTGCTCCTAAGGAAGGAGTTTGACGAGTACGCAGCGAATTTCCCAAGCCGTTTTAACGTCACGTATACGATTAGTCACCCCTCAAGCGGCTCGCCGTTTCGGCAAGGGTACGTTACCAAGGAGTTGCTGAATGAGGTGGCGCCCCAATCGGCTGATTCTAAAGTGTTTGTTTGTGGACCGCCACCGATGGAGACTGCGCTTGTGGGAAGCTGGCAGAAGTCGGGGATCTTGCATGAACTCGGCTATCGGAAGGATCAAATACATAAGTTCTGAGCCCTTAAACAGGTCGGAAGACTTAGATCAGTAGATACCTAGCATTTCCCTTCAACTAATAAAAATAATTACTTTGAACCCAGTTATTTCAATGCAACGTCGAGCGCTTATATAATTAAAGCAGTGAGTCGAAAAGCTTATTTAATTTAAATCTATCATATAGATCAACTCATTAAAATTACTTTCGTAATATATGTTTCTAGGTAGGTATATCTCGAGACCTCACCGACTGAGAGATAACAGGAGGACATGGTACAAATTAGGGGATTCAAGTTCTTATAGCCATTGTGTATTTCAAAGCTGCCTTGGCTTCCTACTCGTTTTAGACTCGCGTAATATTAAAAGTCTATCATTACTATCCTTAAGCTTCCCTGTATTCCTGAAATATTTTTGGATTTTCACAAGCGTATATACTAGAACGTAGGCAGTTGATGAAATATACTCTGCCATACTAAGATAGTATGACTAGATATACGAATACCTCTAAGCCATGATGAATATATAAGGGCTAGCGTGATAGCAATAAAATCATAAGGTACGAGGTTTTCCCTAATTACCTCGATACGCTTAAAACTAATATTATACTTTCTATTCAGCTAGCTTAAAGATTTCCAACTCCTTAATCAAGCTGTAGTAAATATGGCATGTATTGTTGTATATGAAATAGTGTATGTATTATGAAGTGTCTACATCTCTTTATGACCTCATATTATTCTTGGACTTCCGAGCCAATATCAGTATTTCTTGGGATTATCCCCGGTGGGCAATAAAGGAGAGCCATATATAGCAAGACTTCGCTGATAATGTGCTAATATTTAAATTCACGTGTAGAATGGATGGAAATATGTGCAATTGGAGCGGATAGACCGGCATATATTCTGCTCACTATGTACCCATTCATTTAGCCGGAGCTTGGAGATCGGCGTGGCCAAGATTACTTTGCGGCTGGGATCTCCAATCATTCGGCGGATATCAATACAATCTTAGCGGGTAAGTTACCTCAGAGCCTCAAGGAGAACGGTTGATAACGGAGCTCGTGGGAAATCGGGCTACTCTGCCGAGTTTTTGGCTATGATATCCGTCTTGAATGTCTTGGAGGCAGGGAATCTTCCAAGACGTAATGAGCAAAGACTATCATGTGGAGGAAGACTCTTAACAAATAAACATCATAAACAGCAGTTTTTTCATATTAAATGTAAGAGTATGGAAACTTCGCGTGCTCGTACCTAACACTTAGCCTCGCTTGGCCCTCTGTATTGGTCGATCGCGCTCAATATGCACGTCTTCATTTACCTCCGGCCGAACCACAAAATTAGACGTGGGAATGTCGACTGTGAAAAGCTAAGATCGACTCTGGGAACATTGAATAGTATACTTATAACTGGCTTGTGACTTATAAGTCATGCCAGTCGTACTCTCTGCTCTGTGCGATGGTAACTGAAAATGAAGACCCGAGCCGGTTCGCTTTCTGGATTCCTCTGCACCGTGGGCCTTCTCGTACCACAGGTTGCATCTCATACTAGTATTTCTGCTGCAATCGGTCAATGTTCATTAAATCTTCCTGAGGGATTAAAATCTCAGGCGCAGTTAGGATGTCCACATCCAGTTGACGCGAAGACCGCCGATAGACCTGTTGACTGGTCACCATGGACGCACCCGCCGGAATGCGTGCACTCGAAAAAGTCACCAGGGACTTCGTACTGCGTTTACTCTAATTCGCAGCACGGGAATGGGGGTGTCAGCATAATTACAAGGCCGGAGACGGCAGCAAGCACTCTTGAAATCCTAAACGACTCCGGATACACTCATCTTAAACACTTCGTCAATAACGGCGCTGGACCGGCGTACGAAGTTGCCGACATTCCCAGGAAGGGGAAGGGGGTCGTCGCGACGCGTCATATTAAGCGTTCTGAAGCAATTATGGCAGATTGGGCCGCATTGGTCGTGGACTTGGACCTCCCGACTGCTATATTGCGGACCGAGGGGTATAAACTATTTCATAGAGCTGTAGATCAGCTGGCAGATCCGGATCGTGTACTTCAGCTGGCTCGTAGCAACACGTTCTCGGGCGATATAATAGAGGATATTTTGAGGACAAACTCATTTTCCTACGCGCTAGCGGATGATTCCCATATGACATTATACCCGGATATTTCTGTGAGTTCCCTCGAATACTATAACCTCTGGTGTTGATGGAATGCTAATGGTATATGACAGAGAGTTAACCATGCATGCCGTCCAAAGTAAGTACCTTGGTGGGAATAACAGCTTGGGGATATACAAAGAAGCTAAATGCGTGATTAGTTCTTTCATAAGATTTACGCCTTCAAGTTTGGCTGTGAGTGTCGTGGCTCTAAGAGATATCGAGCCTGGAGAGGAAATCACTATTACCTGTATGTTCCAACAGCAAAACCATGCTATATGTGCATAGCTGATGATTCTGCCAGACGTACCATTAGGAAAGGCAAAAGAAGAAAGACAGACGGCACTAAAGAAATGGGGATTTGAGTGTACATGCTCACTTTGCACCGCATCCAAAACTGAGATCGCTGTATCCGACTACCGCAGAGAGAAGATCAAGAATTTACGCAAAGAAGTCATGCACGCCGTCGGGTTGTGGGACGGAACTAGGGCTGTCAAGCTCACGCATGAAGTCCTGGAACTTATGAAGGCAGAGGACCTTGCGCCGCTTTACTCCAGTCAGTATGAGATTATGGCGCGATTGTACTGGAAGGCGGGCGATAAGACGACGGCGACCAAATACGCGCAGATGTCTTTAGATACGCTGGTGGATCAGGGATATCTCGAGGACACCCCGGATGCATTATCGATATTATTGCAGGCTTTTGATTAGATTGGCAGAGAATATCTCGCCCTTCCGGTCTCATAGTTTTATGGATCCCTTTTCGGGGAGTAAGGGGACATCTCATACCTATTGTCTTGGCTTCTATATATCTAATAGACCAACTATATTATATGACTTGGGACTAGACTCGGCACTAGAATCTATTATATTATACAATATAATCTTTCGGCTGTTTACAACAGTTATACGAGATAAATTGAGTGTGCCAAGCTGTAGTGTTTGGACAACTCTGCCTATATATGTACATGCAACTACCGGGCTGTTTTACGTTTATAAGAATACTATTGTACTAAACAAACCATCCCGTCAAATTACCGGCATCTACAATATACCAGTCTGTCTTACGCGGACGCCTCACTATTATATCCTCATTGTAGGAAGACCGGGATTAAGGAAATAAGGAGATAAGAAGATACTGGAATGAGGCTATCGTCAGGGATGTCGTTTTTGATCTTGTTGTTGTTGTATTAGTTCTAGTTCTAGTTAACTATTTGTGTATGCTACCTGTAAAGATTGGTGTTTTGTGTGTGGAGAATAGTCACGTTTTACCACGTGACTATCCTTACGTAATTACATTCCAACACTCATTAAAATATACCAACTTTACAATGCAATTAAAAAGTGATTTTTTCTAATAAAGGTTTAACATTTTGGTGGAAAGTATAATATATTATATTAATTGATTTTAAAATAAAAACTACCAATGCAGTTCGAATGAAAAACTAAATATACAATAATTAAATATAGTCTTATATATACAAAAGCTTACCTTATATTTTTCTTAATTTCTGAGCCTTTTTAATCGCTTGATAAAATTGGTGGGTTGGGGGAGAAATAGTGGGTATCGGCATACGAATGGTAGGTCACGTATTACACCCCGGTTCACATCTACCGGCTCGCTCTCCGACAGGAAACCCCTACACGTTGTACTTATAGTTGATATTCCAGATAAATTGAAATTGCACATGTCAAGTTCCTATATAATTTACACAGGTAGAAGCTCCTCTAAGTATCCGACGCATACTTACATACATCTCACCCCGTATCAACTTTTGAGTCTAGTCGACAAGGATATAATATTATTCAAGCCAACATATACTACTCTCAAACAAAACCAATCACCATGGGCAGCACGGAAGCGCTCTTCTCAGCATCTCTCATCTCGCCAGAGGTTTCTAGTTCCTTCCCCGCTGACTTCACCATCCGCCCATTAGAGAAAGGAGACTATGCAAAAGGCTTCCTGGACTGCCTGCGCGTCCTCACCTGGATGGGTGATGTTGGCGAGGCCGAGTTCAACGAGCGATTCGACGAGATGCTAGAGGCGAAAGGCACGTACTACTTCGCGGTAATCGAGCACGCAGACCGGATCGTCGGGACAGGCGCCCTAGTAGTAGAGAAGAAATTGTATGTTCCCCACTAATAACTCCTAACTACTCTACGACGACACTCGTAATAGGTATCATTCGGAATACTTACTTTGGGAGCAGCATACACCAGCGCGGCAAGTGCGGGCACATCGAAGAGATCTCGATTGCAAAGGAGCACCAGGGTAAAGGGCTCGGACTGAAGATGATCCAGACCCTGGACTCCGTAGCGATTAATCTGGGATGTTATAAGAATATCTTGAACTGTGGCGCAAAGAACGAACCGTTTTATGTTAAGTGCGGCTATAAGAGCTCGGGGATGGAGATGTCGCATTACTTTGAGGAGGAACGTGATGAGTATCATCGAGGATAATGATGGGAGGGGAAGGAGAAGGGAAATAGGGGGGATTCATAAGTAGGGAGGTAAAGAGACAAAGGGTCTAGATTTCTTAGATATATTCTAAAGCGTTATATCGTGGTAGTCGAAGTTGGTTGAGTATTGAATGGGCTAGTCGTTTATTGTACCCAGAGCGGTCGGAATTCGGACAGGGAACAAACACTAGGTAGTTATATATCTAGAAGTGGAATGCTTATAGAGGTTATTACTATTGGCTTGTATTAAGAGTGAGATATAATTCTAACAATCTAACTTGATGCTGTTGAAACCTCTAGACAATAACTGTTCTCTATTTAGACTATCTACGTAAAACGACGATGTTACTAAAATCATCCCTTCGCAGTAGTTATATGGTGACAATTTGCGATTTCTACGCAAGCCTTTCCGTAGTAGCATTCGCAAAGGTGAGGCTGAAACGTCGCCCTCATTCGAGATATAGTTAGAATAGACCAAGGTAGACTTTGCGGTATATATGTCTCTTCTAATGCCTACGGAAGCCTAGCCGCGCCTTGCTTACATCCGGATCCCATCCCGCAGATGCGTTAACTAGCAGCGAAAAATAGCATTTTAATATTGATGTTGCCATTAGACATGCGTCGCCGTTAGCCCCATATGAGATCATCGTCCACAGGGCTCGCCGGTATTGGTGCTCTAGCGGAACCAATGGAGTAATGGATACATTTGAAGTGCATCCTAGCCCTAGGAGCTGAAATAAAAATAGCATTTGGGGATTGGCTGATCCCCCGATTGCATTCTTCGTGGGGTATGACCGTTGGGTCACCTCTCGTGTTAGACATACATAGTTCCTGCATATGCAGTTACCCTACTTCATGTTAGAGGTGATGGTAGCGAATGAAAATGTCGCTTGCCAGCCTCGTAGGAATTGGACCTGTGATAGACCAATTGATAACGTCAGAACGCTTACGAAATGTCCAATAAGGATTTATGATGAAGTACAAAAGATAAGATTAAACTATGGAAGTACATAAAGTGATATGAAATGTCGTTAGTAACTATACACATCTAATAGCCCCGAGGCGATTCTATAGTCTTCCTACTGGATATCCAGCTTCCGAGAATAATAAGAGATCCATGGTATAATCCTGTGCCCATTTGAATAAATATTTCCGCCTAAAAGCCCGCCCTAATCAGCCCATGCGCCTAACATAAATGATCGAAACGTGTTGACTCGAATCAGCGAGATCCCGAGTGCGACTTTCCACCCGAAGTCTTTCGGGTCTCTTGGTGGCCATGCTGGCTGTAACCCGGAGACGGGGCACTCTCTTCATAGCCAGGGCTGTGGTGGTTGTAGACGGTGACAGCAGGCCGGCGCGAGATGTCAACAGTGTAGTCATCTTTGATTATATTAGCCAAAAATATGTGAGTAGGATATATTCGCGGGTAGCACGTACCGGCTCTAGGAGATCGGCCATATTCGTGGACAACAGGTGTGGTTCCAGAAGAGCCACTGGGGTAAGAGGTAGAACCAGCGCCTAGGCTGGTGCGCGAAGCCATTGTGTTGTATGAGCTTGCAGACGATGAACGCGAGGAACGGTTGTCTACAACAATGGCGTAGGATGATTTGGAGGTGTATGATGCCATTGCTCTGTGGTGGCAGGTATTTGAGTAATTGGTGTAGAGTGTTAAGCAGGTGGCTTAATAGATATCTTGATAAAAATATAGGACTGTGACGAACTTGTCTGGTTGCTGAAGAGAGAATAGGAATGCGAATTAAAAGACGGAGGCATCCTGTCTTTATAGATAAAATATCAAGAGCAAGTACTTTACCTTACAACACTTACAGTAAAAGCCTGTACACCAAGGACTATCACATGGCGACATGAACAAGCTTAGCTTCAACACGTAGCAGCCGGAGCAAGCATGAGCAGTGCCTCAGGCTGACCCAAATGGGGGCGTATCTGGGGCTAATGAGTAGTGACAGAGTCGAAATATCAAGATACACCGAAGGGGTGAGTCACCCCTTAACTTCAAGGCAGAAATGGGAAGAGAGAAAAGGGTGGTGTTTGTTCGTGGCTGTTGAGGCAGCAATTGAGTAATTGAGCATTTGAGCATTTCAGCTACAAGAGAGAAGAGTTGTAAGTGGACGGAGTTCGAATGACTAACTGAGTGGGTACATTTTACCAGGGTAAAGAAATTGGTATAGAGTCAGAGAGAGTATGCCTAGGAGCCATTGAAGAGTCAAGTAGAGGCTGTGTGGCATCGTGGAAGTTAAGGTGAAGACGATGGAAGAAAAGATGATAGTGGCTGGTTGATTGGAACGTTGAAGGTAAAGAGATATGAGTTACATTGGGGGTTAACTTTTAGCGGTTGTAAGTTACCAATTCAGGTTATTACATGTACGATGGATCATTAATGTTAGGCCTATGTAGTACCTCACAATTGCTGATAATGGGGAAAAGGAACGCGGAGAGTTCTAGCGGATTGAGGCACGACAGGCGCAATTACATACATACATACGGCACAGCGGCATGTGGATAGGTAGTGATATCAAAGTACACAGTGCAATTATATATTTTAACATGTATACTGTGTGGCTTAGGTATATGTACCAACCATAGGTATCTAAGAGTTTAGGATGTCTAATTCCTAGATTATTACTATTATATCAAGTAGAGAGGCCTACAATTACCTAGTTGGTATTATCTAGGGGGCGTAAGCAGCGGCTATGTCAGCTTGGTTGACCTTGTTTGGCGGCGGATGGATGTTGGCTGCCTATTTGCCTAAGAGAAGGTTCTGGGTTAGCCAAGCTGAAGTCCTAGATTTAGTACTTGTTAGTTCTATATCAATACCTACGTTGATACAACTATCTGTTTCCTCATATAGGTACCTGTAGTTTTATATAAATTGTTTTAGGTACCTAGTTATAAAGTTTGCTTATGAACACGTATGTTTGAGGCTCTACATATGTAGAGTCATTGATTGCGTATACAAAAGTAATAGTAGTAGTAGTTAAATGTGTATACGAAATGCAGTAAGAGTAACAGCACTGCAAACCATACTTCATTCAGCCTTGCATGTTAAACCATGTCCGTTCAACCGTTCAACCGTTCAACCGCTAAATGGCTGCTGGCTGATAAACGGGGTGACTTGTTCGGGGGTACCTGAGGTTCACCGAACTGCACGAATGAAATGTAAAATCTTCATTGTGAGCTCGGACAGATGTGGCAAATAAATACATCATAGCTGCAATTGGGGGTGGCTTACCTGCTTATATTCAATGGTGGATAAAATTCAAATATACCCCGCCATCTAAATACTTGCTCACCCTGTCACCCAATTGAAAGACATTATGCACATAGGAAATACCCCAAAATCTTGCCCCGGTGCTGTGCCGCCCGCAAATTGATTAGAATGAAAGCTGGTGATGATTTAACTACTATATTTGTGCACACATTTAGCTACACCTCGTTGATATTTCTGTATGCCCTCGTGTTAGAATTACTATTCCATACCAAAATATAATTCCAATTGGATCTCGATATAGACACTTGCATTCAAATCTACAGCATGCGCTTCCTCTTCTCCTTGTCCCTCGTGGCGTCCATTGCCGTCGGCGCCTTGGCTTCAAGTTCTTCCGACCTGAAGATTGACGTAACCCTCCCCGTCGAATGCGACCGAAAAACAGAAAAGGGTGATAATATCCAAGTACACTATAGGGGCACGCTTGCTTCCAACGGAAAGAAATTCGATGCCAGCTACGATCGAGGTACTCCTTTTAGCTTTAAGCTAGGAGGCGGTCAGGTCATCAAGGGGTTCGACGCCATTGTTCCTCGCTGTTTGCTACTTATCGGGTCTTAACACGTATACAGATGGGACCAAGGACTTTTGGACATGTGCATCGGGGAGAAAAGGTCAGGAAACGTCGTCTCTGGAACATCGTACGGAAGCTGACTGCTTATTAGGACTTTGACCGTCCCTCCCGAGTATGGATACGGAAACCGGGGCGTTGGGCCAATCCCCGCCGGATCTACCCTTGGTATGTAACGGATTCGACTGTTGTGGAACGAACATAGTCTCATACTGAACGACTATTAGTGTTCGAGACGGAGCTCATCGGCATCAAAGGTGTTCCTAAGCCTGAGTCTATCGTTACCAAGGCCACCAGCAGCGCAAGCTCGGCTGCCAGTGAAGCTGCTAGCGATGCCAGCGAAACTGCCGAGAAGGCAACGGCTAAGGTGGCGGAGAAAATTGCGAGTAAGGTCGAAGAGGCCGCCGAGGTCGTTGGAACCCTTCTTGTCGATACCGACGACGTCCAGGAACACAACGAGCTATGAGTTATAGAAGAAGTATTGGCTGGTGTACATATGTAGTGGAACATCGTCCTTCTTCTCAGCCAGCATTTTGTCTTGGTATAAGTCTAGTTAACGAAGACATGAGAACTTACCTACTCGTCTAGATACCAACGCTTGGTACTGAACGAATCAATATATTGCTATATTTGATTCCTACCTTATTTATTTTTCAATGTCTTCTATCCCATATTAGTGCATGGGTACCTTAGGTACTTATAACTATATATAATTACCTCTGTAGATAATAGCCATCCATGCTATTGGCCTTAAAGACGAAGTAGCATATTTCCGGGATACCACTCATCCTTCGTAATAATATACATCTGTACATTGAATATCTATCCATTTGCATGAAGCTATTTTCTATAATAGGTGTGTATTGAGTACGTCATAAAATACCTACTATGTATACGAAGGGAGAGGGGGGGGGGGGGGGGTCGGAAGCTACCTCACACCTAGACTTACATAGTGGGTAGAGGCGGGTATAACACACCGCAATTTGATATAACGGTAAGAGCATTACCGTTGTTTGCTACCTTAGTACATATACCTTCTTTTTTTAAAGGCTCTTATCTCGCAATACCTAATATTGTTTTAGCCCCTCTGCTACTGGTCGGGATATACCACCTAAATGAGGTACTGAGTTAATTAGTACATGAATACTTTCGTCACAAGGCCTTGAGCCATCGTTGCACGACATTCTCCTTCTCTTCATCTGCAGAAGGACAGAGTAAAAACCTCATAAAGCCAATTGAGGCTGAAATTTATAAGATCTGATCGAAAAACATAATTTGAAAATCTCTCAATATGTTGCTCAACTAGAGATATTCATTTTCGCCCCGCTAAGACCACTAGCACGAAGCCATTTCGTTTTTTACCCTTTTTATTTACTATTCCTGCCATCCAATTCGTTAGAACTTTCCTTGGAAAATCATAGGACGACGGGGGTTTGGCAATGCGCAGGCTCCGATCACTTCTACCACCATTAAACTTTATCACCATACACTATGTATACTTTATTATTGTCCCTCTAATATCATCTGTGGTGTTCTGGGGCTCGTCGAACCCTAGATCTAGCATCAGTTATGTCGACAGCTTATTCCTGGTCATCTCTGCCATGACAGAGGCTGGCCTAAATACTGTCAATCTCAGTCAGATGACCACTTGGCAGCAGGTACTTCTATGGTTTTTGATCATCATTGGCTCTTCCATCTGGGTGTCTATTTGGACCGTCTTAGTACGCAAACATGCCTTCGAAGCGCGCTTCGAAGAGATCGTACGCAAAGAGCGTAAACGCAGTCTTGGGCGGCGTAATGCGAGTTTGACTCTCCTCCCTATCACACATAGGCTTAGATCCTTGGGTAGGAGTAGGACAGTGCAGGACAGTAGCGAGGGTGCTCCCTGGGAACAGCGCCCGGCTATCAACCTGCCCGTCATATCTCGCCCAAGTAACGGGAGGTTGGTCTCTGCTGTTGTACCTCCGCGCCAGGAGTCTGGCGTTCGTACCAGCGGTTCCTTCACCCGCCCACACAGCGTGGCCTCGGCAGAAGATGTTGCACCAGCTTCCGGCATTGCGGATGCCGAAGAAGGAAATACGGGGGCTTCAACCGCCACTGAGCACGTCGTTTTTGCCGATGATCTTCGTTCTGGGGCAAGGTCGACGTCTATCGCCCCTAGCGGTACTACTGCGCAAAGACACCTGTCCAGTATTGACACGGCCGTTAATCCTCGCAGCTACCTAAAGGGACATAAGGTCGGACGCAATGGCCAATTTCACGGCCTGACAAGTGAGGAACGCGAGGAGCTTGGTGGCACTGAATATCGAGCTCTGAAGCTTCTTTCTATCGTTGTCCCGCTGTATTTCTTCCTCTGGCAGTTCCTCGGATGCATCTCACTCGGCGCGTGGATTGCTAATAACTTGCCGGGGCCTGCTTTGGAGAATGCCATTTCACCCTGGTGGAATGGCATCTTCAATGGCGTGTCTGCTTTTAACAATAGCGGTATGAGCGTGTTAGATGCAAACATGATTCCTTACGGAAGCTCGTATTTCGTACTCATCATCATGGGTGCGATGGTTCTCGCTGGTAATACAGCGTATCCCGTCTTCCTGCGTTTAATATTGTGGAGTAGCTGTAAGTTTGACTTCTCATGACCTTTTTATATGGCCCTTACGTTCCTATCTAAGATGATTCCTAATCCTCTTGGTGAGCTTGTACGCTCTTAAGTTGCTAATATGCATATTTGTATATCAGTAGCTTCCTGTTCTTGCGTGGCTGTCTCTGCGAATGTAAATTGACGACCGCTGACCTAAAATCTTATACCTAGTGAAGATGTTGAAGTGGGTGACCTATGATGATGATTTTGTAGAATGGAAGGAGACGATTGCGTACATCCTCAAATACCCTCGCCGTGTCTACACCAATCTTTTTCCGTCACGACAGACATACTGGCTTGTTTTTATGCTCTTCGCGCTTAACGGCACTGATTGGGTGGCATTCGAGGTTCTCAACCTTGGCAATTCTACTCTTGAGCAAACGCCTCTCGGGTCTCGCATCATTGATGGACTCTTTCAAGCTCTTGGTATGCTCTGTTGTGTCTACGAGGCGTCAATTAGCGCTAACCTCTACTATAGCTGTCCGTTCAGGAGGCTTTTACGTTGTATCCATCCCGACTCTATTCATCGGCCTTCAGGTGCTTTATGTTATCATGATGTTCGTCAATACCCTAAAAGTTGTCTCAAACCCATATAACAGCCTCCTCCTGTTCCTCTCACGTCAATAATTCTGCGCCAGTGTGCACAACTCCTCCAGCTGTTCAAGCCACTAAAATTTCCTATGGATTCCGAATTCGTATTAACTTTCGGTTTGCAGGTATATTTCAGTGTATCCTGTTGTAATAACAATGAGACATTCCAACGTCTACGAAGAACGATCATTGGGGATCTACGGGGAAGACCCGACCTACAGCTATGCTTTGACTCGTACTGTCTCGCACGGCCAGTCGAGCAGTAAGTCCCGGTCTTTGAGTCGGATGGTCCGCGTCGCGTTTGCAGAATGGTATGGGGTTGGGGCTGCGCCGGACCAGCTAGAGAGCCGGATCAGCTTCATCAGCCACCAAATTCGTGGACAGCTCTCACACGACCTGTGGTGGCTTGTTTTGGCCGTCCTGCTAATTATGATCATCGAAACTAAGCATTTCCTTGAGGACCCGGTCACCTATTCGGTCTTTAACGTCGTCTTCGAGGTGGTCTCCGCTTATGGATGCGTGGGCATCAGTATTGGATCGCCGAACGAAGCATACAGCTTCAGTGGTGGACTTTATCCCGGGAGCAAGCTAGTCCTTTGTGCTGTCATGATAAGAGGTCGACACCGGGGCTTACCGGTTGCGCTTGATCGCGCCGTCAGACTTCCCAGTGACGATATGCATATGGTCGAAGAGGAAGACCATCTTCGTAGGTCCATGTCGGTAAGGCGACCAAGCCTTGACGACATGGGCATATGATTTGATGACCGTCGCCTATCAATGTGGATGCGGGTCCGCAGGTCGTTGCTCTGCTTTTCTTAGTAAATGACTGTTGTTTCCCCAAAGATTCAACGTAGCAAATTGGATATCTGTCATATACTACAGTAATCTAGTAGCGGCGGGCTTCTACCTCATCTAGGTCAAACCGGTCATTCTTATCCAATGTGAGTACCGTAGTCTCTTACATACCTCATAAGTAGAAGCAATTATATAGAAAAGAAATTGGTAGCGCTTCTATAATTAGATAAGGGTACCATTATCCAGTCTCGCCGTAGACATCTCGTCTTGGTGCTTTTGTCTCCGCGTGCAATAATACTAGCTCATTTCGTGCTATGCTTTGCGTGTTACGTTACCCAAGAAATCTTTTCAGATTAGAAGAAGCATCGCCGAGTTAGTCTGCCTTCGACATGCGAATCGGTATGTCGGCACTGTAGTTGAACATGCCTAGAGTAACCGCATCCTTGATATGTAATAAGTTAGTACATTGCATCCCTTCGAACTCAATATTGAGGCTTGATCGTGAGGTCCACGGAGGCGCCATAGAGGAGGCTTGTTCGATAATAAGCTGAGTCGCGGCCATCAGCCACCTTTGCCCTCAAATTTTTAATGCCTTATTTGTAGTTTATTGCCGTCCAAATTTGCCTGATGTATTCTGAGTAGCCCACAGCCACTTCGCGACCGCTATATACGGGCCGTGGATGGAAGACAGCCTGACAGACAAAGGAAACAATGCCACCGCAATATGGGCCAAGGGGGTAGGTATAATGCTACTAATATTCGCATCGTTATATACAACTATCATCTTAAAATATAAACATATCTCATAATCCCCCACCAAAAAACAGCTTCGTCTGTCTCGGATCAGCCGAATTCGTCGTCCGGTTGCGCTGCTTCTTCTCGGCACTGCCCTTCCGCCTCTTGGGCGGTGGCGCGTCAGCTGCAGGGCTCGGGCTAGGTTTAAATTCGCGCTGTACTGTGTCGCGGATCGTCTGGCGCGAAAGACATAGGTCGATGTGCTCGTTGAAGAGACGCTCATCGGTGGCTTGCGGCCGGCTGCAGATGGGACAGTCCCAATATTCCTCAGGCTCGGGGTCGGGGGCTGGGCGTTTGGGGTTTGGGAGGATTTCTTTGCCGTGGTGTCGGTAGGTGGCGTCTTTTTCTGTTGTGGGATGTTCGGCAAGATTCAAGCCGGGCTCGTGGGTATCATCGTGAGGTAATTGGTCTAGTAGTTCCTGTGGAATATCATCTTCTTGGGGAAATTCATTTGTCCCCCCGTCAGCCACCCCGTCCGGCCCCGTCTTTAAAGGTCTTAACCCAAAAAACGTACGAGCGTCGGGCTTCTTGGTGCTAACCAGATGCGTGCATCGGAGGCCCATTAAGCGTAACTTCATACCCGGGACCTCCTGCTCCAGCTTTGCCAAGATAGGCAACGAATAATTGTATAAGTCGTCCGCGGCGCAAATAGCTCTCGGTGTCACAGCTTGCCTCGTCAAAACTTCATATGTATGTAACTTTACCTTCAAGACAATAGTCCGGCCTTTGCACTCGGCTCTACGCATGTCCTTTTCCAATTCGTCAGCTGTCTGCTTCAGTTTTTCTCTTAGTTGTACTGGGTCTGAAAGATCTCGGAACGTGCTTTCGGTTCCGACACTCTTCCGCTCGAACTCCTCCACGGGCTGGACTTCGGTTCTGCCCAGCCCGAGATAGCACATGACCAGGAATTCGTAGGTCTTGTCGCCGAAAAGTTGACGTCTACGATACGTTAGTACTTTGAATAAGCAGATCCCTTATTATGTTGCCGCTTAGCTTAGTCGCTAAGAGAAGAATCACGGATTGTAAAATAGAAAGATATTCAACATACTGAGCGTGTGTTAGTCTTGGCTCAAAGTAAAGGATCGTCATACCGAAGTCCAGAAATGAGTCTGTGCACGTACCAAAAATTGACGATGGGGATAGACATCGCCACAGGTTTTGACTCCTATCTCCTGCAACTCCCGTTCTAAAACCCGCCCAATTCCGTTGACTTTTCTTGTCGGAAGATCGCGCATAAAATTCATTATAGCATTGCGATCGTTAGGCAGGATGTATTGGCCATTAGGCTTGTTCATGTTGGAACAGATTTTAGCCAGCTTCGCATTTGCGGCAATTCCAGCAGAAACTGTGATCTTCGTGCTCTCATGAATCTCGTCTCGCATTTGCTGGACAGTGTCCTCGGGCGTCATGTTATGTTCGACGCAGTACTCGGTGATATTGAGATAAGCCTCGTCGATACTAGCGCTTTGGAACCTTGGATCGTATTGCGCCAAAACTTTCCGGACCTCCTGGGCTTTGGAGGTGTATTTATCGAAGTTGAGAGGGAGAAGGAGGAGGCTAGGGCAGAGCTTCTTGGCTACGAAGCCGGCCATACCGCTTCGGCAGCCGAATTTACGAGCGAGGTAATTGCAGGTGGTGAGCACGCCACCTCCAACGGCGAATGGGACATCCTTGAGTTCGGGTCGGTCGAGTTGCTCGACGGCAGCGTAGAAGGCATCGCAATCGACGTGGACTATGTACTGCGTCAAGTCACGGGAGACCTCGAGCTGGGTTATAAGTTGGTCCGCGGCCCGAAGCTCGCGAGTTAGATCGAGCTTTTCCAGACGCCGCTTCTTCTCTAGAATCTGCTCGATTTTCTGCGTCAAGATCTTGTCCTTGACTTCTTCGCGGTTAAAGAACTTGGATCCTTTAGATGCATTATAAATGATTTCCGAAACCTTAGATTGGTCAACGGAGTCCTGGCCGGCTTTGGTGAGCGAAGGCCCGAGGAGAGAGTATTTGAGAGTGTTGTGTTGGCTGTCATCTTGCTTAGAATCATCTACCTCGGATTCTTTTTTCTCGGTTTTCGGTGTACCAGGTCTCTCAGCCATTTCGAATTCATGCTGTAAATTTGAAGACGATTCCTCTTATCATAATCATGATTCTCTGTCGCGGGGGTAATGGGACAAAGATACTCAACGACTTGCAGCGCGTCATCCTTTTTACGCGTCGACACGTGATGCCTATTTTAAATATGTAATTAATTAATAGGTACAACACATGCATTGCAAGACGGAGACGGGTGCGGCGGACACTGTGAGGGGTATTTTAGGTCGTGGTAGTGGGTCCCTCAGTTTGTACCCTAGGTAACTACTCCGAATCTATGTATCAATCTAGAATCGTAGTTTCGAACTCTTACAATAACAACATTGAACAATATTAATTATATGTGATATTATACGGGCTGTATCATCCCAAATTACCTATACATGTATCAAATTACACATACCACAGATAGCTATTATATGACTAAATCCTCTTCAAAGTCCTCCACACTTGTATGACACTCTGAGAATTCCTCTTCATCCTCCTCAATCTTCAACTCCTCGTCCATCTCCGTCTCTATCTCCGTCTTTCCTTCCAGGATTCTACCCACCGAATCCTCCAGTAGCGCTCCAATGAAGCCCCTATTCTTCTGATCATTTTTCACCATGCTGGCAAGTACTTCTTTCTCCAACTCGTCTAGCTCTTCTCGCCGCCGCTGAATATCCTGCAGATCAGCAGTAGCAGAATACACCAGGGCATTTTTATTCAGCTCCATCGCCTTGACCTTATTATCTAGCTCGTAGCATATCTCCTCGAGTTGGCCAGCATGCTTGTGGTCGCCAATTGTAAATGCAAGGGTTACTGCTGACTTGAGCAGATCTTTTATGCCACGGGCAGTCATCGGGACTCTATGAACCGCGCTGTGTCGCAGCTTGTCTGTCGAGAATAATACCTCTCTTAAAGGCGTCGCTCCCAAATCAAACGCCGCTTCAGGTATCTCGTCAGCCATCTTAGCCAACAGTCGCGTCCACTTTGTCAGTTCGAGTGAACTGGCACAGTCCAACCCAGTATTCTCGAGAAGTGCCGGCATATGTTTCCTGGTGAATTCGAAGCAGCTTTCTTCTAACATACGTTGCGCCTCGCTCAGAATAATATGCTGTGCCTTATACGGAATGTATGTCGGGTATAGTGAGGGCAATGTCGCTAGCTGTTGTGAAATCACAATTCCGGTGCGTGGTAACTCGACTTTAGGCTGCGGACTATCTTGTTCGGTTCCGTAGAGCACATCGCCAGTTTGCTTGGTGGCATCTTCATCAGCTTGCTTAGTGGCATCCTCGTTAGCTTGCTTGGCGACATTCTCATTGGGTTCTTTGACGGCGTCCCCATTGGTTTGCTTAGTAGCATGATCTTCAACTTGGACATTGCATTCGGTGTCGTTCTGTCCTACGCTAGCAACTTCGTCGAGTACCTCGGCCGTCGACTTAGCAGCCTTAACTTCAGATGCTTCACGTTTGACCTCCTGTTCCGGCGGCGTGTAGAACAAGTCAGGGAATTCCGCCTTCGCTTTGAGTTCCGACTTAAAGATATACCGTGAGAGGAGGTCGCGAAGAATCTCGACCACATTCTCTATGCTCAAGCCATGGGTAAGTGATTTTAGCACCTGTGGCCATCTCTCGATCTCTTCACGTATCTTTTTCTGTTTCCGTAGCTCCGCTTTCTGGCCCACGAAAATGGGTCGACATGCGAGGTAAACACGTTGTCTGTCCGCTTTGTTTGCCATGTTCTCTCCAGGGTATGAGCCTCCAGAATCTAGCCGGACAAGAGCGTACTAGTTGCTGACCCTTTAAAGAGAGACGCTTCGGCTTAATCGGGCAGCGATGCAGGCAGAGAGCAACATAAAAACTCCGTTTCTTTGCTCCAACTTCGCTTATACTTACCTCATCCAAAGCTAGCATATGTTTCGCAAGCCATGTGTCGCCCATGTCTTGAGCATTTATTGGTGAAAGACAGCTCAGCAGTGTAGCCCCCAATATGGGACAACTGGTCGCATATACGTGCTACCCCACAACTCGAGATACATACCCTCGAGGCTCTCCTATGACTAGCAACCACATCATTACGGAACCGGAACCATTCGCCATCCTATTCGTATTGACCAATAGGAACTAACAAGTTGAATTCGCCGATGCCTCAATTCTTAAGAGCCTCTTAGTCCACGTAAATTATGTCACCTTATCCTTTATTGATCACGCCAACCGTATAATTGTCTTTGATTTAACAAGAATTGCCAGCAGATATTAATTATATTATATGTCATAATCTAGCATATTGATGGCCGAGATAACTCAGAAGATCAACCCCTCCCTGTTACCCTATTCCAGCGGCGAGACTTTGGGGGGCTCGTATCCAAGACAGCAATGCTCAAGTTGGGTAACGAAAACTGAAAGCTACCGGTCTTGTCGGATCGTATCGTCTTCTTACTGGTCTTCACAACATTAATTTCGGTGGCCGGGTCATTGACGCCATATGGATCTTTCGGTCCCGTGAGGATAGTTAATTCGGCAGTCGTTCCCTGTTTAACACCCTCGAAAGATAGTTTGATAGGAACATCAGCACCGTCTGTTGAGTTATAGACTGCTGCTTTGAAAATATATCCTCCCGTCTTATCGTTCTTTCCAGCCACGTAGTAGAGCGGATCAAACTGCGGAGTTGCTGGTAGTGTCTCCGTCAGGAGATGAGCTGCCATAAGCTGTTCGAAAGTAGTATAAGCATGTATTCCAGAGCTTCGGATATGATAGTATAACTTACCTCCCATACGTACCAAGACGTAGATCGAGTAACCTTGTCAGCAGTGAACTGTATTGCCGTAATTTCCCACTGCCAGCGGTTCACTATCATATATAGATTAGCCATGCTCATATGAAAGGGAAGTGAGGTAAGGCGTAAGTAGCAAGTTTAACATACTATTCCGAATGATCGGTGCCTGTAGTATTTGTTAGTCCAAACTATTCAAGATTCCAGACTTTATAAAAATTATCAAATTGTAACTTACATATGCCGCCCCGATTATTCTGTCTGCATTGCGCTCGTAGCCGATGAGCGACACGGCCTCACCAACGGCACCTCCCCACCTATACGAAGCTTCAAGTTAGCAAACATCCAAAATCCTACGGTCGGGCTAATAATGTCACTCAAGCCATGCTAGAAGGATTGCATAAAGGTAAATCTAAGATAAAATCATGCTTACCAGGGAAATGGCTGTTGCGGCCCATCCCAGCCAGACCCGCCATTCGGATGAATTGCTGCCATCTCGCCAATAATATGCGGCTGTTTCACATTATCAAACTTCGCAAACTCAGCAACAAGCGTGTCCGGCTCGGCATACACATGGTAGTCGCCAGCTCCGGGCGCCGGGATGTCATATCCATCATAAACCGAGCCCGAGGAAATAACTTGGATATCCGGGTACGCCTTGTTAATGGCCTCGAGGAATAGCGGGAATCTGTACTCCTTGAACGTATCCCAACCCTCCGGTGCTCCGGAAAGCCAGTCTTCGTTGCCGATCTCCACATATTCTAGCTTCCAGGGCTCCGTGTGCCCTAGCTGGGCGCGGACGGAGCCCCATTTAGAGTCGGCGGGCCCGCGGATGAATTCGATTTGGTTGAGGGCGTCGTCGATGAAGAATTGCAGGTCGTCTTGTGGTGTGATGTCCCCGTTGAGGGAGAGGCCATCGTAGACACCGAGGACTATCATTACTAAGTTAAATATTGTCTAATTCGAGGTATGAGGGTGAAAATGAAAACCTACCAATCTCCATCCCCAAGTCTTCCGCGAACTCTAGGTATTCAAGTAAACCTAAGCCGTTGGTTTGTTGGTATCCCCATACCCCTGTGAAGCCGGGTCGGTTCTTTAGGGGACCGAGTGTGTTCTTCCAATCCCACCATGTCCTGTTTGTCAAGCCTTCAAGCACTGTAGGGCACAAGTATAGTCGATTAGTTATCAAGGCTAGAAGATTTGGAAACTACACGAATAAAAATGACTCACTATTACCACCCGGAATACGGAAGAGGGTAGGGTGAAGTTGTTCCAATGCCTCTGCGATATCGACACGCATACCATTTTTCCGTCCTTTAAATGTAGGAGGGAAGAGACTAATGAGATTGAAATCAAGAGATCCTGCCTCTGCGTCCTATGAGATGTCTTTATTAGACCAGCTATGTCTACTTCATCAGTTCAATGAACTACTTACCGAGGCATCAAATGTGATGGCAAAAGTATTATTGGAATTCGGTGCGTCCCGCGAGGGAGTCAGCTCGAAGTTATGCTCAGTCCACTGATCAGGGGTGGACTGGGACTTGACTTTCACGCTCCCAAAAGTCTGGCCCGTGATGATCGACTGCAGCGAGGCAGTGAATTGGCCAGAATACGTGCCCTTGACCCAGAACGAACCGCTGTATGTCCTGCGAGCTTTGACGTCCATACCCCAGTATCCGTCATTTAGAAATCCTACTTGGCCCTGATCCTTGGGAGCTGCAACGTTCAGGGAAGTAACCAAGACCTCGGATAGCGGCGTGCTCAGGTTTTTCAACGATAGCTTAGCGCCGTTTACGGAATGCCATCCGTCCAGTGAAGCTGGGAAGCGTTCACCGATCTGGAAGGCTCGGTTGCGGATTAGCTCGGCGTAGAGGCCACCGTCGCCCGAGTTGTTGATATCCTAGTCGAGTAAGTTGAGTATTATATTCCTTACTCTAACAGCTAGTGGGTATGTATATAACTTACTTCATGCAGGAAGCCGTATTGATGACCGTTAGTAGCGTTCCCACCAGTCGACTTTACGGAGATATCAATAGCAGTAGTTAATGAGGCCGCGCACGCAAAGGTGCCAACTAACACGGATAACTTCAGATTCATCGTGTCACCGAGGAACGAGGGTGGTACAACGCACTATCCAAGATCACCTCGCAGTCTAATCGCACCTTCAAATCCTATCATATATATATCAATCCTTATCTATATATACACAGTAGAACGCAATCCGTCCTCTAACTGCACCGAGGACGCTATGGCACGCGGGGAGGCACAAGACGAGACCTTGGACCTGCATCTCGTATATTGCCGGCACAAGCGACGATCTGGGGCAACCCGGCCACTCGCGATATGCGTGCCTATCGGAACTCACCCCCGTTCCCAAGATCCGGGCACAACGAAGCCCAGCCCGTGATGTAGGGAATAATCCCCAGCGCTAGCATGGAGCGTTCGGCTGCTTGAGGGCCGAGTGTTACATTGGCCCATCGATCCGGACCGTAATCCCCCTTTCTTAATGGTGGAATTGTGGTGTCCTGGTAAAGGAAGTCGGGGAAGTGGGGGTGTGTCTTGGTTCTGATCTTGGAGTTGGGCTTGGAAGCTTGATCCACTCTGTCGAATACACTACAACGTGGCCGCGTAAGTTTGAAGCCGTATAAACAGGTTACTGGCGGATTTATTTGCTTTTCTACTTGTCCTTGTGTTATTTTACGTAGAATACCCCTGACTATTGTGGGAAAGTCTCGGTTGAGATAGGTAAGATGATACCATAATCAGCCTAAGAAACGCCATACCCTTTAAGATCGGGTAGATTATGTAGGTAGCATAAATAGAACCTCAAATATTTCTGTCCCGCATAATATGTTTATGGTTATGTTTTATTAAATTTCACATGAATTCACAGCAAGCTTCCACCCATACAGTACTCGATATCAACCGATAACATTTTGTCAAATCATCATAGCAATCCAGGAGTATCATGGCCAGCGAACCCGTTTCATTCATTTAAGCACCGCCCTCACGTTTGGCATATTCCTCCTCGATGGCCTCTTGGTATTTCTCCTCGGGCGATCGCGGGTCTTCGTGAAGTACACCATCCTTGATCAATTTCTCAGGAGGGGGTCGGTGGGAGATCTTGTCGTTGAGCGAGTCGGCACGCATGTGTCTTGCGAGCTACATGTTTGAGCTCGTAGTTAGCCATTTTCGCTTCTCTTTACTTCTTTAAAGATGCGAGGTACTAGTGTAGATGCTCACCTCCCTCTGCTTTTCCTGGAGGCCGGGGGCGGCATTCGAAGCAGGCAAGATGTTCCCTATTAAGAGAAGGCTGTGTCAGCTTTATACATGATGTATATGCGATGGTAGCTTCGACATAGGGCAGTCTAGGTAGAATGAGAGCAATCATACTCTCAATGAGCTCAGAGCGGTCAGGACGCTGCTTCAAGTGTTGTTCGAGCGAGTTCCTCCTCTCACCGTTCGGGCGGATAGGGGAAATGGGGGTCTCGTCGACTGATGTCTGCTGCTGCTTGCTTTCGTCGGCCATGCTGTCTATTTTACTGTTTGCAACTAATATATACGTGGTTAGGTTGTTATTTTTTGCGATAGGATATGTAGTAGGTAAGGTATTCCAAGCTTGTTCTAAGCTGTCGGACTCGTGCTTAAAACAATGGATTTGAAGACGACAAGAGTTTGGATCTATCGTTCGACAAGGAACAAGGGGCTTATATGATGTGGGGAGACCTTTAACTCACGTATTAGCTCCATACATGTAGCTATAGATACATAAGGTTAGGTACCGGTGTTGTACCTGTATTGTACCTACTTCAAGTTGTACAGGTGGTACCTACCATACCCGCACACCTGTAAACAATGAACAAAATAGTTCAATCAGCTGAAAGCATCAGGCGCCCATGACATAGCAACGGGAGGTAGGTAGGCCACCTGCCCCGCACAGCCCACCAAAACAACCTTGCATTAGCGCTACTACGAGTGACGTAGCCTACGATACACTCTTATGATACGTTAGTTAACCAAATTGTGCTCTATATTTATGCAACTCTGTTTTGTTTACTACCAATTTGAGTAGTCTATTATTATTTGCATTTTGAGAAAAGCGAGTAATGAGAAACTCTACTTTATAATTGTGGTCCTGCCAACAACACAACAGTACAATAATAGCATTGAATAGGGCCATAGTGCTATGGCGCTATGTAACTAAAGCTTCACCGCCCCGAGCTCAAGCAGTTTTGCTCCCTAGTGTATTTTCTAACACTATAACGGCACCATGAAACACATAGCTATCCACCCCAGAGAGAACTACGATCAGAAAGGAATAGTCGGTATAGTTTAATATACTACTCGGCTTTATTGCCATCCCTTGATAAAGTATACCTTGTTATTCAAAATCGAATATCAAGTGAAGCTATAATAAAGAATTCACGATAAATCAATATCCTCAAGTTGCCAGCTTGACACGGGTACACACTCTACTTATATTCGCAAGTCAAGACTTCAAAGATATCCAAAATATACAAAAATAACGCAAAGGACTTCACCAATCAGATTTAAATATACCGTGTCAAGCTTGCACTTCAGAGCATAAAGCATAGACTTATGACACTTCCGCTCCCTCAAAGAAAGTTTAAGTCAGCTAAAAAGATATAATAATATAAAGATATTGATGCTTATTCCTTTTCTCAAGGTTAAAGACTCAATTCATGAAAGCATATAATCTAATACATCTAACTAAGCTAGATTAAAAAGAATTTGAAAAGAGAAAAAAAAATTTGAAGGTATTACAGATCTAAGTCTTGTTGCTATAAATGCTTAAGATTCTTTAATTAGCTAAGCGTCTATAAAAAAGCTTTATACTTGAACTTCTAAACCAACCCACATTAAACACTTAGATCTCCGCACATAATGATCAAGCCTTTCTTGCACACGGTATTAATGTGCAACATTATGGATACTAAATCAGATTTTAGCCCTAAATAACGGCCAATCATAAATGTACCATCATACCACACGTTTTTGCAAAGTCGCATATCAGGATAAGCTCTATACTATATGGTTTACTACTGCTCTTCTTAAATAGCTTATAGTTCTCTTGTGTACTCTTTTGTATATATACCCCTAAGCTTCCCATGATATGTATGTCTTGTGAGCTGCCCATCCGACTATAGCCGATAGTAGATGGGAGCGAACAATCTCTCCTTAGAGATAGCAGTTCTCAAACAGACTATATAATATTAGGTATTGAGCCCATTCAGTTATAACTTAAACTTTGGAAATTCCAATGCAATAGTAGGACTATCAGGACGTATTTATAGGGCTCTACCTAGGTTCTATGCCATGTTTCGGGCTTGCATTCGTAGAAGTGTATTCAACTGTTGCTCAGAATTCTAGATGTCTCATCTAGAGAAAATGAACATTGTTAATATATATCCACTTAACTGGCATATAACTATACCTCCATTATTGTTAGTATTGGTACATAAAGATTAACTAAAAGAGAGGAAACGGCTCGTACGGTACTAGATCGACTAACAATATTTACGGTTTATACTAATTATAATATATTTTCCAATTATATTAATGAACGACGCTGAGCCCGACGTACTATACTAAATTGCAGAGGGGGTGTAGTTGAATGCCAGCCAAGGGGATAGCCGTGGGCCCCCGGAGCTATTTCAGAGTTCCTCAAGGAACACCGAAGTTGCTTCCTATCTTCTTCGTCCACCTCGTAACACAGTTACCGATTATAAGGTAGACTTTGAAGGTATGAATATAATTTCGTTTTCCTCTCGAGTGCTAGTATACCAAATGATATATTAAGAACAAAGTATGCTTTTAGTATATATAGCCACGAGCTACCATGGTCAGATCTAGAGATTCTCGCGGAACAAGTTGTCCCTGTGCTTCTTGCTCAGCCTCGTGATATGAGCAGCTACGGAGACCAGTGACCACCAAATACATGCCGAAGATGTCTTCTGGTACAGATGTCACATCTCCAATCTTAACGTTTCCTATGAGCTAACTTAAAATACCCGAGGTTATTGTTGTAGGAGACAGTTAGCACAACTTATATAGAGGTAGTTCCAAATTTGACAGGGGTAGACGACAGAATTTATCGAAACGAAGTACTTAGTATGAAAGGGGAAAGGATGCTATCTCTCAATATTACCATAGTACAGAACAACACTCTTCTATACTCTTTCTATATGTAAAATTATCGAGAAATTGGAGTGATTACAAACGCCAATCGGAATTCCCGTGAATCAAATAGACCCGTAACCTAGCCGAGAATAGACTAACGCTTCCTAGTATTCCGATAACGACGACTATTTACGTACGTCAGTTTCTCCTGCTTGATATATCGGAGCATGTGAATCATACGCAACCCCGGGCCCCGGGCCGCGTTCCTAGAAGCTATCGATATCACGGCCCTGCGCCGCTACCGGAACATCCTATACGATACAACTAATCACTATTCCTGGGTTTCATGACGTGCGATATACAACCTATAATTCTATTCGTTTGCACCATTCCCACGGACCCGGAGTGCGAGTTGATTCTGTGGACCTCATTTCCATGATAGGAGTTGAGTTTGCGAGCGGTGACGCTTGACCCCCACCCCCAGCTCCTACGTTGTCCCCGATTTGACCAGTTGGGGTTCTTTGTCCCTCTCGAAGGTTACATTGGGGAAAGCCTAGACAAAGCTACCCACGCGCATTCTATGCAGAGGGGGAGGACTGGATGGGCTCCCGGTTGGTCATGATGTCAACTTTAGGTGGACCGAATAAATGTAGGTTGGACCCTGAGAGCTGCAAAGGGAGCGAGTCGGGGATTAGTCCTATAAGGTTTGCCCAGCGACGAACTTTTTCGGTTCTAGTAAGATAATGGCCATGGTTGTGTCACAAGTCGGCAGCGATAGTTGGGTTATACCTCCAGCCAGTGGCGGTATCGGAATTTTTGATGTCATTGTGTATCTGGGTCAAAGAAAGCGTCTTAAAACACATCAAGCTGCATGATAATCTGACGATCTTGAGTTGGCCGCGCTTATAACAACCGATAAGACTAGCCCTAGGTACACAATAGCTTCTCGGCAAGATGGAGTATAAGAACTAGTGCGAACTCACTGATATGGTAGACTGGCCTCAATTCCTCCCTCCTAGAGCTTTAGTTTTGTAGTCTATACATCCAGTATTTCTGTATCATTATAAAATCTACAATTCAACTCTTAATACGTCTCATACCCCTTAGAAGTACTTACCATGAGTGTCGAACAAAGGGTAACTAGGGGAGACCATCCCGAACCCCCCTATCCTCTCCATTCGTCCATAGTCCACCGCATTAACCCTCAGTATGAGGCTTTCTACAACAAGCATATCATCAAAAACCAGCAAGTTCACTTGCAACCCATAGAAGCTTCGCGGGCAAGTGGCACTCTAATCCCGGGTGCTGGGCCCCCTGCCCCCGTGGCCCAGACAAAGGACTATAGCATCTCGCGGCAGGAGACAACCGGCCCGGATGTCAGGATTCGAGCGTTCACGCCCAATGGACCCAAGCCCGCCGAGGGATGGCCTGTTTGCATTTACTTTCACGGCGGTGGCTGGGTTTTAGGAACTATCGACACAGAAAATGTAATCGCAACAAATCTCTGTGCCCGCAGCAAGTGTGTTGTTATCGCTGTAGACTATAGGTCAGTACCCCTTTATTTTCTAACAACTTGAAGAACGAAGTGCTGATACTCCGTCCTAAGACTTGCCCCTGAGGATCCCTTTCCTGCTGCGGTGGACGACTGTTGGGAAAGTGTGCTATGGGCTCTAGGCCAAGGGAAAGAAGTTTTGCAACTAGATACTACTAAGCTTGCTACCGGAGGCTCTTCTGCGGGCGGAAACCTGGCTGCGATCATGTGCCAACGTGCTGTGACCCTCGGCAGTTTTAAGTTCTCTTTACAATTACTTTCCGTCCCGGTGACGGACAACACGGCAGACGTAGACAACAGCACATCGTGGAGAGAAAACCAGCATACCCCGGCCCTCCCCGCTCCCAAGATGCTCTGGTACCGAGAACACTACCTGCCCAACCGGTCGGACTGGTCTCACCCCGAAGCGAGTCCGTTATTGTGGGAGGGGGACTGGTCGAAACTTCCACCTGCCGTTATCGTCGTTGGAGAATTGGACGTGTTGAGGGATGAAGGGAGGCAGTTTGGAGATAAACTACGCAATGCGGGTGTAAAGGCTGATGTTCATACCATGGCTGGCCAACCACACCCCTTTATTGCTATGGATGGTGTCCTAGACGCTGGAAGGGAAGCTATTACATATTTTTGTGATGCGCTTAGGGAAGTGATGTACCCGGAACCGGACTCGGTGCCTAAATAAATTAAGCGATACTGTGTCTCACGATTGTCTCGTCGAGAAATGCCTAGATTAATGGGTGTATCAATACATATCAATACATTAAATAGTAATTCAAAATGTTAGACGATCAATTCTGAGTTCATATAGTCTAGGCTAAACCCTCTGTTCAAAACTGAACTTGTTTTGCGTGAACTGTAATGTGAGGGGGGCCATAATGTTAAAGATGAATATTCAAAGGTTGTGCTACTTAGGTATCTAGCCAGCATCTAATTCTTCATAATTTCATCGTAATAACACTAGACAGTTAATTATGGGAATGATAGGTAGATATAATACGTGTAAGTATCACTGATTGATATTTCTAGGTGCTGAAAAAAAGGCTTGTACTTAAACTAAGACATACATGACTATTTTTACCCCCTCTAGTTTAAGTGACATCGTAATACTTACGATGTACGCCTAGCACTCAACATTTTACTATGATAAAAGACCCTGTTCAGTAAGTTGCAGTGCACTCAATCTCGACGTCTACGTTAAGTGGTAGCGTCTTAACGGCAACACATCTACGAGCGATTAGCTACCATAAAAGATGTTCTCTTTGGGTATAGTCTAATAGACGGTCACTTACGTTCTGCAAGGCTTTACTTCACCCCAATACTGACTGTAGATCTCGTTCATGGCCGCGAAGTTGTCCATATCGGAGAGGAAGACGTTGACTTTTACAACCTTGTTGAGGTCGGAGCCGGACGCTTCAAGGATAGCACCAAGGTTATTGATACATTGGTGCTATATAAATGACACTCTATTAGCAAAGTTTCACGTGGGATGAGGTCGGTGCTCTAACTTACGGTGTGGGCTTGGATATCACCGTCGACTATTTTCCCCGTTGCGGCGTCCATAGGAACGGCTCCGGAGACGAAGACAAATCCATTGGCCTTGATGGCCTGGCTATAAATCCCAGCCAAGGGTTTTGGTGCCTTATCCGTAAGTACGGGAGTCTTCTCGGCCATGGCGTATACCTTGTTCGTTCGAAAGACTACTATTGATGTAGACTGTTTACCGAGGTATCTTTCTGCAGGTCAATAATTTCGAGTTCGTGTCGCTTGGAACTTCCCAGATGTAAAATATGGTTCAAACAAGCCCAACATAAGTTTACCTAAATATTGAATGCGAGCCGAGAGGGGAAGTGTTACTTCACTACCTGTATGTACCCCATATCGGCGTTGTTCGGACATTGGGACTTGCTGTATAAGGTACATACCCAGATGCAGCCAAACAAAATAGTACCTGGCACATGACTTGGATTCATGGTTTAGGTATTCCTAGAAATATACATGTATGTATCTAAGTGGGTAGTTATGTAAAAGAAAAGTAAAGATATAAGAGGATAAGCTTCATGAATAATGGATATCTTATACCTAAACCCCCCACCGAACCCCATTAAACCCCATGATACCCCAAAGATACCCCCAACGACCTATGCACGTATTATATTGACTATTAGGTAAGGCTTCTCTGTTGGAGCTATCTCGAACCATATACATACCGATCCGACATATCATATATGCAGCCTAGGTATAAACAAGCTCTGCATATATACCTGGAGAAATGGTCGATCATTTTTAATACTACCTACACTTTTTTATTACCACTTCATTGTCAGATTGTCTAACAATATCTATCTTATCAAGCCTGCCAAACCCCGTATCAGTCAGGACAGGGATATGGCTATCCCCTAATCCCAGCGTGGTAGGATCTGCTGTGCGACGTTGCTTGGGTTGGCGTACACTCTATCTACATCTCATTTTATCTCGTTTATCTCCCCCAGAGTTTAGATAACGACGGTTAGTGTTACCTTGAAATGGAAAGTAAGTTCGTCATCAGCGCCGAACCGAGATGGATGGATTAGGTGGTTATCATGCGAAGAAAGATAGATAATCTTTATTCTTTAATATGACTTGTCAAAACCCAACTCCAACAACTTCCCATTGCTTGTGAAGTTGTGATACATCTACATTCCAGAGTCTATTTTCTTCGAATCTACTGTTCCACAGGTCTCTAGTTGTAGTTGCGACACCGCTTGGACAACATCCCTTCTACCCCGATGAATCGTCACTATGGCAGATGATAAGTTCGTTGGCCTCGCAAAGTCGGATTCGGCTGGGATCAAAAAGGATATCGTCTCAAGCGATAGGAACAGCAACGATGTCGAAAGCCATGTCGTCGTCTCTGAGACAACGGCGGACGTCATTGACCCTATCGCCGAGAGGGCACTCTGTCGCAAATTCGATTTCCGTTTACTGCCAATCCTAGCTGTAATGGTAAGTTCTCGGAAGCAACTGTCGCAAAACCCTTATTCTAGCTTCATAGAAAACAGCCTTGTCGTCCTCGTGCTAGCAGAACTTGTCGTATATATATTAACAATCTACCTAAGTATCTATTCAATGCCCTCGATAAAGGCAACCTAGGAAATGCACAAACCGCCGGGCTATCCAAAGGTAAGCAAAGCAATCTACCTCATCTCTATCGTACATCCCCTCCAGAAAACTTACTAACCCATCCCAATCGTAGACCTAAACTTCAAACCGGGGCAGTACAACCAGATCGTCGGGATATTCTTCGTCCCCTACGTCCTATTCGCGCCACCACTAGCCATGCTAGGCAAGAAATACGGACCAGCCCTCGTCCTCCCCCTTCTGATGTTCTGCTTCGGCTCGCTCACGCTCCTCACCGCGGCAACGAAAAACTTTAGTGGTGTGTTTGCTCTGCGATGGTTTCTAGGCATGTCTGAGTCGGGGTTCTTCCCGCTTGTCATCTACTACCTGACGACTTTCTACCGGCGCGGCGAACTCGCGCGTCGTCTTGCTATCTTCTACGCTGCGTCTAATATTGCCAATGCCTTTAGCGGGTTACTTGCCTTCGGTGTCTTCCAGATCAAGTCAACGCTCGTAGATCACCCCTGGCGATGGCTTTTCATCGTCGAGGGTAGTGTTACGGTGTGCTTTTCGATATTTGCTTTCTTCTATTTGCCCCGTAGTGCTGCCGAGGCCCGGTTTCTGAACGAGGAGGAGAAAGCGCTGGCATACCGCCGTATCCAGGTCGACAGTTCTTCTATCGTCAATGAGAAGTTTGTCCTGAAGGAGTCTCTAAAAATATTCAAGAGACCGACGACTTATGGCTTCCTGATCATTGAGATATGTCTCGGTGTACCTCTACAGGCAGTGTCTCTATTCCTGCCTCAGATCGTCCAGAGGCTAGTCAGCGATACAGTTACCGTTAACCTATACACAGTTGCTCCAAATATTACTGTAAGAAAGAATTCCCCTGGTATCCTGCTCGCCATATGAGTCGTTTCTAATATACTTGTAGGGCGCGGTTATGTTGCTAGTGCTAGCCTTCACGTCTGATGGTTTACGAATTCGATTCCCTTTCGTATGCCTCGGCTTCGCGTTTACGTTCATCGGGTTTATTATATACGCTGCAATATCAGATGTTCATGCGCAGGTACGAGTGGCCTACTTCGCGACGTTCATGATGTGCTGGGGGACGTCTGCACCATCTGTCCTATTAAGCACTGTAAGTTACGTCCCAAGCTATCGAATAAATTTAGCCGGCCCTCGCTTGAATGCTACGCTTCAATCCTCAGATATCTGACTTCCTTAACAGTGGTATAATAACAATGTAGCGCATGAGGGTGAGCGTCTAACGTTGACCTCGGTCGGAGTTCCCCTGGCAAATCTTATGGGATTAGTATCGAGTTACGTATTCCAGGAGAAAGATGCGCCCAAGTACTTACCTGCTCTAATCACTACCGCCTGTTTTGGTGCCACTGGATGTCTTGTTGCTGGATCTCTTGGTCTTTATAGTAAGTCATGTGTTTCTGTTGATTTTCAAAGTTTATCTAGGGGATCTGGGGATATGTCTAAACCCCCGAGATTCTTACCTGAGGTAGTCAGTGCTGACTTATTGTTAAAGTGCTATGGGATAATAAAAGTCGCAACCGCCGACAAGGTGTAAATCTCACCGCGAAGGATGTACCAACGTTACAGCTAAGAGACGGTCCTAAAGTTGAGGAGTTTAGATGGTTCTTGTAAGAACATAGTCACCTAAGTACACCCTAGGCTCGCCCTTAGAGTCGTTGTATAGCATTGAATAAAATAATATATTGCACAGCCCAACATTAGTCTATCCAGTCAGACGTGAGTGTTTTAGAAATCCCCCCTATTTACCCAGCCAGCCAGCTTAGTATCAACAAGCCTTCCTTATACCAACGCAGTCGTTACTAAAATAATAGGCTGAAACTCCTATGAATATGGTCTCCCAATTGTTGCTGTAGCCCAAATCTATACCTCTTCCATCTCCAAGAATCCAACCCCAGAGTCAAATCGAGAACGGACAGGACTCTTAATACCATTTTGCTGGTTCTCTGTGATCCGCTTAAACTTTTCGTCATCAAATTTCCAGATCATTCGGTCGGGCCCGTCAGCCGGTGCGGATTTACTCTTGACTGAGAGCTTTTCCGCTATAGGGTCTTCCTCGGCTTGGGTGAAGTACCGCCTCGTCCATGTTTCACCCGCATCTTTTTCTATTTTTCGTAGCGCGCGCTGCGCGTTCTCGATCCTGCTCTTCTCATGTCCAGTCGTGAAGATATCGTTTGCATTGATAGCGTCGACAACGGGTTTCCACGCCCGTCTAGATTCAAGGGGATGTTGCGACTCGACTGGGGCGACTTGAAGGGGCGTCCTTCGCAGCGAAGTCAGATCAACGGTTTCCAGCACCTTCCCCTTGCCGTCTTTAATGGTGTATGAATCACTCCATCGACCCTCTACAATAAATAGAGGTTTACTTTCTTCATCATCCGGGTATATAGTGGCGATAAATGAGTTGCTTTTGCCTTTTATCCAGCCTTTAGAGGAATAGTTGACACGTGTCGTATAGCCCGATGAGCTGCGGATATAGGAGACGCCACTGAGCTCTGGGGCTATCTGAAAAGTGACAATCCCTTCGACATGGACTTTTGGCATCGTAATCCAGTGGTCTTCGTTATATTTGTCGATATGTAAGACACTATATCCTTGTCGTTCTATATTTATCGTGGACGAAAAGTAGGCTTTTGGTGAGACATGGCCCTCAAGCTAGTTATAGGTTAATAGAGAGTATCAAGAAAGAAGCATCTAATTAAAAGTGAGAGGTTTCTTACTCTAACGCCATGCGCATCGTTCCAGATTCGGAACGCAGTTGCTGGAGGGTGATGGCTGACTTGCTCAGTTACTAGATGAGTCGTTCCAGCATCGTCTAACCATTTGCCCAAAAATATTTCTCCTAAAAATGGGTTCAATGGCTTCAGCTTTTTTCTCTTGCCATTCTCGTCCTTGCTTGCATGCTGATGTTTCAGAGTGCTTAAAAACCACTGAAGAACTAGTAGAGCCCTTCGTTTGGGACACTCTTCTCTTGCGGGAGATACAAGAAGACGCGGATGCTCAGCCCAATATGCGCTGTATTCGACTATAGACCGAGGAGCAAGCAGGAAAGGCGGCGCCGTCAATGACGTGAGATCCCCCCTAAATGTTGCGACAGACTGGAAAATAAGAATCAGCAAGACAATTCAGTAAACATAATAAGAACCTAAAGACATACCTTCATGAATTGAAGCCATGCTGACTTATGATGTTGCTCGTCTCTCTTGTCCTCGCATTTAACAGGAGCGATGGTTAGAGACATGGTTGGTATCTCGTTGCTTTATTGTATATTATATCCGACTAAGCAGATTGATTCTATATCCTAGGTATATATCGTATTGTTTATTGAGACACACGGCGATTGGAAAGTAAACCCTCCTGGGGAGACTTTGTTAAGATAGTTGGCAAGAAGGCAAGAATGCAAGAAAAGGAGTAAACAAAAAGAACTAAAAAGGTGTTTTGTTACGTTTCTGGCATTTATTTAGCTATTAAGTGTAATACTACATGATAAAGCTCATATGCAGGGCTTAGATCCCATACAATCCCGAGTGAGTGGCTGGCCACTCTTGTCTCTTACACGGGGAGAATTGAGACATTGTTTGCTTCATACGCCAAAACGGGGGCATGTGAAGGTGGATTTGGGTGGAGTTTAAGATAGCCCTGGCCATTTATTGGGGTTACATTTGCTGGGGACATCCCAGGGACACGGACACCAATATTTTTACCGTGCATATAAATAAAGTCTACACTCCACCCCTTGAAATAATGTTAATTCGTACCCTTTTATTAGTATTTAATAAAGGTGTTTTAGGATTATATTCCGAGATGCAATTGGTCTAATAAAATCCCGGTTAATTAATTTAACTATAATAATTTTTATTAAATTTTTAAAATATTAAAATTAATAAAATAATAAAAAATACGTATATTTTAAAACTTTAGATATTAATTTATTAATAATTAAATAAAAAGATTTTTATATGTAAATATAAATATAATTTAATGCTATTTATTTATATAATTAATATTTAATTATATTATCGTTTTTTAATATAATAAATTTTAAACGTTAAAATATATTATCGTAAAACTTTAATAAAAAATTAAATAAAATAACTTTTTAAAACTTTTTAATTATTATTATTAATTTTAATTAAATAAATTATTTATTATAACGTTTAATTTAAATCTTTATTTATAATTATATATATTTAATAAAACTTAAATTAAAGCTTTTAAAAAGGAAATTAATAAATTATTTAATTAATTTATAATTTTAAATTTATTTTTTAATATTTATTAAAGTATATATTAAAACGTTATCGTATTATAAATGTATATTAAAGTATATTATAACGAATATTTATATTAAAAATATTATATACTTTTAATATAAAATTAATTTTATTATCTTTTAATATTTATTTTATATTATATAAAAATCTTTTAAATTATTTATAAATAAAACTTAAAATATTTAATTATAATATTAATATTTTAATTTAATAAATAAATTAACGTTTTTATTAAATATTAAAATAATAAATTTTTTAATTGTATTAATTTTATTAATTTATATTTTATTAAATCATAATTAATTACGTTATTTTTTTAACGTTAAATAATTTTATTTTAACGTAAATTTAAATTGTAATTAACGTTATTTAATAGTAAAAATTAATCTTAAAAATTATAACATTTTTAAAAAACTTATTTCCGTTAAAACATTTATTATAACACATTTCTTATATAAAATTAAATTAAATATATAATAATAAAGTTAATTTTAAAATATATTATAACGTAATAAAAAAATTTTAATATAATATTTAATTATAATATTATATATAATTTAATTAAAAATTATTAAACGTTTATAATTTAAAAAATAAAACTTTAAATTAACCGTAATTATATATTAAATTTAATATTTAATAACGTTAATAAAACTTATAATTTAATTATAATTTATTTTAATATTAAAATATAATATTTTAATTTAAAAATAATCTTTAAATATAATATTAATAGTAAAGATAATTTAAAAAAAATAGTTATTATTATTATTATTTTAATAATTATAAATTATTAAAAAAAGATTTATTTTAAAATATTATTTTTATAATTTAAATAAAAAAAAAAAATTAATCGATATTTTAAAAAGTTAAAAAATATTAACAATAAAATTTATAATTTATAATTTATTTAAATTAAAAATATAAAGTTTATTTTAAAAAAAAATATTAATAATTATATTATATATTTCATTAACTTTTTAATTTTTTATAACCTTTAAAATAATTATTAATATAAATTTTTTGTTAATTATTTTAATATTAACGATTTTTAAAAAAAAAAAACCATATATAAAAACGTTATTTAAATGTTAAAACTTGATTTAATAATAATATATAAAAAAATTATTAAAAAGATTTTTAAATAAAATAATTTAATAATTAAAAATATTAACGTTAAAATTGTTAATTAAATAATAACGTTATTTAATAAATAATAATATAAAAAAAAGATTAAAATTAAATATAATAATAAAATTTTCGTTAAAATAACGTAATTAAAAAGTAAATAAGTTATAAAATATTATAAAATTTAAAAAAAAAGTTAATTAATATTAAATTTATAACTTAATATAATATAATTTATTAAAAATAAAAAAAATATTTACAAAATTAAAAGTTTAAAAGAAATTTTTACTTATTATAATATTTAATTATAATTTAAATTAATTTAATATTATATTTTTATTAATTTTTTCCAAATATTTATATAGTTAAAAAAAAGTTATATAATATTTTATAATATATTTATAATATATTTTTTTAAACGTACGATAAATTGCCTTTTATAACGTATATATTATGCTAGCGTGATTTAAATATTATATGACCTTATTTTTATATATATACGGATTAGAAATTAATATTATTTCAAGGGGTGTAGTGTAGACTTTTAAGGGTACGTTACTGTGACTGAAGCAAGTTAAGTACTTGGTACTTTTTAGTGTTCGTTACACATTGAACAAGTCCGATCTTTAATGATAAAAGCATTCCTAAAGATAAACATTTGAACTTTGAAACTTCCTAACGCTTCTAATATCCCATAATCTTATCTTTATTGCCACACACTCTCAAGATAGTCGTAAAGTCTCCAGCTTAAAATTAAGCTTATAATATTATAAAACCATATGTACTAAATGCCCATGGCCCATTCGTGCTCAATATTATGAACGGGCCATCTAACATAAATCTTTAAGTATGATGATACTTATGTAGGCTAGTTATAAGTAAATGTTTGAATCGAATATATACCATGGTATAGTTAACCAAAATAATAAACACAACGTTAAAATCGTAAGTCGTGAATGCTAGCTACCATTTACGGCAGTGTCATGATGTTCAAAACGCATTGTCTTAGTTCGATTAGAACGCTCATCACAGACTTTACATGCCCGAATCTGGGTTGGTATTATCGGAGTCGGATTGATTGTGATCTATCAAGCAACAATGGTTAGAAGTGAGTGGCTAAAAAAAAGGGTAAAAGATGACTTACGGCATATATTCATACAAGCTTCGTGATCGGCCCCCTCATCAGGGAAAATTTCTAGACAAGCATTATGGCATGTCTTCTCTATTAGCTGTTGAAGTTGACTTATAACCTCGGATGAATTCCTCCTGGGGTTTGATCCGGGAGCGAAGTCCGTATTAAGATTGCCATTAGGGAAAGGAGTGGGCCACGCCCGACTTGCGGCGATGAAGCCGAAAATAATACTATAAGGAACGCGCATTGTGATCAATATTATATTCGAAAAGGATTGATGTTAATTATTATAACCTAGAAAGACAAGCCACACAAGCATGCTCGAACCTCGGTAGTATATATACATCACAGCAGTGACAAAGACATGTTTGACCCTCTTGTATGGATTAATCCAATTGTACAAAAATAACACGAACGATCATGCGTAGCACTGAGGGTCAGCTACGGTTTAGAGCGACTAAGATTCTCATTGATACCCTTTGTGATATGCTGGGATATAATCCACTCTATCAAGTCTGACTTACAAAGAGCTAAAACATGAGACTACAATGATACAGCTCAAGACATTGACTGAACAAAGTTAACATTGAGAGATTTGTGCGTATTGTAGTTATTTTTAGAAGTTATATTGTCTTTGCGAATATGCTAGCAGAACTCCGGATTAAGTGCTACAGCCTCTTACAGTTCGAATAACAGAGTCGAGATGAAAAAGAGACATGTTTATCAGTTGACTCATATGCTATGATACCCAAGTGCATTTCACTTAAACTTTTGCTATTGACAGATTTCCTCGGTCTAATAATCCGTTGAATGATGATGTTGTAGTCCAAGGTTAAAAGGAAAGAATAAAATAAAATAAAAATAAAAATGCGTAGCTGTGTCAAGAATCCGCAAAGAGACTTGACGCTTTGGACTTGAACGAATTTAATAATGGTACCTAGTACATGTATACGACTGGGTGAGGTAAGTACCTAATTGTATTGTACCGTGCGTCATACGATTCTAGTGCGGTATTCAGTGATCACCCCGCCATCTATAGGTAGATGCACCTAACAATACCAATCTATGTAGCTGGGTGGGACTCCCGAACGCCCGATTTTAGTGCTAAATTTAATACTTTATCTACAGGCGGTAGGACCGCATACCGACATCTCATCCTTACCTTATATATATTTTACCTAGTTATCCTCAAATACATGTATTCTTCCCTTGGGATGGCTTCGCTTTTTTCAAGGAGAAATCATGGGACAGACCCTGTCAGATGAGGCCAAGCCTCCCTCTAGAGAGGCAATTAGGACACACCTGGTACGGAAATCCTAGCTACACCGCATCTTAAAGCTCCCGTTCAAAGCTCCCGTTCAAAGCTCCCGTTCAAAGCTAACACGACATCAACTAAATAGGCCGATAAGTTTGCTCGTAAATGTTTCGAGCCATTAGAGCTCTATTCCTTTAAGGATAACTTCAAATCCCTTGCTGATAACGAGCAAAATGTGCGTTACCTTAAGGAGGACACCATTACTCGCTTTCTGGAGCTACCAGACATCCTCGCCATCTCGCCTGTCTTATTCCATATGTTGACCTACATTGGCGCCTTTCCATTTCTCAGTGATGCACCAGTTATACTCGGTATCGAGCAGATGACCATGGTCGTAGTTATAATGACAGAGCGCTACACCAAAGTCTTAACTAAAGGTGCTAGCAGCAGGAGGAAATTGCTGTTTAAGAGCTTGGCCGTGTACGATAGGAAGCTATCCGAGATCGATACCGAGCAGCGTGATACAGGTTTATCGCAACCATCATCCAATGGACACGCCTCTGGCTTTAATATTGACGAGGCTGGTGATGATCTGGATGATGACATGGCGGAGGATGACGAGCTTGTTCTAGCTGCGTTGGACTCTCTCGATATCAATGACGCCTTCAAGACGGGCGATTCTCACGCCGCTACCACATACGGAGCTATGATTCCAGCAGACAATTTCAGAAAACTAATCATGTTACTGCTTCTAGTCTCTCCATTAGACGCGCAGGAAAACATATCTAGCTACGCAGATAGAGTCACAGGCTCGGAGCTCGAAGACTTGAGAGCGACGGCTGAGAATATCCTGTCGGCCTTTGTAGATGTTGAGAAATCCCCGGGTATCACCTACACCCAGTTTAACAGAATCCTTCCGTCAAATTTGCCTTTTCTTTTCAATGGTTTCAATCCCTTGTTTGAGCACTTCCTATTTTCTAAGAACCTCGACTTCTCAAAACGTAAAGATAGTGTGTCCAGAGCTATACCGTCTGCGATAGCACGGCCTCCCCTATTGCAAGATAAGAGCAATATTCTAAACCTCAGCGTTCTATCTCAACTTTCCTTCTTCATTAATGGGAGTGAACTATTCCGGCGGCTACGCTTGCTGTATTCTGGCTCAAAGGCAGGATACTCAATGGGTAGCTTTGAGTCAAAGGTCTTCAACTGGCGTGCGCCTACGATTCTCCTAGTATCTGGTACTAGGCTTTCAGACCCACCAAGTGGCAATAGATCAGAAGATGCCTTTCATGATACACTTCCTCCCAAGAGATCCCCGAACGGAAGTCCAGTGGACCGCGACCGCTTGGTATTCGGAGCACTTATCAGGCAGCCGTGGCGATATACACACAAGGAATGCTTTGGAGACGAAGATACACTCCTATTCCAGCTTGCGCCAACTCACGATGTCTTCCCAGCATCTACCTTAAATCGTGATTATGCGGCGTTTTTAAAGGCACCAGCAGCCCATCCCGGGATTAACTTTGGCTGCTCGCACCCCAAGAAAAGCCAGTCATCGCGTCACGAGTCTCTACGAAATCTAGGGCCCGTGTCTCTTGTCATCGACTCGAGCTTCGAGTTCGGTGTCTTCACGCACGACTACTCGTCCCGCGGCGGCGCATTCGCAACCAGCATATCTCGGAAGTACAACTTTCAGGAGCGCTTCGATATCGACGATATCGAGGTCTGGGGCTGCGGTGGTGATGAAGAGGCAAGGGTACAAAGGGAGCAGTGGGAATGGGAAGCCCGCGAAGCCGAATCCAGGAGAAGAGTAAACTTGGGCACGGGAGATATCGCTGCTGATCGTGCGCTTCTGGAGATGGCTGGGCTAATCGGCGCAAATAGGAGCGGAGGGTCAATGGCTTGATTTACAGATAGGCTTTGGCGGCGTTAGGATAACTTGGGCGTTGGAATCTCTACACAGCATTTATTATGGTTGTCAGTTCTGTTGTATGCGATAAGCGAATCCAGATTTTATGCTTTATGCACAACCCTTCCCAATATCGCCTTTTTAACGATGAGACGCGGTGTTAGCTAATATATACAATGGTGTAGTTGTATGTATAGGCTCCTTTCGGATGACCTATCGAGATGACTTTTCAACCCTTTACCCCTAGATATACTCTTCCCTAGCCTTCCGGTCCTGATCCAGTTCGGTACAAAATATTTCCTTTAGAGCCAAAACCGAGAATAGTCACTTGCAAATTTCATAATGCATGCCACAGCTCAGCAGATCCGATTTAAGCCTTCTTTTCCGAACTTCCCTCGTGGGCCTTACTTTGCTCAGATGTCGTCGAATTCTCACTCTTCTTCGTTCCAAACCAACCACCAGCACTTGACAGGGCACCTAGCACACTTGACCCCCCTTCCTTCTTCTCCTCTTTCTCCTCTTTCTCCTTCTCTACCCCAGCCCTGACTTCTCCTTCATTCGCAGCAACCCGCTCCTGTTCTTCCGCCCGCCGCTGCTGCACGCGGTCCTGCCGGCGCTTCATCGCCGCCTTCAACTGCTTGTCCTCCTCGTCGCGGACCTCAAGCTCCTTCAGCCACTTCTGGTGGCGCTCCTCGGCGCGCTGCTGCGCCTCGAGTTTAATTAGTTCTTTGCGCTTTTCCCGGTCCGCACCGTAGTAGGCGCCTCCCGCGACCATGGCCATGACTGTGAAGGCTTGCGCGCCGATGCGCGCCCGGAACATCCGTTGCACTTGCGCATGGTCGCCGCGGCGCATGGCACGCCAGGCATTGTACACGGCGAGAGTCGTTAAAAGGGTTCCTGTTAATTCCGGGATAATTGTTTAGTTTAAGTTGTGCTGAAGTTTGAAGGAATTGGTATTGGTGTGGGGGAATGACGTACCGAGCGGGATTAGAGGCTCCTCTCGAATTTTGCGGCCGATTTTCTGGAACCCGGTTTCATTGTATTCCCTAGTTACGCCTTCATGAGCTAATTATCTAGAAACCCCGATATATGTTCGTATCTGGTAGTAGAAGGAAGAAGAGGAGGGAAAGGAACGGGTGGGGGGAGGTACCTGTCGTCGTCGAAAGACGAGGGCATAGATCTGTCTGCCATGCTGAAATCGGGTTTTGCGGGTGAATTGGCTATCTAGATCTTGAGCTCCGGTGATCTAGTTACGAATGACCCGTACCAGCGGATGGCTTAAATATACACCGGCGTATGTTAACCCGCTTTGCGCAAATTCGAGGTTGAAGGTTTAATGATATGCATCGAATGGTTTAACTCTCGACGTGGTGTACGTAAAGACCCATAATGTGTCGCCGGATAAGGCGATAAGACGATAAGATAGACTAGTTTCTTTATACATAACTACCTAGGTATCGTAAAGCATATGTACGGTTCAATACACATTCCCTATTACCAAAGATGCCATCAGAGGCTCCATCTTTCTTTAGAGGAAGGCTTTTACCCCTATAGATTCCATAGGCAGGCACCTAGAGAAGCTAGCTCTTAAAGCTATAGTCGCTCTTACCAGTGCCTAATTAAGGTCCCTGCCTAGGTACCTATACAATAAGCATCAAGATTAGGTGGGCGGGACCCCGCTAGAGCTCCTGCAAGGTAAGCTCCTATCGATACAAGGGAGAGCCCCACTATCAGAAGTCTAAAATCGTTTTGGTGTTGGACACAATTTGTTATAATTATCATATCATACTCCCTTCTTTCGTTGATACCGTAGAAGTTACTGGTATTCAAGTATTTCAATATGCCTGGAACGACAGTTGATCCAATTGATATCGAAGTGGCCGAGAGAGCCAGGAATGGAACTAACAGCCTTCGACCACGAACCCCTTCGCCGTCGGGTTTATCTCTTACAGAATACAGTGCAAATCCCTCGCCGCCATCGGAGCGTAGACAAAAAGAAGTCATCCCCCAGGAATTTCTCTTGCCCAATGGGCATCCTGATGTTTGTCTTCGTCATTTTATCATGTCTACTGCTCTGGCCTACGAATGACTGATAATTGCTTCCCATGTCCTTAGTATCTCCGCCTAATCCTTACCTCGAGGGTATACGAAGCGTGCAAAGAGACTTCTCTCACACATGCCACGAATCTCTCAAACAGACTCGAATGCAATGTCTTACTCAAGAGAGAAGATGAGCAGCCCGTCTTCAGTTTCAAGCTGCGAGGCGCCTACAACAAGATGGCCCATCTCGATCGAAGCCAGAGCTGGAAGGGTGTAGTTGCTTGCAGTGCTGGAAATCACGCCCAGGGAGTGGCCTACTCTGCTAGACTACTCAAGATACCAGCAACTATCGTTATGCCCTCGGGAACGCCAAGTATCAAGCATAGAAATGTTTCAAGATTAGGCGGTGCCGTGGTACTTCACGGTGTAGACTTCGACGCTGCTAAAGAAGAATGCGCGAGACTGGAAAAGCAGCACGGCCTGATTAACATACCACCCTTCGACGACCCTTACGTCATCGCTGGACAAGGAACTATAGGAATGGAGCTGCTACGACAGACGAACATCCAGAAACTCCAAGCAATATTCTGTTGCGTGGGTGGAGGCGGCCTTATCGCGGGCATTGGCGTTTACGTTAAACGCATTGCACCACACGTTAAGATAATCGGGGTCGAGGCCGAGGATGCGAATGCCATGGTCCAGTCCTTGCGGGAAGGCAAGCGGGTGGTTCTAAAGGAAGTGGGCTTGTTTGCAGACGGCGCGGCGGTTAGGACAGTCGGCGAAGAAACCTTTAGGATATGTCAAGAGGTGATCGACGAGATTGTCGAAGTAAATACCGACGAGACTTGCGCTGCCATCAAAGATGTGTTTGAAGAATCCCGTTCTATCGTAGAGCCAGCAGGCGCGCTAGCTCTTGCTGGATTGAAGAAGTGGGTGTCAGCGAATCCGTCCAGCAACCCGAATCGATCCGTCATAGCCATCACAAGCGGTGCGAACATGAACTTCGACAGGCTACGCTTCGTGGCCGAGCGCGCTACTCTCGGCGAGGGTAAAGAGGCCTTGCTCCATGTTAGCATCCCGGAGAGACCGGGGTCTTTCGCCGAATTGATCAACCACGTTATGCCGCATGCCGTGACTGAGTTCTCCTACCGCTACGCAACTAACGAGATTGCCAACATTCTAGTTGGTATATCATTGACAGGTGGGGCAGCAGGGAGAGACCAAGAGCTCCAAGACCTTATAGACCGAATCAACCGTGCGGGCATGACAGCCACAGACCTGTCAGGTGACGAGCTTGCCAAGTCACATATCCGTTACCTTGTGGGGGGCCGGTCAGACGTTGCAGATGAGAGATTGTACATGTTCAACTTCCCCGAACGTCCCGGTGCCCTCGAGAAGTTCTTAGGAACTTTACAATTGAGATATAACATCAGCCTATTTCAGTACAGAAACGGCGGCAGTGATATAGGTAAAATATTGACGGGTATACAATGCCCCGAATCAGAAGTGACCGAGTTAGAGAAGTCATTCAAAAAGATCGGGTACCCATGGGAGGATCGCACACAAAGTTCGATTTTCAAGACGTTCTTGAGGAGCGAGCAGTAATTAATTGGGAGCTATGAGATGCTACTAGCAAATTGGGAATATGTGGGATCGGTGATAGGGGGGTATAATTCCGATTTCTTTTAGATCAAGGAAGTCAGCCGACATACGCGAGTTATGATACCTAAAGAAGGATAGATTTGAATTGTCCGTAAGAGAAAGGATAGCGTTTTAATTTAATTCGACGCAATACATGCATGTACAGACCGAGAATTGTGCCTTTAGGTATCTATATGGGATACGTGCTTAAATATTATTCCCTGAAATGACCAATAGGACGTAACATTGAGTTGCCCCACATCATTCGATAGCGGATTTTCTATCTTTACATTCATACATTTTTACACTTTGCATCGACAAATCCTAAACGTAGTAATTCTAAGAGAAAATAATTGCAATACCCAATCCTCCTCTCCGAAATGGCGGTCTCTTCTCTAATATCCTCGCTTCGGACGCTATCCCTTCTCGCGACACGGATACCAACAGCCCGACAAATTCTACGAAAACATCAGCCCACTCGTAGCATCTCCCAAGCGGTTCTGGCCCCGAGAACGACAGCGAGACCCACGCCGACGATAACAAACGCAACGAGGATGATCCAAGCCGTTACGCAACAGCAGACGAGGGGTATGAAGGTTCACAGTTCCGTCAAAAAGCGGTGCGAACACTGCAAGGTCAGTCATGAGGAAGTAGAGCATCTAGAACAGGGCCCTTTTTCTATAACCTACGATCATATAGTTCCAGACACATAGGTTCCGATAGATATTAGCTAACATATAATTTCGATAGGTCGTGAGAAGAAAGGCTGGCAAGCGACATCGTGGTTACCTCTATATCATATGCAGCGCAAACCCAAGACATAAGCAACGACAAGGATAAATAAATCAATAGACAGTCCTATAAATGGGTTGAGAAAGGCAATACTTGGGACTGCTCTGAATTTTGCGCTTGTTATTGGCGACTCGCGGTATGTACGATACAATGTACTAGATGGACTAGAGAATATACCATTATAAAGCCAGCGCCGAATCGGAACCTAGGCTGGCCAACACTAGCCATGACCTTTGATGTCTATATAACAGGAAGGCTGCCATAAACAGATGTATATGTTTTGATGTTACATACCCCCAATATACCTCTCCATGCCCTCCCATTCCGTCTTGCCAGTCGATAAGAGATAGCGTATATGATTTATATCTGTGACATTGCGATGCCGCTCGAATTCCCCGCGCGCAAAATTGCGTGTCTCGGCGCGAGTAGTCGGGTCACTTATTTGTCTTGTACCGCGGATTATACTGCGATAGAGGGATAGGGCGCGTGAACGTAAGAGGAACTATGTGGATATCCATTAGCTTTTAGGTCAAGATGAAAATATATAAAGATTCAAGAGAATAAGAATAGACCATACATGATCCAAACTCAGAGCTGCGCCTAGCCGACCCTTTGGTGAGTTAGTCGCATAGTCTCGGACGGCAATGGCAGAGCGCAGACTAGATCTACCTTGAATGAGGCACATGAGAAGGGAGATTGAAACTGATAATCTAGAGTTGATGCGAAATTCCAATAATGCATCGCTAACTTAAAGATTATTATGCAATTAACCTACTACATCTAGAATTGAGATAAGGGAGATAAGAGATATGCCAGGCACTGGAAGGTTATGACTGTAGACGAGTAACTTACATAAGCTGCGTTGCAACTTCTAATAGTTACTTTAAGGCCAACGCTCACAGAAATGTTACTTCTAAACATGTGAAGAAGAAACATTGTATAAATACTAATCTAGTCTTACTATACACATGATGATAACGCAGCTTGTTGGCTTTTACAATTCTCACCGACCGTATCAGCGTTCGAGATTAGGATGAAAGGCCTTAAGCAGAGTGTTAAGCGCAGACGTGCTGCCACGAACCCTATTGAGAGAGTAAACCGGAAGGATGACAATACTTTTATTAAGGAGCACCTATACCCTAGGTAAATCTCTCATTCGGGCCTATAAAGAGGCAATTCATGAGGAAACATAGCCATTAACTTATGTATACACGCCAGTACCCCGGCATGGCCTGAGTGGATCGACACAAAGACACAAGACAAGTTCACACTCAGCCTTACCAGCTCAGGTAACTTAAGTGATGAAGACCTCAACGCGTGCTTCAAGCTGGTTGAAGAGACTAGCCGAGCCGATTATGAATCTTCATCAGCCGGGTGGAAGACGAGTAAAAAGCTCGATGAGATGAAATCCCGTGAGTTGAGGTACATCCTAGTCAAGGATATCGTGGGAAATGTCCGCGGCTTTACATCTTTAATGCCTACATATGAAGAAGGGGAACCTGTTGTATACTGCTACGAAATCCATCTCAAGCCAGAGCTACAAGGGTACAGTACCAACTAATTCTCATTGCCCGTTGTCCAACTACTTACATTCTATAGGACTGGCCTGGGCAAGACACTCATGGGATTCCTAGAAAATGTCGCTGCTAATACGCCTCCTATTGAGAAAGTCATGCTTACTTGCTTTTTGAGCAACCAGAGAGCGTTTGGTTTCTATAAGAAATTGGGTTTCGAGAAAGACGAGATATCACCAGAGCCGAGGAAGCTACGATTCGGCAAGGAATTTATCCCAGACTATGTTATCATGAGTAAATCAATTACGCGGGAGCAATCCACCTAAACACGAAGGTAACAGGGGAATATTAACAGTGTAGAGTCACATCGTTAGGACCATCCCGGGCCAACTTATACCTAGTTTCTAGACACATTACGATATACGCTAAGTAATTTTCGAGACCACGGCTAGTTTTATGCGTACGTCTGTGAGGGCTTTAAAGATCTAAACCGTACCACTAACAATATACAGAGAATAAAATAATTATTCAGTTCAGTTCCCGATCGACCGTTGCATGTGATATGTAGGGTGATATCATGTTTGTATACGAATACGATCTCCCAATATACACAGATCGAACCCGGGAGTTATCTGAAAAAGAACTCGATTCTATTTGCGAGCTGCTTATTAAATCCCCCAGAATTGGTATCGGTCTTACAACAGGATACTTCACCCCGCTTCCTTCACACTTACATCATAATGACTGCTCGAGAGCCGCACTATGTATGGTGAAGGGGCCGAATGGACCAATAGCAATGCCGAATTTGTCGGAGCTTTTCGTTCGCGCCAGACGCTAACAAGCAAGGAAAAGGAATAGTCTAAGCGCATATCAAGAATTGGAAATGCTACCTCCTCGGCAAAACTCCTAAGCACTATCTACGCATAGAGTAAAGATGGTAAAACGGTATGGTAGGACGACTCCATCTTTGAAGAATCCAAGCCTTCTTAGTTACTACTAGTCCAGGCACACACTTTAGCATGGTAATATACCAGGTTACACTTTGGCAGCCATGGCGTCATCGTTTATCGTCCTCTGTGTATCATATGCTGCGAGAATCGAGATGGTCGTCCTCACTACTTGAACTCGACCTGCCCTTCTCCTCCTTACGACTCATGTCTTATTCGTCCCCCTTTTAGTTTCTACACACGCCAAACTATAACCTAGCCCACGCCACGTTCCCGACGGCGAGGTTCATCCTAGTATAAGCCGTTGAGCCTTAGGAATTACCTAACTAGAGGAAAACCTGTCCCCATCATGGCCCCCTTTTTACCAGCGCCGGCCGCAGATGGCTCCTCTATCGACCGTGTCTTAGCTCGCGAGCTCGAACACATCAACCCGACACGAACTCTCCCAGAGGCAATCTCCAAGGTCATCACTGCCCGTCAACAGAGTACGACGACAGTCGTCGCACAAACCGACGGCGAATCATCGCAGACCCTTTCGGGCGGAGCCATCGCTGGTATAGTTATCGGCTCCATCGCCGGGTTCCTCATCCTGCTGTGGATCATCCGCTCGTGTGTCAATTACCGCAACCCGGGGGCATGGGGCACTACGTTCGAGCCGGATAACGAGAAGCCACCGTCTTCGCACCGTCACCACAGCTCCACACGGTATCCTCGGGAAACACATGGTCATAGATCACGCTCCCGCCATTCCCATCGTAGTCCGCGCCGCACGTCGGTCGTGAGCGTAACTAGGCCGGTCTATGTTGAGCCGCACAGGGGCAGGAGCCCGAGAGCCCCGCCCGCGGCGTATTATTCTGATGGGAGAGATTATCGGAGGTCGAGTGATGGTCGGAGACATTCAAGGGGATATTATTGAACTACAAAATAACTGAATACGTGTGACGGTATACCGTATAGTACTTTGGGGATAATTAGTCGATAGAAGGTGGCCGCGTTATACATACGACCTCTTGCTTGACGAAGAAAGACTATTGAGGAAGGGTTGAAATATCCATCGACAATGAGGTTGCGGATATTATGTACCATTTTACGAATGGGTTTATGACTTTTACGATATGCATGTGTACCTATATATTTATGAATCATTAACTACCTAAAATAATCAAGACATAATTCATAAAATGGGTAGCGTAAGCCCCTAGTGTGATGATCCTACATACAGCGCTTCCAAGGTATTTTGTTAATTCGTAAGAGGCAATGCCAAAGATACCAGATCCGGGCAGTATTTCAAGAGGATGTCACTGCTTCATCCAAGCTCGTCACCCTCGCCTTCAAAGCTTGATATTCCCCATCATCCCACGACTCCAGTAATTCGTATTGTGGCGTCCACGCCGCCCAGTTCCCATAGGGCCGCCTCGTAAAAGGCATATACACCGACGCCTTCAGCACGAACTTCTCCAGCCCGCTAAACTGCCCCAGCACACCGTCACCCGTCAACCAGCTCCAGAAACGTCCCGCGTTCTTCGGCTGCCCCCACGTCACCGCCAACTCAATATCCAGCTGTGTTAAATGCGGCAACGAGTCCCGCAGTAATTTCATAGTATCCTTAATACTCTTTTTCTGCAACGGGGAATTCCAGCTCGAAGACGGAATGATAAGCGCCACATGCGCAAAGCGTATCCGCTTCATGCCCTCCGGACTAGCGTTGCGGCAGAAATACCGCGCTATTTCCACCCCGAACAGCGAAATCGTGTGTTCCGCGTATAGCAAATCCAAGGCCTCGCCGTACACGACCCGGCTGGTACGCATCAGGTCCGTGTAGTACACGGTTTCGTCGCGGCGGTACCGGGTTAGGGCGAAGTAGTGCGTTTCCCCGCAGATCAATCGCGACACGCCTCCGTAGACGACGCACCCGGCGCGCGGCGGCGAGACTAATTGGCGCACAGGCGAGCCGCCGAGACCAATAATTAGACGGAGCGCCTTGCTCGGCTCATCTGCGTCGTCGCGGATCCCCTGCATAGGTGCCCATGTCTTGGGGCGGGGGCCGCGCACCGAGTACGTGGGGCGGACTTGCATGATTGCCGGATCGCCGAGCACGAGGCGGTATATCATGAGGCGGATCTCCGGGGGCAGGTGTAGGAAGGAAGTTTTAGTGGGGGGAGAAGCGGAGGTTTCCTTAGACGCGGGCGGAATTACAGCTAGAGGCTCTGATTTAGGGCGCTTGCGTGTCTTAACGCGGTGGTGTTGTTGAGCGCTGTCTACGGCGTCGAGGGTTTCTTCGACGGCGCGAAGGGTGTATTTTAGACAGTAGTATACTGCTGCGCAGGGGAGGATGCATGCTATGAAGCATGCTTTGCGTTTGGTCATTGCAGCACGTCGCATACTGCCAGTACGGCAGGTTAAGTTCTCTTTCTGTATGATTGATTTTAATGGAATAAAAAGAGTAGCCTGTGCAGTAGGTACCTAGATGATATATATATATAAGTAGATACGTACGTTGGAAAAAGGTAAGTTGATGTCCGGAAGTTTGAAGTGGTAGGTTTATACACATGCCAAAGTATGACAGGGGTTACGACCCCTTTACTACGTGCTAAGACCTCCCGGGAACATTTAGGACTTACTCTAGGAATCGTAGATGTGTAACGGGGCCTTGTTTCACGGACAAAGTAAATATTTCCTCATTTACTATAATACAGGTATCTTGATCTCATTAGATATATAAATATATATATTTAAGCACAGTACTAACTCCATAGTCTAGATTGTCAACCGTGTTTAGCCAAAATAGATATTTCTTCCCTTTCTGTTATTTAAAAATATAAATAGGACTATAAATAGGATTATAATACCCAACTTACTTACAACTGAATGCTACACGCCAATATGTGGAAAATAAGTGGTAGCTACAAACTATCTTTCTGTCGTTTACTTCGCATTGTCACGCTGATTCTTCACCCAAAGGAAACGGGAAAATCCATCAGTGCTTCGAGTTCCTTTACCACCAACCGATAAATCGGCCGACATCATGCTCTCATAAGCATCAGGTCGGAATTCAGCCAAGAAGAGATAGCCACTGCGAATGTTTTTAGTGGGTTCAGCATGGCCGTCGCCGTCGGTCTTGCCGTCTACGGTCCCAGCATAGTTCTCCTTTCCCAGAGTCATGACATCGACGAACATGTTGGCGAACGGCTTCATCTGGTCCGCCGTAATGGCGTAGTTTCCGTCGATGTAAGTACGGTAAAACCCGGCAACATCGAGTGCGCCGTGATTCGAGTCCTCTCCGGTTGTTTCTGGTACGGTATAGCCCCAGTCGTAGACGGCGCTGCCTTTCTTGCTCTTCTTGGTCTGCACACCACCTCCGTCGAAGAACCAATCTATGCTAGCAAAAATGACCGACTTGTACTTCCCGAGCAATTCAGGGTTATCTTTAAGGATCCTATGTGCGCTACAGAGATTCATGAACGCATAGTTGAACATCATCTGTTGGTTCCACGGGACTGGTTTTCCGCCCTTATAAGGCGAGTCCTTGGCAAAGTACATCTTGTTCCCGTTCGAAAGATCCAGTAAACGTTTGAAGATATGGTTACTCGAGAAATCCGCTTGCTTAACATAGGTCTTGGCTCGATCCATATAGGTAGCGCCAAACTTATGAGGATCGCCCATGGTCACATTCTGGTCATGAAGCTTGTCTGTCTTTAATATGAGGTAAGCACAGCTGGCCAGGTGTCCAACCGGGTCGCCTTGCTCTCCGCCGGTTTGGATTGGGTCCTTAGTAACATCGTTTAGCCAGACAGGATCGATTCCGCCCGTCCAAATCTTGTGCTGGCCTACTGGAGTCTTTGCTAAGTCATTCCTCTCCGACAAAACCGCATCGCAGAAACGAAGCATCTGGTCTAGCGTTTCTTGCTGTCCGGCCATCTGATAGACAAGGCCCATTGACTTTGTCTGCTCTCCGCTATGGCCCTGCGCCCATTGGTTTCCCTTGTTGTCGGTGGCAGGCTCCAGTGTAGCGACATAGTCGTTGAATGACTTCAATTCTTCCTTGGTAACGGGGCCATCAAAGCTGCTGATCTTCATTTGCGCCTTGGCTCCCACAAAAAGCAGTCCTCCAAAGAACGCCCTGAGGGCGTAAGTACCGAAAGGCCATCGCATTATGGATGTCGAGACCGGGATATGGTACTATAAGATCGTAGGTCTTCAATCAAAGGGGGTAATAAGAGTAATGACTTCAAATTCTTTAGGATCGATTCTCCGATAATCGTAGAAGCTGCTTAGGAAGAGCGAAGTGTTTGGGTTCGGACAGGAGAAGATGAACGGTTATACATGACTGAGCATTAGAATTTTATGTCCAATGGCAAGTTACCTTTCCGTTATCTAGACTTAAGTCTCAGCTGACTTCGAGGATATCCTCGCCGCTCACGTCATGTCGATGCTTCTATTATAGTCATAACTTCCCTATAGAGTTTTAAAGGACGGTCCTAAAACAATCAAGACGTAGGATTATTACCAATAGTTTAGAATCTTCCAACGAGCGTTAAAGTTGCTTATATATACTCGCAACATAAACCCTTCAGCCATTCAGCTTAGGCTGTAATACTTATCTAATATATAATGATTTCTTGGCATATCGCTGGATATCTCCCCTTTTGTAAGAAACAGTCAACCAAGATAGGTGACCGAATTTAGATATATAAGTTGACATTGGCATCTGATCTTGCTCTATTGGGAGCTTGGTAAGTAGATCTATTGATTTTTATGTAATAATTCTCTTTTAAAATTGAAAGGAACTGCCTTCAAGAGAGAAACGATACTATGGAAGGTAGTTATTCTATTGAGTAGGAACATTCGTTAAGCAATAACTAGACCTTGACTACCGGTATAGATTTAGATACCCCTCACAGTGTGATTTACACCTTCCAACGTAGCTTCCATCTCTGCCCCTGCTGCCTCACCCATACGAAAGTACCTACCTCCTAACTTAAATATATTTGAAACCCTTTTATGAGGTATGTAGGTACTCCCTAAGATGCAGGTACAGCTTTGACCACCTCGTAAATCCCCCAAAACATTTAATGCTAGATCTATTAGTTACACGTGATAGCGAGCTTCTTTCGCGTTTCGACACGCTTTTAGCCTCACGCTTCTTGCATCATCTTCACCCCACTACTTGAAGTGGTTGCACATGTCATATACCTTACGGTAACTCTATCGCGTGGGTGAATTGAGATCCGTAGCCCGGTGTTAAGTCGACTATGTGGCTCTTAGAAAACGAGGGTGAAGCCCTCGATGGTAAGACATTCTGCTCGTCTTCCGCTTCTAAGTGCTAACGATCATTGCTTTCAGGTAAGCGACTTTGGTTACGACCAGGAAAGCGATATCTTTTTGGCCGGACAGTCGCTGAACGTATGCGCTCATTTCCATATTTACACTTAAGACACCAGTAGCTAATGCGAACTTAGCTGGACAGCTTGCCATCAAGGGAGAAGGAGCAGAAAGAGTGTCGCGGAAGCATGTCACCATACAAGTCAACGAAATAACCGAGGGAGATGGAGTATGCCGTCCCAAAATGTCCGTCGGTAGCCATGTATTCAATTACTGAGATACTTCTACTAGGAAAACGTGTCGAGCCGTTCACGCATCACAGTAGAAGACCTAGGCTCTAAAGGTGGAACGCGAATAAATGACGAAAAGATAAAAGGCGAAAAGCGCGTTCTTTCCCAGGATGTCAATACCCTCCAGATGGGCACGTTTCCGCCTAAATTCCGGTGTGTTCTTTTAATCGGGTGCAGCATGTGTGCAAAACAGCTGATCATAGATACTATCTTAGCATTACTTGGTTTCCTGTAGTCCTGAGCTTCTCCTTCACTGCAAACCAACTCCGAGCAGATCCTCTATCTAAGCTCCGAGAAGACCTAGAGCAACTTGATGTCAAGTTTCTTGCTCGTTATGATGTCCAGTCGACGACCCACGTTGTATCGAAAAAGAGGAACGTACCAAAGGGCCTACAAGCCCTGGTAAATGGCCGATACCTTGTTACCGAAGGGTTCTACACTGCTATCATCGCTGCTGCCACAGTTGGAAATGACAGCGATAGTGCTGCGGCGAGTGTGTTAGAAAGCGATTTCGACGCAAACTGGCCAGATGCCATGCAATATGTCCCGCCGCCAGGAGACGAAGCAATGCCAAGACCGGTCGAGGCTTTTGCCCCCAATCCTGATCGTGCTGAGATATTCTATGGTTATACATTCATATTTTACAATAGGAAGCAATACGATAACCTTGTAGAACCCATAACAAACGGGAGGGGCAAGGCACTATTTAACGAAGTCATCGAAGGAGAAACACAGATAGACGACTTCATTAGGTACGTCAAAGGAGTAGCAGGAGAAAAGGGCATGGGAGAGTTCGAGGATGGAAGCGAGGGCAAAGGCGTTGTCGTGGTCAGATGGATTCCCAGTCCTCCTCAGAATGCCGATTGGTTCGCCGATTTCTATAGATCAGTCTCTTTAAGACTAGATCATCGACTTATCGATCAAAAGGATTTCCTTGATGCGATCCTTAACAATGATGCTAGTGTTCTACGGCGGCCCCTCGAAGCCGAAGCGGAGCCGCAGACGTCGCAAGTTGAACCGCAGCTCTCGAATGGACAAGCCATGGATGTAGACAAAGATGAGCCTCCGGCCCGGCCGCAAAAACAGCCCCTTCGAAGGCGGGCGAGAGGGGTTGTAAAAAGCCGTTTCAAGGGGTTTGGTGTAGATTTAGAGGAGGATGATACACCAGAAGCCAGTCCGACTTCCTCGGTGCCCGCAGTAGGAGCCGTTGAGCCGTCGCAAGAAGGTCTTTTCGTATCACAAGATGTTGCTTCACAAGAACCAGAACAGACAGTCCGTTCAAGCCGACAGTCGCAACGAAAGCGCCGCACCACACCACTCGAGCCCCAAGACACGATGGTCGATTTTGCACCTACGGCTGCTCAGGTAAAGCGCCGTCGCATCGCTGCAGGAGAAGATCTGGTTCCTCGCGAGCCAACACCGGAAGAACCCATGATAGAATCGCAGAAGCTCCAGGCCAGAGCCCCAAAGATCAAGAAAGAGATAGATATCCTTGACATGGCGCGACAGCATAGAGAGGAGGCTGAAGCTCGTGCGAAGGCAGAGAGGGAAGAACTCGCAATAGCACCAGAGGGCCTTGACCTGGCAGAGATCCGGCGCTTGCATATTGAGGAGCCCATGGAACTGCGACAAGCACCGCCTATACGAACCAGGGATCAAGACATAGCCGATGGTCGCTGGGATCCCGCATGGAACGGGCGAAAAAATTTCAAGAAATTTCAGTCTCGGGTAGGACCCCGTGGGCGGATGCCACAGAGGATTATTGTAGCACTTGAAGAAGTCAAATCAAAAGGGTTTGGCATCGGTGATGACTATTGGCTTGAAGACGAAAGTCAGCAACGGAGACGGAAGAAGCAAAGCCAAACACATAGTCAGAGTCAAAGTACGGGCGAGAGAGAGGATCAACAGACCATTAATACACCGGCAAAGAAAGTTGGAAACCAGAGGCAGAAGCTATCTACCGAGGTTCTCCCCCCAGTAGATAGTAGTGAAGATGAGGACTACGGCATGGACGGCGAAAGTGAAGATGTTGCCATCGCCCCTCCGTCAAGGACACGCACGAGTAGGGTGTCACAACAGACCTTGCAGTCGCAATCACTTAGATCAACACCGCAGAGCACGGCTCAGAAGACGCAATCATCGAGAGCATCCAAGCGCGCAGCTCTACCTCACACCAAAGAGCAACCAGCGAAGAGATCTCGAATAGGGTTCGTTGCCGCCAGTGACGACGAGAGCGATGACGGATTACGCTTCAGGTTTGGAAAGAGATGAAGGGATCTTTAAGTTTTCAAAGTGCTATTTGTCTTCCGCTAGACGGCATCGTATCTATAAAGGGGGTATCTCGCTTATATACCTAATTTTACCATGTGCTAAGCATGATATACCGAAGCCGCCCGACCTGACCTAATTCGACTCAATGTGAAGTGTTGTTGCCCAATTACCCACCGTTCTAATAATATACAACAAATGCTGTGCTATGCTATGCTATGCTATACCGTTCTCTATAGTCTTTCTACCGCCATTCTCTAGTTCTTACAAAGTAACTTATAATTCTAACCTATCCATATGTAAAAGATATAGTTAGACAATCAGTCCATAGCTTCCATCTCTCCCGTACTCTGCATCTCATGCTCCTCAACTAGCAGTCCAATCAGACAACTCGACAGCATGGTCTCATAGTTAACCCAAGGGTGTATCTCCCCGAACAACTTCGTCCCGTCGCGCCCCGCCGCGCGTAATAACTCTGGCTCGCCGCCGGGGTGGAATGGTAGATACGGCGTAATGTTGTACACGCGCCCGCCCAATGCCGTCCACGCGTCCTTGCCCTTGCGCCCCGTCTGTCGTCGCAGTAGACTCGGCGGCACTCGCAGGTACGGTGCCCCCGGGCCGAGGTTGCGCAGGTCCGAAGATGGGTTGGCGGAGAGGCGCGCCCAGTCTAGCGGGCTACGGCCTGGGGAGAGGGTTACTTTGCGAGAGGGCTTGGCGGGCTTCGAGGAGTGCGTAGGAGGTGGCGCGAGGGTGGAGGTTCCGGGTTGGCGGTCGTATTGGTGACGGTTGGGGATCGGGCCGCGGGGAGGTACGCCTAGAAGAGAGGGCCCGGTGTTGTTGAGAGTTGGGGGACGAGGGGGTGGTGCCATGGAGGTTTTTGCTGGCGCGAGTGGTTCGGGAGGAGGGGAGGGCGCGGAGAAAGTAGGCAGGGCGGAGGGCAATGTATTGGCTTTGACGGTGCGGGCGATGGCAGCTGCGGAAGCGGGAGGATCAGGTGAAAGGGAAAACGAGGGTATGCTGTCGCCGTTAAGCTGGACTGAAGCTGTGGCTTTAGGAGTCGTCTGCGGTGAGGGCGAAGAGTCGGTTTGCGAATTCGTTGCGACTTCCTTCGGTTGATGCATTACGAGCTTAGGAGGTGGAGGCATGGCTGCCCTATTAGTAGCAACCACGGCGGATCTTTGGGTTGTCGTAGTTGACGATGTATCGCGACTAGTCGTCGTAGCCGCCGACTGATCTTCCTCCTCCTCTTGCTCTACCGTGATATCCGCTAGAGAGGGACGGCGCGTCGTTGACGGTTGTTGGATCTGAGGGTCGCCGCGCCATATCGATAGAAGAGATTGGATGAAAGGCGGCCTCCAGATAGCTGCGTAAACTACGGAAGCCAAAACCAGCGATAGGCCCAAGAGCGCCATCGTCGCGATATGCTGACGATATGACAGATGACACTACCTGACCACGCCTTCCACTTCTTTCTTTTTTTCCCCGTGGTTTATCACCTATTACCTAGGCTAAAATGCATTACCTAGGATTGTCCCTATGTAGAGATAGACTGACCAGCAAATCAGGTGTTTGCTGATTTTTCTTTTTCTTTCTTTCTTTCTTTCTCATTCCTAGGCTTGTCGGCGCTAAAAATATCTAGTTTCCGATAATCGAAAGTTTTGTTGGTCAATGTCGTGCAGACGGTACCGGCCGCCAGCTCAGCCGATCTCGCGCTCGATAGACGAAGAGAGGGGGAAAAGAGGGTGGTGCAATAAAATTGGGTTCACCGCCTTAACAGCTTTAATCCTAGTCAAAACGATCCACTGGAATTAACAGGGTACAACGCTGTCAAAGTTAGTGCACTTTCTATACTAAAGTACCCAACCAAGTAGATAAGTTAGGCTGTCGGGCAGTAATGGTGCCAAACCTTTAGCGCACTTAATGTACCTATATATGCAAGTCTATACCTAATGCTCCTCTCTTATACATACGCCTTACATTACTACATGTATGTTTGCGCATCCCGTAACTTAATATACTCATATTATTCCCTCTAAACTGCGGGGAGCCATGGGGCCATTCACAAGTACAACTTATGCGAACGTATGAATTCTATGTAAATACCCTCAGAAGAGGAAAGGAGCGTGGATATAAACGTATCAGACACGAGGACGTGCCCAGACGAGACCAGACGTATGTTTTGGGACGTCATCCTTTTATTGTGGGCAATGAAATTGTTGATCCAGTCAAATTCGGCTGAAGCATTTGTCTCTCTCTCATTCCAGACGATTTCTTTTCTAACGCACCTCCTTACCTTTTTTTCTTTTCTTTTTTCTCCCCTATCTCCTAATATCTTCCATAATTGTTCGGATATACGCTTTCATAAGAAACAGTCACATGCTATAGAGGTACATGCAGGTATCAAGTATCGTCGCACAAGCGAACTCAATTAGTATCGGTCTACCGCCAATAGAAAGGAGTCTAAACAGGTTCGGTTGCCTACAGTCCGTTGGAAGGTAGGGCTTGTCTACCAGTAACAGTAACCATAGTACAAATTAGTGGAGACCTAACCCGCGCCGTTCAGGCCATCATATGCAATTGCGACCTTCAGGGAGGAAGGAAAGAGAAACAAGGAAAAAAACATGGGTTCGACCTACCTAAATTGCCTTTGCCTTAGGTAATTAACACTTTTAACGATGCACAACACGACTTTCATCCCTCATACACCTTCAACTCAACCACCCTCCTCCACTAATACGCGCTCCTCGGATTCGAACTACCACTCCGTAACCAAGACGGGGTTAAAACGGCCACCATCTTCGGATTCCTTGATATCAATTGGACGTAAGCCCCCTAAAACTGCTGGGAGCACGGGCACCGGTACACGTACAGGGACGAGAACAATAATATCCACCTCCACCACAGCCACTACTATTGCCAAGACCTCAATAACAGCAGCAGCCGCCTCGTCGTCCGCATCCTCGTCCTCCAGAGCCCCCCTAAGGAGACGGAACCAAAATGCAGCGCCTGTTACAATTCCCCTGTTAAAGGAGCCAGGAACAGGAAACATGCCCTTCGACACATCCTCACCTCCGCTTGCCAGTCCAAATCCAAATTCGAGTCGATCGCAAATGCCTTCACTTAGCGCCTCTGCTGCAAGGGTCGTAAATAGGAATCCCCTAACGCCTAAGATCGCATCAAAGACAGGAACCCAGTCTCCCGCTTTATCCGCCGCAGCAACCCCAGCGGGTCGACGTCAACATCCTCCTAGCGCGATTAATACCAGCCGAGAAGCACTATCTAATCGTTCAAGTTACTTCGATGACTCGTCCTTTCCGTCTCATCTTAGCACCAATGTCACTCCTCGCTCTGGTTCGAGGCAAACCCGTGTCGAAAGTGCTGGTAACACACCGAATGGTACACCTAATCCAGAAAGATCAGAGGCTTGGGATCACAGGTCCAGCTTCGGCCTGCCGAGCCCGAGGTTAGAGGGAGATGCTATGAGAAGATCAGGGGCCTCCTTTGGCTCCGTATCTCCAGATACGACCGGCTATGGGAGGCAGGAAGTTGCCCGTAATTTAGAATCCAAGTTCTTTCACGCGAGCGATGCCAAACCTCCTCGCCCAACGTCTTCTAAACCGGTCCAAGCGAAGGGTCCGACTTTTTTCTACGCCAATGGAAATACGGTAGAGAACAAGCCCTCTCACCCGGTGCCCTTTGCACCAGTCCTCGGTCACTCACAGGATAGTCTTACCAGCAAATTTATGTACGCCAATGGGACTCCGGAGGCACGGTCTAGTCCCACACCTCCTGTATCCCGTAGTTCGGGTTCGACAGTGTCAACAGCTCCTAGACCACCTTCCAGCCGCCCGGCAACAAACCCCCCTACTGGCAGCCATACTCACGCGCAGAGGCCTGCTTCCCCGGCGAAGTTCCCGTCCCAGGGCTCGCAAGCTTCGTCCAAGACCGCCAATATCCCATCGTCAGGACGTCCACAGGCATTATCCGCTCCTCAACTAGCGCCATCCCCCGGACTCCGCCGGTCCAGCACTGGTACATCAAGACCTGGCGGCCATTCTCGTGCAGGAAGCTTAGTAAAGTTAGATCATGGTTCTAGTACCCCAAAGCCAACGAGCTCTCGTATATCACCCGAAACCTCTCCTCCTATAGCCGTACCTCCCACGCCGGCCCCTTTAACACTCGCTTCTATAATTCAAGCAGCTGAGGAGTTTGCCGAGAATGAAGAGTGTGCATCCCCAGAAGAAGCTCCATCGGGCCTACAAAGTCCCACCAATCCAGCCAATACCGCAGAACCAATAAACGAATCCGTAGCGAACGCCAGACGTGAACGTAAAGTTCAAGACCTGCAGATCACAAACGCGTCTCTCGAAGCCATTAACCGAACTCTTGAGCGTCGGTTGCGAAAACAAACTTCAGAGTTACGAAGATATCAGCGCCTTTCCCGTGCGGGTCGACTTTCTACTGCATCCACCGTGGTTTCTAATCAAATATCATTGGAAGACACCTCAGAGCAAGGAATAGGGATAATAGATCTTTCCGACCTTGACGAGAAGTCTGAAGCGGAAGAAGAACAAGAGGAAGAGAAAGAGTTAGAAGAGGAGTTATCCGACAGTGATTCACTGAACGAATCTCTTGACCCAAGTGTCGTTGCAGAACAGGACGCAAAGCACCGAAAACGAGATGAGGAACGGCTGCAGCTTGACTTGTCAAAGCATCAACAATTGCTTGTTGATTCTCAGAAGATTAACCAAAGCATTAGAAGATGTCTTGACTGGACTGAGGTGCTCATCAATGAAGGGAAGAAGGCACTCGAGTATCGTGTTCCGATCACCGGCGTGGAGTTAGGCGGACGAGTATTAGCTCCAGACGAAGAGGAGGATCGGCCTTCAACCGCGAACAGTATATCTGATAATACGATTGAATTCGATGAAAAATTTCTAGACGATCCTATTAGTTTGGCAAGCTGGGGTGGTTCGGAACGACAGGATAGGGATAGCGGAATAGAACTCCAAGTCGACGGAGGATAAGAGTTGGAAATTATTATACCCCCAGCTACAGCACATTAGTTCTGGTACGAGATTCCTTCTATTTTGGATACGATTCTTCACAGCATATAACCCAACCAACTACGGCGCCTCAGAGTTACGTTTTCGTACCGGGCGACTTATATTCAATTGTCTTTCAGCCTTTTTGTCGTTCTTTTTTTATTCTTTACTGTACCACCAATGGATACCCCTACAAACTATGACGGACAGGCGTTGAGTCGATAGACCATCTCCACACCACTTGACAGATCTCTATTTTTTTTTATTCGACTCTCAATGATACCCCAATGCAATAATGAATAGAGGAGCCAGCACTTACTTACACACGACCAAAATAGATGGGGTCACAAAAACACCTATAAGAGGTGAACGCAAGTTCTATGAGGAGCCACACTCGGAGATGTACATACGTGGACGTCGACTTTGCCGAGGATTTTCTTCTTTGCCTCTCAGCCGTGTGCGCGAGGCTACCTAAATGCTCCGAAAGAGCAAAGTTGGCGGGTTGATAGCAACAATTGAATAGTTTAGCACCAGGAGTTCTATACATCAGCAGATATTACCTCGGTTGGGATTGTCACGATTTAGAATCCCCCCGATTCGGGGCACAGCATTGCGCTCTATTAATGCGATTTTTGTAATCACAGTTCTGTTATGATGTTGAGTGATACCGACTCAGGTACCACGAAGTGAGGGCTGCTAAAGTCGACTAGCTAGTCATGTCGTAACAAAACTTTCAATGTGGACCTAGACGCTCTAATTCATATACTTAGCCTAGTTGTTACCAAAAAGGGGGATAGGCGTCTACATTAATCATATAAGTTAGACACTCAACTTCATAGACTACCATTATTCTAAACCTAGTTACTATATTCGTATTCTAAAGTCTTCCAGCTCATTGTCTTAATGTCTCGTCTTGGTAAACTTTAGTTACGTATGCATATCAAGACTAGGATATTATGAGGACTCATACATATTTACTAAGCGTTTAAACAGCCCATGGCCCAGATGTTACGAATATTGTTCGTAAGTTACTGTCATTCCGCGCTCTATCAACTTCATGTCCCTTCCTTCTAACGATAGATAATGCTAATGAAGAAAAATACCTAGGTACGCAACGAACCTCCCTACGCATTACAAGCACCTCCCCCATCATATCACAACAATACACCCTCAAAAACGTCTCAGAAGATGGAATGTAGAGTGGGTTATATCTCCATTCAGAGATGCATGCATGCATTCGTAATATTAAGGGGAGCTTTTTATCCCATCCTGGTCAAAGACTCCCTGAAACCAGCCTATGAAGTGTAAGAACTGTTCATGATATCTTCCATCTCCTCCTCGGATCAGCCTGTCCGTCTTCTTCCCGTTGAACTTTCTAAGCTGCTTAAAGAGCTTGAGTTTTTCCCGGATTTTCTGCCTCCTATTCAATTTCGACGTCAACTAGATAACGTGGCCGGGTTGATGCACACTAGTTTGAATCGTTATTTCAAGGTTACCATGCAGGAATCATGAAATTTAGAAGATACCCCCAGTCACTTCCGATAAAACGTGTGGCTGGAGTCCGCAGCCCTAAATAAGACGGGCTTATTGCGACTATTCCTTGTGTGCATCGACTTTCTTGCTATCCTTGTCTTTCCCCTTCTTCTTCGAATCCTTTTCTTTCTCCTTCTTGATAGCTGCTTCGGCTACTAGTTGCTCGAATGCCATATACTCGCCTTCCTCCTCTGTTCTCTGGGCCTAGAAAGGTATTAGGAGACAATTTACGAGAAATATGAAAATGTGATGAACCAAGATATCACAAGGGGAATAGCGCTTACCTTCTGACAAATATCTGCGATAATAACAAGCGCCTCTGCTCGTTCTAAACGCTTATTTAGGGGTACCTTCTTATCATGGAGAACGCTGTCGCAGACCTCACGTAGCACGCTCTGGATCTCGAACTTGCTACCGCGCCATGCGGCTGTGAGGATCTTCCCAGTAACTCGACGCTCATACTCGACCTTCTTCTCATCGGTCCAATCCTCGCCACCAGCCTGCTCCATACGCGCCATTTCCTCCATGGTTTGCTGAGCATCGATGGCCGACGATATGGTGTTCCAGGTCTCCTTGACAAGGGTTCCCTTGTCCTTCATACGGCTAAAGAAGCCCCCGATTCCGAGGAACTTCTGCGACTTGAGGAGTGCTGTGGCTTTCGACATGTACACGGCGCCAATGGCATGTAGAATGTCAAGTCCAAAACTCTCCATCTTGAGATTTTCCACCTCCAGACGGATCTGGTCCTGGAAGGCCTTGGTGACGTCAGGGCCTTTATCTGTCTCTGTCCATACTGATATACGATCGATAAGTTTTGAGGCGAGAGTATCGACACGCTCTTGTCGGATTTTGGCGCGCTCCCTCTCGAAGGCGGCCAGTTGGTCCCGTTGCTCCTTGGTCAACCCCTTCTTTTTTTCCTTCTTGCGTAGCTCTCTCTCCTCTTCTGTCTGTCCCGTCAACTGTGTATCATCAGATGGTCGATCCATGAGCGCAGGTCGGGTGGGTATCGCATGTCTTGGAGGTGTCGCATGTTTTGGGGGTGTCGATGTACCAGAAAGGGGTGTCGCTATACCAGAAGTAGTAGGGCTCGGAGAAGCGCCGCGTGAGGGTACTGGTGGCTTATCCGTGGAAACGTCATGATGTACCTCGGCGGCTGGCTTTTCAAGTTCTTCTTCAACAACGACAGTAGGCGCTGGCGCACTAGTAGCACCGGTAGCACTAGTAGTATTGGTACTAGCTGTTTTTGCACTCTCGCGCATAGCTTCCTCAGTGCCGGGGAATTCTGCCTCCTCCCCTTCCTCCTCGCCAGCCATAGTAATGTCCATAGTAGTAGTGAGATCCTTCATAAGACTAATCTCGCCAATCCAGTCGACGAAGGCATCGCCGCCGAATATACTACTAAAGAACTCGGCAGGGTCGACGAAGCCCTCAGTGGGCCTGGCACTATCTTTGCCATATTTATCGTATGCCTTCCTTAGATCGGGGTCCGAAAGCACCTGATAGGCTTCGCCAATGGTCTGAAACTTTTCGTGGGCGGTTGGATCGTTGGGGTTCTTGTCTAGGCGGCATCTGTTAGTAGGAACGGACAGGACCGCAGTTTGATGTACGCACCTGGATGGTGGACGATAGCAAGTTTGCGATATGCCTTCTTGATCTCGAGCTCGGTAGCCGTTGGCTGGACGCCGAGAGCGTCATAATATGATGTATCTACTACCGCCACCATGCTTTCTCTTCTGACCAGTCACAGATGAAAATGCAAATGCGAGGGGTCCGGTCTATGGTATTGGGTTGCGGGGTGGATTTTATAGGCGCTGGATAGCGTGAATCTTGACGAGAGAGCAGCTATCGAGTCAGCAGTTGGGTTCAACAGAGATGAGGTAGATGATGAAAGAATGGTAAGTGATATGATTCGGATGCTTGACTTGTTAACTTGTTAGGAGAAATACGTAGGTGTGAATGTAGGTCAGATGAATATACTTAGGAAGTTATGTCTGAAGAGAGATGGGATAAGAATGCAGCCGATCACATACCTTAGGTTAGGTAAGTACGAAGGAATACCTCATAGCAAGAAAAAGGAAAGGGAAAAAAAAGACTATTAACTACAACGTCTTGTACCTATGACGAATGTTAGCCTACCTTATATAAGGGCTTGTGGCACAGTGTTCTAGCGCCACCTTTTTGAGCAAGATACTACCATGTAGGTACCTAAGGCAAAAGGTAGCCCGCTGACATCTGATACATAGTGCAGGTAGCACAAGATTCTCTGTATGTACATCCATTCCAATACCAAGGCGGGGTCGATTCTTGAGTCCGGTCCTGCCCCACCGTCTTAATCAGATACATGAGCTTCCTTAAAGATGTCTATATGTAAGGTATACATTATGAAATATGAAACTATATATCACTTATATCTCATATATATACTGCTGTTGTGTCAAGCCGTATAAGTTTATTTGAAACTTCGTCGCTCTAAATAGTTCCAGTCTCATACTACTTGTCTCTAAAAATCCTAGCATTTCTTGCCTATCGAACTTACAAGGGAGCATAACGAAACGTCACCCCTTTTCTCTATAATGTAAACCAGTCCAAGTCAACGCAGTTCCATACCTAATCATCTATCTAGGTACTAGTCATATGAAAAGTCCATCCCGTAGCGCCGTTAGTTATACGATAAAACGTAGGATATGCGGCACATAACATATACCAAATCAGTTTAGGTAGCTTGGATCCAAGCTTATTTAACCCCTGCAGCTTTCATTCTCTCAAAGCACTGCCTATAAGCCTCGTGGACCTCAGGCACTGAGTAGTCATACTCCTTCAACTTCTTTTCCAGTTTCTCCGTGTCCAACAAACAATTGCTGCGACCAGCCTTAATCACTTTGGCCTGCTCTTCCACGGTGAAGTTATTCCACGTGAAGCCTGGACGCACTATGTCTCTGAAGAGCGTCAACACTTCGTTATGACTGATGGCGCCTGGGTTGGTGAAGTTATAAACCCCCGTGTCGTTATGTTCTGCCAACAGGATGGATGCCGGCAGAAGGTCGGTTAGAATCGTGTTGCTGTTCGGGATATCAACCACGCGCTCGTACTTGCTAATCTTGGTGACAAAGTTACGTGGATGCAGATCATCTGACACAGGCATACGCAAGCGGAGGATCAAGCAGTTTGCATAATATTTTATAATCTGGGAGTTGTGTAAGCAAATCGCTCGTGAACTATAAGCCGCAGGTTGACTGTCATCTCACCTCCTCAACGTGACCCTTGGTCTCAGAATAGAAGCTACCCGTGAAATTCGTCTGGTCCGTCTCCTTGAACCCGGGACCACCGATCGGGTGGGCGTCGTCATAGTGATAGATGCAACCAGTGGCAAACACGGTACAGTGAATACCAGCAAGGAAGCAGCAGTCGGCCAAGTTCAAGGTCCCGATAACATTCGAGCGAATCGTGTCCTCTTTATGATCTTCACACCAATCGACGTTGGGACGGCCGGTGCATCCCGCACAGTTTAGTACGTGAGTGGGTTTTATCGCATCTAACTCTGCCTTCACGGCCGCACGATCTTCCATACGAATGGTCGTTCTGAAGACTTCCTTGCCTTGACCTTTGAGAAGCTTCTCGAGGTGACCCGCAATCCATCCCCTACCACCCCAGATGAGAAATCTAGTTTCTCTCGTTCCATTGGCCGTCGCCATGACCGATATGCTGCTCTTCGGCGTTGAAGTTCCGGGTCGGTGTAGCTGATATAAAAGACACGTAGACAGGGGCAGGGAGACAACACCCTTGAGCCTAAAGCTTAAGAATTAAGGAGTGATGGGGTTTCGCGACGATGAATTTGAGAAAAGTAAAAAGGATGATAATGTAGATTATAAATTCTCTAGTTTATCAATTCTTAATTGTAACTTATTGTTTTTGCAAGAATTGGAAGTTACGGTATTAAGTTATTAAGTTAATATAGGTACGACAAGTACGACATACAGGCAGTACTGATTAGGGGTCGTCACTGCCCCTTCTAGCAATTGTACAGTTACTGCTTTCAGGAGTTTTTACGAAGTAGGAGGGGCAAAATTGTCTTGGTGATGTACGTCGGATCCGGTACGCGGGCGTGTGCACCCAAACTTTCCGGCTGATCGGCAACGTTGAAAAAGGCTCCATTCGGACAAATCTACACATAAATGCCATAAGTACGAATTTTACTTACGCAAACTTTATATTATACATCTTTGACAAGTTACTAACAGATCACGATTTGAAGTTCTAACTCTTTCGTCTTTACAATTTGTTTCGAGACTATTAAGCTAAATACTTGAGTAGGTAGTCAGGATGTGTTACATTAAATCTTATCCCTAATATAGAATATCGATTTCTGGGATTTCGACTTCTTATATTCTTATATCATAGCAGCAGCAGTGCAGCAGTATATGTATGCAGTAGCACAACCGCTTCATAAGCCACCAAATCCATCCGGAGTTCATTGTCTATGTATGTACCACCCCCACAGCCAAGATCAATACAACTAATTCTTGAGCAAACGCAAGTGCCGCCTTGTTCATACATAAGCATTAAGTACCTGCATGGTTTATACATAGCTGAAGTACTAGCGCACGTACAAATACTACATACTACATACATAGATGTAGAAAATAACCTCCTTTCTTTTAAGTTGAAAAATCCATTAACTAGCTAACTAGTACTAATGTAACTTCCACTTCAACTTACGCACCTACCTACATATGTATTAAATGTACCTAATGCATCAAAACCTAAGGTACCTAGGTGCATGCATGTACGAAGTACCCGTGCACCCACTAAACTCAGCGCTCATACCCCGCAGTGGAGTTTTTGCAACTAGATGTCCTGAGCTAAGTCCTTTTTTTCCAGCAAAGTCCAGACAGACCTGAGCTTTGTCGCCTCGCTTGCTCTAGTGGGCTGACAAATTCGTACTCTGATTTGCTATTCTCAATTGCTGGGGTCCTCGAAATTGGATGTGGGGACGGACTTTTTGGTTTCTTCCCGACAATCTTTTCTGCATGGTGTCAGTCCCAAAAAGTAAAAAGTAAACTTGATTCTCTAGAAAACACATACACTTCTTTCATACCAAAACGCCGTTTCCGTCCCGATCATCAAGTATATCTAACCTACTATTATAATAATAATTCTTTTCGCAATGTTGTCTTGAACACCACTGCTCCCTTTTCATTATCACTCCTTCACTATCGTGTTGTGTTCACTCCAAAGTTTTATACCCGGTCTATTCACACCGACACCTCCCCCTTAATTACTCTCACATTATTATCCCATATACCGCTTAATAGATCCATCCAACTGCAAAAATGGGTGGCCTCGGCGAGGTTCTGTATTACCTATTCCACCCGAACCAGCTACGGTCGATCGTACAATGGTAGGATCGCTCCTATTCATCACCTATCCTCTGGTATACATTTCACTAACTCAAAGTTTTATCTTGTAGGAAAGTTTGGCATGAGCCGGTTCATAGGCGTGATCCCGCCAAGGAGGCTCCCACCCTACGATCATGTTTTCACTTCCTGAACATGACTAGCCGCAGCTTTTCTGCTGTCATTCAAGAGCTACAACCTGAAATGCTGGTCCCCATCGCCCTGTTTTATCTCGTGCTGAGGGGATTGGACACTATCGAGGATGACATGACTATTCCGATAAAGACAAAAGAGCCCATGTTACGCGAGTTCGACAAGTACTTGAAAATTGATGGCTGGAACTTCAATGGGAGTGGCCCTAACGAGAAGGATCGTGAGCTCCTCGTTCACTTCGACGATGTGATCGCAGAGCTAAGGAAGATCGACAAGAAGTATTATGATATCATCGAAGATATTACCATTAAGATGGGTAATGGTATGGCTGACTACGCCGTAAATGCTGAGTTTCAAGAAGGCGTCAAGTCGCTTGAGCAGTATGAGGAATACTGCCACTATGTTGCTGGTTTGGTCGGGGAGGGCCTAACTCGCATCTTCGTACAAGGCAATACGGCGAACCCCGCTCTACTCGACCGCATGGAGTTGTCTGAGAGCATGGGCCAATTCTTACAAAAGACCAATATCATCCGTGATGTGCACGAGGATTTCGAAGATAAGCGCAGATTCTGGCCTAAGGATGTCTGGGGCAAGTATGTTGACAACTGGGATGACTTGTTCAACCCGAAGTACCGTACACAGGCTCTCCAGTGCAGTTCCGAGATGGTTCTCAACGCTTTAAAGCATGCCGATGAATGCCTATTTTACATGGCTGGTATCAAGGAGCAGAGCGTCTTTAACTTTGTCGCAATTCCGCAGACCATGGCTATTGCCACCCTCGAGCTCGTCTTTCAGAATCCCAAGATTTTCTATAGCCACATCAAGATAACAAAGGGTGACGCTTGCAACCTAATGATGCAATCAACGCAAAATTTGCGAGTTGTTTGCGAAGTATTCAAGGGATATGCAAGGAGGATAGCGAAGAAGAACGACCCAAGAGACCCTCACTACCTCGAGATAAGTGTAGCTTGTGGCAAGGTAAGCCACCTTTTCATCTTCTCATCGCTAGAGCTAATCATCACTGACCCAACCTGAACAGATTGAGCAATTCATTGAAACTCTATTCCCAACGCAAGACGCAAAGAAGCTACAGGCCGTGCAGGAGGCGGAGGGAGAGGTACAAGATGCTGCTTCGAATGATTTCTGGGAGGCCTTATTGTTGGTCGGATCCGTCGTATTCGTGCTTCTATTGGTTTCTAGTCTGATGGTACGTGATACGCCCACGCAAGTCCCATTCGGCAGAGTTAAACTAACAAAATACGAATAGCTTGGTTTGGCGTGGTATATGGGAGCGAGGTTTGACGTGATTTTCGATAAATCAGCCGCATCTAGTTTGAGAGATGCGGCTAAGGCGACAGTCACGACAACCACGACAACCACGACACTACTAGCTCATGAGGAGTTATAACGGTCGTATTAACCACCATGACGCCGAAAGGTGTATGATAACGTAAGTGGCGCTGGCAGGACTTTGAAGGATCGCCGTTTATTATGTCACGTTTAATGCGGTAAGGCGTGTCAGATTATGCTACGAGATGATGAAGCATACCCTTTATAATCCTTACTAATATACATATACTAATATTGTAACTGGTGTATGTTTTGCATTGTATGATATGCCCGATTCCCTCATTGAGGCGAGGAACAACAAGCACGGATGTCAAATTACAGTCCAGTCTTTCTCAATGACTGCGGCTGTGCCGAGAAGTGCTGATATTGAAATTTATGGCGAGGAGTACCGAGTCCATTGCTACTCGTAGGCACACGGTGGGCCTTGAACCTAATCATATCCCAGATAAGGTTCCCCGTCGTGGATCGTCAACATAAGATCTTTAGCAGAGTTAACTATGTCATGATTGGAAGTATTCCTTTGAAATTATATCTTGTCACGAATAAGGTCAACGAGGCAGGCATTCAATCGTAACTTAGTAGTACCGCAACTAAAACGTGAAGAATGATTCTTCTACTAGCTAACCCTGTATTATGATGCATGATGCATGATGCTGCTGATGATCGGGCTATACTTCAGTGTTTTGCTATTCAGCTTTGGCTTTTTTTCAACTAATATAACATGTTATTTATTTTCACCTAAATTTTTATCTGAAACAGCAACTCGAAGCTACTGAAAATCCTCAGTCACGTAACGATGTCCCATAACGTATGTATCACAGGTGTAGAAGGCCAGACTAGCCACTTAATTGCCAACTTACTCTTTTGACAAGACCAATATTCGGGCATCAGCAAGGTCGATTCAATGGTGAGCCCAATATTACATCCCCGGCACTATCATGTAGATGACTTACAATCGCCCAGTGCCAAACTCGCTCATGTGCCGGGACAAAAGGTATAGCGAATACGCTTAACGAAATAGGTTGTGATACTATCTGTTCAACAGCTCTGTAGGTGTCGACTACGCGGATCCCAGACGCCAGCCCCGTCCGGGCGAGTTCATCAAGCTTCAGAGTCTGATCCTGTCTAGTAAGGGGGATCCATGGACCTCACTTGGACATTCACCCTGTATGATCGGGTAAGTGTGTGTTTGTCACGGTAAGCCAGAGCAGGTTTCTATGCTGAGAACATACGGCTCTATGCGCTGCAAGCCTCGGAAGTCGACGAGTCGGAGAAGGACTGCCTACTCGAGTACTACAGTCGAAGTAGTTAACTAGTCTACGCCGTGTTGGGTGTGTAATTGGGTTTTCTATTAGTTATGATGTCTGGGTTAGGTACTACGCGATGTCACCATAGGCTGTCCTCGTATTATGCCTCGGAGATACGTGCCGAAAGAAGACGGAGGAGATTAAAAGGCGTTTACTATGTGTACGTGTATTAGTCTTGGTGTTTACTATAAGTCTCAATACTAACTACTTGACACAACATTTTGTTCACGATGATCTGATTACGACTTCTACCTAGCCACGAAACGGAGCCGACGTAAGCGTCCATAAGGCAAATAAATTAAAACCGATACACGAGCTTACCGCGATGAACATGACATCGTGTGGCGGTAGGGCTTGTCTCACAATCTGTTCCCAGGATGCAGACGATGAAATAACTGATTGGTGGAATATGTTCGAGACATAGCGGCGGGCTTGCCAAGATATGTTTCATCCTTAACAGTCTCAGGCCCTTAGAAACTAACATCTTGGCTTCACTATTCTGTCTCACGTCTCGCAACGTATATTGCGTAAGCCCCGGGAATCGCTTGGCGGCGTTGAGAGTCGGAACTACGCGGGCTCGTATTATATATTACAATTACATATCTTGATATCCACACACGGAATAATGTCCGCCTTTTTAAGGTCTTGAAATTATTTGTTTCTGAGATGCATTATAGTAACTCCATTATAGATTAGAAAGGGAAATGAATCATAGAGTTACGCCTATTTTCGCATCTCAATAAATCATGGGGAACTTATGTGAACATATATATCGTCGAAGTTGATTATATACTGATAGAATTATCTACCGACCCAAATATACACAATATTGGTGTAGTGACAAGAAATCGCTTGAACCACTAGCTCGTCCGTAGAACATACTGTCATCTTCTCTATAATGCATGGTCGCTCATCTATTTTAAGCATAACATGTTGCTTCGCTATCCACACGTATATATCCTTCCCAGATGAGAAATAAAAATGAGTATAAACAAGGCCCAACATCCGCCTCTCGTTAAAAAATCGCTATATGTAGTATTGAATTCATGCTTCGCTAGATGCTGACAACAATGTGCGCTGGGATGAGGTACGTGTAGAAAGCGATAGGATGAGGTCCTCTAACTTTGAATCGAAGCACTCCGTGAATCATCAGACGTGTAGAACATCACGCACTGAGTTATAGGTTGCCGTTGTTGGCGATGACATTGGTGGTGCCCCTGACATTCCGTCCGACCTTGGCACCTGTGGCGGCACCCAGTTCCTTGATACGGTCCGAGACGGCAGTAGCATCAGTGAGGCCCTCGAGGGACATAAGGTAGGCCGCGAGACCGGCGATATGCGGAGACGCTATAATCTCTGTTAGGTACTTCTTCGGATAGTTATTGATCATATATTGACTAGGAATTTAGTTAGAGGGGAACATACCCATGGAAGTACCGCTCAGTGTCTCGGTAGCATCGTTACTAGAAATACCGACACTCTCGACGTCGACACCAGGAGCATAGACATCGACAAAGCTACCGAAGTTGCTAAAGCTAGCGCGTCGGTCGTTGGTCTGGTCGATGGCACCAACAGTAATGGCATTGGGGCTGCTTGCGGGGGAGACGTTGGTGGCATCCTGAGCCTCATTTCCGGCGGCGACAACTGGAACAACACCATTGGAAAAGAGGCGCTCGATGGCGTCGTTGACGGCCTGAGAAGCGGGTCCACCAAGGGACATGTTCATCACAGACTTTCCCTTCTTAGCGTCCGAACCAACAAAGTTGAGACCGTCGATTACATCGGCGTTAGTACCACCACCTTGGGCATCCAGGACCTTGACGCCAACCAACTGCACGTTCTTGGCAACTCCGAATGTAGCACCACCGACGGTACCGGCAACGTGAGAACCGTGACCATTCAAATCCGTAGCCTATAATTATACCATTAGCTTGAGTCCTGCAGTGCCATAATGCCATGCTGAGATCAGTATTATAGCAAGGGAGAATTAATATTATACCTCTTCTTGCTCAACGGCATTGAAACCCATAACAGCTCGTCCCTGGAAATCCTCGTGCGTTACCATAATACCAGTATCAACAATGTAAGCCGTGATACCCTCGCCAGCAGCTGCATCGTCAAACACGTAACCTTCCCCTCCAGCCTCAGCATGGCTTAGACGGATCAGACCAGTAGGTGCGTTTTTCTGGCTCACGAGGCGGGAGGACTTGACATAGGTGTTGGCCTCGACGTACTTGACCATAGACAAGTTGTTCATCTCACTCATCATGAGATCATCCGAGTCGAGGGCCATAGCACGCCAGCCCGACATGGCGAATGTACGGACTCTTGTGGAGAGGAGCTGACCGAGAAGCCCACGCTTGTTCAGGTTGCGCTTCTTGACGGCTATCTTAACAGACGCTTGGTGTTGGTCGATTTCATCGTCGGTATAGTTCTTGTGGTAGACGACGATGTATGAGTTGGGAACTATATCTTTTGCACTTGGGTTGCTGACGAATGCGGCTACAGCGTTGGTTAAAGTGTCACCTATTAATTTACCAACATCTGAAGCGTCCGAAGAATCCGAAGAAGAGGTCGCAGGTGCAGAAGGTCGCCATAAATTCAAAGGATTTGCGACCGTTCCCAACGGGGCAAGGGCAAGGAGAGAGGTGAAAACTGTAGCGATGCTTGGAGCCATTTTGTCGATTTAGGTATGAAACTGTGAGTTTGGCCTTTTTTTTAATTTGTCTTATTTCAACTCTCTTTGTACCAGACAAATCGAGAATGATCCAATGCTATGATATCGCTGGAAGCACCTAGTGAGTGACACGAAACCGAGGGCTTGATATGTACTTTAAAAATGAAAGGCTACGATCGAATCACCGATTCGAAAGTAAAGTTGAGAAGTATGTTCAAGAGAATGATGCGGAAACGAAAAGGTAGAGGGTTGAAGGTAAGTCAAGGTTAAAGAGTAACGAAGACAAATAAAAATGTACCTTCACGATCCACTCTCACCCGGAGAAATACGAGAAGAGAAAAAAAAAACGTGGGCGGGAAATTGAGAGACGACAAGCAAACTCAAGAAGGTAAACCGGAAAAGAGATGAGAGGCATTGTCTTTTTAATAAAAGATTGTCAGCTGGTCGCATATAAACTACCTAGATAGGTATTAGATACGGGATCGTACAATAGAATAGGTACAATAATAACGTACCCCATAAAGCACGCCCCATCAAGATCAACCCCTTAAAAGTATGGGACCTGGGACCTTACGCATGGAACAAACTAGCCTTGTAATCGGTAATGAGTAACTAAAAAATATTTCGAAGAGGCTCGTTTTGGACGTACGGATTTACACGTTAGCAAAACAACCCCAGTTTGTAGAAGGCTGGGCAGGAATCATCATAGGCGCCAAGTACCGCCAAGTCAAACGTGAGCCCCTAGACCGCCGCGGTTGATCCTCAAATGCAGGGATTTGGAGCGCCTCGCGCATACTTTCGCATATTTTTACATACTCGTCAGTTTGTCAATCCCAAACAAGACCTTGCGACAGGCCAGCTAGGAAAGTAACATGGTCGACTGAATGCGATCGCGGTGCAGTATCAATAACAACAACAACAACAACAACAACAAGCTATTATTGTAACGGTGCGTCTTTGTGTGTTTCTTTGCATCCAAGAGAAGAAAGTCGTAAAAAAGAAATCGTCCAATCCACCTCCCCACACTTTGGTAGCCAGTCAGAACCGAGTCACTATTGTTAGCAAGCCCACAGCGCAAACTTCTCGTAAGATCTTGACTTGTAAATACGTATTAAAGGGATAGTTACCGATGCCTATACCGCCTGTCATATTCCTCTGTTAAGAATTACAACTCATATGATCCTCTAGGATCACAGAGCATCGACAGATGTCGGGGGTGTCGGGGGTGTCGGGGGCGGAAAACCCATGGTATTATCATATGAAAGGTGTTCTCGCCATTCTTCAACCGCGCGCATGAACTCGACTGCGGCAAAGGTGGCAGCTATATGAATCATGTCCGCCTGTAGACTATGATCGCTGGTAGAACCGACCAAACTAGTTACCATAACAGATTGGGACGGATTTATCCGAAGTCGTCATTGATCCCTCCGAACCATAACTACCGTAAACAGGTGATGGCTCCGCCGTGTTAGCCGTACACCGAAGACATCCGGACAAGCCTTGTAGAGGCAAGTATTCCTCCGTATCTTGCGTTGTGCGGCTACTCCTAGCGAGTGGTGCTATTTCGGGGGAACTGACGGATTCGGGAAAGGGTTAAATAGAACGTCCTTCAAGCATACTGTGCACAGTGTAATAGAAAATCAATGATGCTAGATATGTATCATGGGTTGAGATTCTAGACCCAGCGCACCTGGGTTCTAGCGTAGGGAACATCGGAAGATCAAAGCGGCTCTAATTGTGGGCGAAGAAGCAGATGTGATTCTTTGAAGTTCAAAAGCGCAAAAGCGCAGAAAGGTTAACCCCTAGGATGTACTTTGTACTCAACTGCCTAATGGAGCCGGACCCGTAAATTAGAAACATATTGAGGGACTATTAGGGATTGCCGCGTTAAGCCGTTTAAAGTAATAGTGGATTCTCACATTTGAGGGGCGTTTCAGAAATGTTAGGCTCTGGTTGGTTGAAATAATAGATTTAAGTTAATTGAAACAACGTACTTGATAAATGATCTGCTGTGCTACATAATGGTCGACCTGCTATGTATGTATGTACCAATTAAGGGCCCAAGAAGCATAGGGTCGCAAACTGGAAGGTAGGATCTTAACATACCATACCTACGATAAATATAGGTATCAACATAAACTCCACCAGCTTACAAAGTAGATAAAATAAATGTTATACCCACCCATCCTCGCTCGAAGATGCGGTTTGCTATCAGATATTTGCTATCAGATATGTACCCTCACTTACTACTTACAACCATGTATGTAAGGGACATTTGACACATGATATTCGGATCGTCATCTTGCTTGAAGAAACCAGAGGCTCAAGTAACTTCACCATGATAATTGTACGAATACTTATTCTATGCCGTTATAAGTCTTTAGGTAGGTATGTTATTAAGTTTATAACTTATCCCGCAAGGCTTTTCGAATACTAGGTAGTTAGATAGTAAAAACCAGTCACGTCCATAGTCGCATTGGCCATTAAAGATCAATTAAAATCCCGAGATTATTAACTAACAAATATCTCGCATTTAATGCGGTCGTAGCATATACTCTGATAGTCGTATATGCTATCTGAGTGAGCCCTCTGGCCCATTGGAGGGGAGGAGAAGGGTCAAGTATATTAATTTGTACAAAACACTTAATTAGGTATAGGACGATAAGCTTGTTATTTGAATCGGCAACATGCAGCTAGTGCCAGATATCTATATAAGAGCAGCTGCCACATGCCATGTTTTGTAGTATCACGGTTCGTTCAGACCAAATAGTTCAATGGCGGCCAGAAAGAGAACCAGTCATGCAAGTAATCCCGATCAAATAGGATCCACTCCTAGGCAAGACTGGGTCTTGGCTTAAGCCATCGAATGAAGATCTACCGAAAGTGCCTGGTCCACTCAAAGCTTAACACAGGCGCCAACAGGCATAATGTAGCATATGTAGTTTGCACACGTAGGTTAGTTGCTAATGCCACAAGGCGGCTATGCCAATCAAAACTAACAGCGATTAACGATTAGCGGAATTCAATGCCCTGCGAAGCTGCATGAAGCATGAAGATACATATGCATGAGTAGTAGTAAATATAATACATCGAATATGCGTTCCCTATACCGACATACATATAGATAGGTATACGTATTACATATATGTACATATGTAGGTAAATATATAGGACAAGGAAATTCAAAAGTTTATATTAAACAAACATCGAACTTATCTCGCAATTTTATATAACTAGAGGGGTAAGAGAGATGTTTTATAAAACGAGTAACTATATAAGTATTAAAAGAGAAGAAAGTCAGGAATACTAGACTTAAATATGTGTATTAGTCGAAATACGCACACGATGCTGACATTATTATTTAATTTTACGGTTGGGTCCCCAAAATAAAAATAAAAATAAAAATGGAAGTATGCGTTGTCATAAGCGTAGTGATAAGCGTAGTGATAAACATGTCTGGAACTCTGGGCGATAACAGCACGTTATCAGGTAATTACCTGGTAATTACCTAGAAACCTAGGTCTCAATGCAGGCGCTACCTCCAACTGGTACCAGTTACCCTACATTCAACTGCTACAGTCCGATGTACCTACATTAGGTACCCAAAAGACTTTAACGGCGCGAAATGTAAAAGTCCCCTCCCTGGCAAATCTGTCCACGTCCTCTTTGCATCATCGGAAAACGGACGACGACAACTTTCATGACCTGTACCATAACACCTGTGCCATACCGAAATCTCCTACCCCAACACCAACACCAACACCCACTCGAAAGTTCCAACTCGTGAGGTATAGGTTAGAACGAACCAGATAAAAGACATTGAATCCGGTCACGGTATACCGAGCGATCTCAATCACCGTAATCACACTACTGCAATTACTACTCGGCTGCACGTGGTCCTTTACCATTTTGCTTCTGCCACCACTCGACTCACTTCCATCTAACCCTGATTCTATCCAACTTTGCCCGATCTTCTCTAAACGCGATCCTTACGATTCGTCCATAAGTCAGATCACATATCTCGTAGGGAATATTCCTTGTGGCTCTTACTATAGCCCTTCTACCTCCTGTTCAGCTAGACAAACTATCAGCATCGAAATTAGGTGCTTCAGCAATCTCTCCTTTGTTCAGTTGATTACTTCTGTGACTCTCTCGCTCGAATCTTCAGTTCTTACACCATCGATAATCCTTCGCTGAATGCGCTCGAACACCAACTCTGCTTGGCACACCGAAACATACCCGAGCCCCGAGGTAGGCGTTTAGGTAGTCGACGGAATCTTGACAATACAGGTCATGAACGATCCCACCTCGTAGTTGTCTGAATCTTTTTGATACTCCAAAATGATCATGGTGGGCACTAGGGAGTCTGCTTCCTTTCATAATGGAGACGCTATCCCCGCTACTGCATTCGAGGCTCACTCTCAGAGTCTTCATCTCCCAAGGGAACCGTACCTACAAAGAGATATGTCTATCGACCGGGACGAGGATGAAGATGAGGGCACCGCAACGGTTGAATTAGCCGCTATCATGACCACTACATCAACACCCGTCACACCTGGGCCTACAAGCCCGCCTCTCGAGCCGCCCAAGTCCACCGATTTCGTACCTCCAACGCGTCCTAGTAGCACTCCATTCCCTAATGCTCAACAGGGCCAAACCGATATTCGCTGCTTAACCTGCCAGCCGTACTGCCCCGAATCCGATGATAGTATGGTCTCGAGCCCAGTTTCCACCCCGGTTATTGTCGAACAAAACCCCGTCTTAACCCTAGCCCAGTTACCAGCCGAGATCCACGAATGTATCCTTGACCACATATTCGGGTACCGGGTTTCTACTACATCACCAAGTTCTCTTAACATCCCCAGCGTGAACGCCCGAAGTTGGAGTACCGCGTTGCGGCATTCGAGAAGGAAAGAGTTGTCTAACCTGGCCCTCGTCTGTCCCTTATGGAGAGATCTGATTCAGCAACGGCTCTATCGACATATCAAGCTAAAAGCAACAGTGCACTGTAGCAATGAAGTCATGGCCTTTTTCGTATGCCATCCTCACCTTCGAACCTATGTGAGGCATATCGAGATATGGTTTCCAGTGTTCCAGCCCAAGTTTCACGCCACAACACCAGGGGATATGTCCCTCGCCCTGCCAACCGTCTCTCCCGAGGGAATCGCAAGCGCAACCTATGCATTACCAACTGACAACTCCACGCTCGAAGAAGTATTCTATCTCGTGAGCATGCAATTCCCCGAGGCGCGGGTAATGACGCTTGAGGGCGGAGAAAGGAAAAAGGCGCCACGGGTGAAATTCAACTTGGCCGGACCCGCATGGGTCACTAGAAATTTACCAGAAATTTCGTCGATTCGAACGCTTATTGTCAAGGGCCAGTGGAACATCATTCGGCAGCCGAAGGACTGGGAAGTCATTTCCCACGCGCTACCGAACTTGGAGGAATGGCACGGGACGTATGCCAAACCCAAATCTAAGAGCTATCTTAGTATGGCGAGCACGCTTGAATGCCTCGATACAAAAATAACCAGTCTCAATCTCTGCCTTGAGTGTGACTATAGGAGGGAAATTGCATGTCCTCCTTACTATATGAAAGTTTGTGAGCAGCTTCACTGGTGTGAGAAAATGGCAAAAGCTGCAAGTAATCTAGAGCACTTCTCTTATACCGGTCGTGTCTGTTTTGGGTTCTTTGATGTGCTCTCGAGATATTCAAATCCTCGGACTACGAGGCTTAAGACTATTGATCTCACCGTCAAGAATTGTTGCCGGCAGAACGCCCAGTGGAACGAGTCGGGTTCGGGCATTACTGATATACATTTTATTGCAGCTTTTGAGCAGCTCGTGCTCGGTGGGATCCGGGCCCTGGAGCGCTTAAAGTCTGTAGAACTGCTGCGGATCCGATATGTTGATCTTGGTAAGTATCTGTATTCTGTTTGCTGTTGAAGATTCTCGTGCTGACTAGTTCTGTCCAGACTCGCCTGTACCGCCTCTTAACCCCTATTTCATGATTAAGGACGGCTGGTGCTCTGGGGTGTGGAGCGAGGACATTGTGGCAGAGATTAATCGTGTGCGCCCCGATATCCGCTTCGAGGAGATGGTAGACAGCTTTGGGGAGGTAGGCTATAATAAGGAAGGTCGGTTGGTTATTAACCCAGACTTTCCGAAATCACGGGTGCTCTCCCTTAAATTAGCCAACTACGCCATGCTTTCAGGGGGCATCTCAATCGTGTGAAATCTCGATGTTGTTATAATGTCGTCTCATGGCTAGATGGTCATGGCACAATACGGCATAATCTAACGGGGTATATGATGATGCCCTGCTCTATGTATAGATGCTAGGAAGGTGGTCCTTCGTCCATAGAATGAAGGGCTGGTACATATGGTGCTCATATAGAGATCATAAGTACCTAATGTAACGAGGCTGCGCAACCGACGTGGCGCTTGATATCGATATTTTATGCACCTAAGATAGTCTAGGGGAGAGCATGTGTGGACGGGTACTTATCTGGTTTCTAGGAGGGGAAGAACAGGTTTGAACTCTCAGGGAGTGAATAATACCCCATTGCAATAGCTTCTCTATCAACCGGCGCATAGAGTCTCTTCTCAGATGTTTCAGCAATGCAGTATATCGCGTAGAAAAGTGTAATGATGATAGAATAGGCAAACACACTAGGTTAGAAGCTTCACCAGTATATATATCCTTCAGTTCCAAGGGCAGGTGTCTAATGTGAGTCATTGAGATTGAAATTTGAAATATGCCAAGGAAGTAAACTGATAAAGCTGATACATCACATTTAATTTAGCTCGTGGCTTGTCAGAGATACGACGAGGGGAAAGTATAGCCGAGCAAGGTTATGCTCATGTTGTTACTTATATTGACCGGGCAGGTGAGCTGCGAGCGAAGTACTAATAATGGCGCTAGGAATCGAGCCTGACCACCTTAGCTGTTCCAAAGAGTTATAATTACCTTAGGATCTTAGGCATTAAAGTTAAGATAATATCTAAGAGTGACCTAACCCTACGCTCATGCTCCGTCTCCCAAGTAGCAGTAGACGCCAGCCAATTCAACGTGTTGATCTCTTTTTTCTTCTCGTGTACGGTCTAAGCCAGGGCAGTATTAAATATCCTCTCTCAAGGTATTATTCTATAAAAGAATTATATAATAGCGTATCCTCTAGATTCAATTATGCATAGAAATTGCCGGTTCCGAATGCACCTCCATTTCCACTTACTAAAGCAAGACCAATATGAAGAGTAATATGTATGCATGCATTACCAACTTCCTTATTGCTTACCATTATTAATATCAACAACTTTTCTCGTGTTCGGGGCTATAATCTAAATCGCCAATGATGATCCCCAAGACCCAGCAGTTCACCAAGAAAAAGGCTAGAGACAATGTCCAAAGACCAGGGATGAACGTGCTCAGACCGAGAAATTCAAGATTATAGGCTTGCTGCAACCACAGACCCTGAGTTGCTATCCAGAGCCCGAGAGCTAATAGGCCAAGGCACGGGTTACGAAAAAAAGAGGAGTTTGGTAAGTATAAAGGTAGGAAGACCATATACCAAAGAAAGTACTGGTTAGAAGTATTAGTCACGTATATAATAGATCAGGGATATACAAGACTATATTAAAGAGTTCCTAAGGAACGTCTGTAATATGAAGTAGGAACTCGGTATAATGCGATAGAAGGTTAAGAAATGAACGTACCTGACTTGTGCAGACCTTGTTAAAGGTAACAAAGGCGAAAGTCTGCGCCAACATAGTGGTTGGTAGGTTCTTCTTGGCCCCAGCTATAGGAATCAGAACCGTCGACAAGACTAGCTGTGGTAAAAATGCCACCGACTCAGCTTTTATTAGGGTGGTGCTTGGGTGCGCTGAGGTAAGGTAGAGTAGGATGTTGTATGGACTGAAGTTGTGACGGTGGTCGATCCGGCTGACATGATGTAGGAACGTGTGGGTGAGGAATGGCATCCCATAAAGTGCGTACATGACAAAGTTCAAGCCTAAAAAAGTGGACAAGCTAACAAGTGCTAGCAATATGCGATCGGGCGTGACGAATGCTATGACTTTGCCTAGCAATGTCGCAGGCTTTGTCGGACTCTCTGTTCTCCCATTCATCTGCTGAGAATCCATCCACCATACAATGGCTGGCGCATAAATAAAGGGATATATTTTGAAATGGACACCTAACCCCAGCAGTACACCCGCAAGAATAACCCTCTTCTCAAGCACCGCCCATAGTAGAGCCATGACCAACACTCCCAGAAGTCCCTCGGAGCTGCCCCTTGTGCTGATAGTAGCCACCATGGGGTTTAACAGCCAGATGCTTGCGTATCTACAAGCACGATCATCAGACATGCGCACGGCCGGTCCTCGCAGCACACGGATAATGAGGTAGCCAGCTAGGATATCAGCTGTGGCAAATAGCACCTTGCCGAACGAGAACCAGAAGATACCAGGCCATGTAGTTGGGTACAAGAGCCAGGCTAACAGGGGTGTGTAGCGGTAGGTCTCCCGAGTATATGGCGACGCGGACGTAGACGCAAAGGTGAAACGTGTGGCGTCCGTGAACACTAGGTAGTCGATATCTGTGTACTTAAGTGGAGAGTTGGCGTCTTGCCATAGACCGTATAATAGCATGGCAGCACGGAGTATAGTCGCAGCTGCGAAGAGAGGGAGGGGCCGCGAGATGAAAGCCACAACTTGCAAAGCCATCTTTTCAAGGCAAAAACCTACAGATAGACCCTCTTCAGATATGGTTTTACCCCGCCAGAGAAATCTACTCAGAGATAGACTATGTAACCTGGAAAGTCAGAGAAGTGGCCAGCACTTGTGGGAGTAGAACGAGTTGTTCAATACTGTCTGAGTGATGATTCTAATACAAGTGTTAACCGCCCATCAGATTCGAACATAGCTCATGCGAGAATTGGAGAGAATATACCCAATAATACATTCATACAAGAAAGAGAGGCGAAAGTTAGAGGTTGTCCATGGCAAAAAAAAGCCCCCAAAATATAAGATTGTTGTCAAGTTCAAGGTTGAAAGGGGTACCTAATGACTATTAATGAGAGTCGGCATATCTTCGGTGAAACATTAGGTCATAGGCTACTGTCAGCTGCCTAGCTCTAAGGTACCTCAGTACCTACATATCGATAATCAAAGATAGTGGAAGCTTACATGTACATGACAGTGGAACTTTACTAGATGTAGATGTATTTCAGTACGTCACCTGATATATAATCAGACATTGTTGCAACTCCAAAAAGGGATTGGATAGTCGGCACAATAGAATAATGTCTGAAGTAATCGTCCCCCAGAATCAGAGCCGAGCTATGGGTGGTGGAATTAAGAGAGACCATCAGGGAAAGGAAAAGGTGGCGGACAGCAGGGCTACTAGGGACATGCCTCGCAACCAGTACACTTCCATGTTCGAGTCTTTCCGCGACGAATTGGACGAGCATCATGATCGCCGTATGAAGATTGGGAAGGTTTCTCGAGATGTCACAGCTCTCAGTAAGAAGATGTAAGTTAGGGAGCATTCGAATTATTTCCTCATCCCTGATTGCTAACAGTATTATAGAATCTTCTCACTACAACGGTAATATATCTATCAATATTCAAGATATTTACCCCTAACGGATATCTCGCAGTGTCCGCAAGCTCAACCAGCCACTCCCCCTTCGCATCCAAGTAGACGTTGATGAGCGTCTAAAGGAGATAGCAGGGCACCTAGCTACCATCGTGTCAGACGTAACCGGAATGAACCGCTACCGTTACCCCTTGATATGTCTAGAAGAATTTGTCGAAGCAATCTCGTTTTCTCATTACCTCCAACACCAGAAGCTTCTCTCGCCGTCGCAGGCCCAAGATGCACTCCCAGCTGACATAGCACTAACGGCCCCTGACTACCTATTCGGCATATTCGATCTGACCGGCGAGATGATGCGCTTCGCAACTGCCGTCACCGCGCTGAGCGGAAGCATGCCGGGATCAGGCGCTAAAGGCTCCGACAATGACCGGACTATCTTAAATGACCTTCAAGACGTCAGTTCCATGCTTCAGATCTGTCCGCCCGCCGGTGGAAAGCCGAGCGTATACGCCAAAAAGTTGGACATCATGATTGAGCAAGTCCGGAAGGTGGAAAGGGTTGGATACGGTATCATAGTCCGAGGCAACGAGCGGCCGAAGGGCTGGATGCCGGATATGAACGAATCTGGAGGGTTTGGGAGGGATCAGGAGGATGTGTCTATGGATTGATGCGAGGTCAGTAGACCATCTTCGGCTACTACTTAACGGGATACAACCGCACGAAGACTTTTCTCCTGACCAGAGGTGTATAATTGGTTGCGTTCCTAACCAGATGCCGTCTTCGCCGAGTCAGTAGAGTATCCATTGCCATTCAATCTGCTTTCTATTAAATGTTGTACAAAGTAGGCGCAGCGTGTTCAGTATCCTGACTGCTCTTAATGTTAGAGTATCCCATCTCCATTCGCCCGGTGTATACCCATGCAATTTGTGGTTCTACATGCACTTCATCAGCGCATATCGAACAGGGAGATCAGGGGTAGCTCCACATCATATGAACCTCATTTTCCGAGCCTGTGATTATTGTAGATACTCGAGTAATGAAAAGAGAGGAAACAGAGGAAGAGGGGTTCCTAGATATCGTGGTGTTCTCTATAGGTTTCTTTTGGCGGTGATCCATCTTACCACTGTAAGCCTGGCAGGCTATTTATCTACATACCTGACGTTGCTTAAAACTACTACATACTGGTAACCTTAGCTGAAGATAGTACACTGACATGTGCCCCGAAACTTAAATGCATTATCACCTATTACTTAGGCTCTCGACACAGTCATGTGGTGTAGAAGTGATACGTATCTTGCCTCCACAGTTATTAACAAACCCCTAAATTGATGTTGCAAGCTTTTACTTGGGTTGAAATGTTAAGAGTACGCTCATTCCCGCAACACTCAACCCTCTGCATCAATGTATAAGCAACACCATGAGAATCTAGTTTTAGGGTATTAAGATATATATGTAATACCTCTATTGCATGTGTAGTTTCGACAGAGATTTATCCTGATATAGGTTACTATTTAATTTCCAGGAATCCGGGGGATTTATCGGGTAGTTAAATGTATTAAGTTATAACTTTACTATTAACTAAGTGATAGATACTAAACCAGTACGCGGCATGGCCGGTTAATACTGTGCGGCTAACCTATAAGGTTAAAATATATAAACTACATTACCCCTTTTCCTTTCTATAAGGCAATTATCGACCGTATTGTGTGCCAACGGATTCACCGCAAGTTTAGATACCCCAATTTTTGTTAAATATCAATACGGCAACTCACCCACGATGGGAAGTCAATCGAGCCGCATGTCTTTTCTTCGTTAGTAGTGTGTTCTGACGTTTGTTGTCACAGACCCTAAGTATTATACCGTATTGACGCCGAGATGAGGCTTAAACGCAAGTGGATGGTGCCAGAAGCATCTTTGCTGTGGGTGAGTGCCATGCGGAGTAACCTGTTATAAGTAGATCGATATTAGACATATGAGCATTTACTTTCTACATAAAATGAAAAATAAAATAAACATTATAAAAAAACGGGCGTATATTATCGGTCATAAGAAGCTTGCTTTGGTTAACCCGTTTGAGTGGACGTGGTAGTATCCTTATTTGATTGACATCTTAGCTAGTCGATCTTGGCAAGGAATAATCACCCTTTTTCGATTTGCGACTGGCTGAGCAGAGGGCACAGGGATCTATATTTTGACATCCTATAGATGCTACTCTGTAATGCCCCGGATATTGCATTAAGCCGGGAGCTCGGGATGGGTTCTCCGGATAATAAGATTGGAATTTAATCATTTTCCCTTCATTTGTAATTATAGTCTTGTTCCACAGAACTCGTGAGAGTCTAACAGCTTTGAAAGATTATAAACAGCTAATTACTTCCACGGTATATCGGTAATGTGTAAATCAACACGCATATGACGTGTTGCCCTCAGCTTCCTCGGCACCTTGGATTTGTGGGGTACAATCCGGGGTAAGGCAAGCTACGAGCGGCCAAGCAATGCTCGTATCGCGTGGCGTGTAGATTTGCTGCATCTAGAAGATCTTAGGGTTCTCTCTGAGCTTGCGCCATGGCAGTCGCACCAAAGGAACAACCTTATTAAGTCAAGTGGCCGTATGGTGCGGTTCTCAGTCGCCAATGACATACCACGTCGGGGCGGTGAGAGTTAACTATTGAGGACGACGGTTAGTCTTGGGCGAATCTTGGAGATCACGATGGTGGAGGAGGACGAGGGGAAATGTTGGCTTCCCCCGCTCTTGTGGGGGGTTAGTCTTCTTTGTGAGCCGATGATTATGTGTTCTTAGTACAATGCCTTATGTATGTAGATATTTTGTCATTCCTTTTATCCAAGGACAACAGTAGCGCATGGACTAAGATCGGAGTATCTAGAGCCTCGGGTCAGCAGCCGGGATGGCCGTTGTTATCGTGCGGGTGCGGACATGTTATACACTAAAGATGAGATCACAAGTCATGAACCCGAGCCAGCGTCGCGCTTCGTCGTTCTACGCTATATAGGCTGGGCCGATTTGAAAGTGAAATTACGATTATTACAACGGACGAATGAACCGGAGGGTGGGGGATATTCGGATGATAGTGCTGACATAGGAATCAAACGTATCCATTCATAGCCAATCGTAAGCTATATTAAGTATGCATGTGTTGAATATACCTATCCTGTTTGCTTATTGTACTGCGTATGTATTTCTCTACGGCTAGTAACCGAATAATAATTTAAATAAATTATTTTTTTTATAATGCCAGTACTACATTACGTGTAAGCATACTTCCTAATTCCGTATGGGGAGGGGAAAGCTACTGATCTAGATTAGCCAATGTTATTATCACTGTCGCAATTAGATGTTATGTACAACATGTGCAATAAGTGTTTGCAAGCTATAATCGAACCTCTCACCGAATTGTTATGTTTTCTTCTGCAAACTGCATATGCGTGGTAGCTATTTATAATTTCAACTTTCAACCACAAAGCAACCTTTAAACTTTAATAAGAAACATCTTTAAGGAGAAACATGCGGCTCCTCTCAGTGACCCTCGGCGTACCACTTTTACCGTTACTCCCTTGATTTGCTTGGTTGCATAGAGTTGCATTATCCCTCTTTTTAATCGTCTTCCTACGTAGACAGACGTCAGAGATCACGTCTGCTTATGATAATATGCATGCATATTCCTGCATGATTTTTTTTTTTTTTTTTTTCGTCGCTAGCCAAGCAAACTAGTATCGTGGAAGGCCTCGCAATAGCTATAAACTCCGTAACCCGGGGCTATCTCTAAATTATTCAGCCAAGCGGCTCTTCTCAACAGATTACCTCACGGAAATGAAATAAAAAATGAAAGGACGGAAGCGGACCAAATGGAAACTCGACCCTTTTCTCCGGCGCGGCAGGGAAAAGGCGCTACAAACAGTAGCGAAAGACTAACAGGGATCACGACCCTCTCGAGGACCCCCTCGAGATGCTAAAAGCATTCGTCCGGATCTACATATCGAATTAGCAACGACTTGCCAAGCTAAGCTTTAACCCCAGTTTCACGCGTCCAGTTATACACGCACTACGTATCCGCATTGCTGGCGTGTTAATCTGTATATGTAATTAGTGTCCGGACCTAAACGATCACTACTTTTTCCAGAAGCTGAGCATTTCTTCTTAGCGCCAAGCCACCCGATTCAAACGGTCTGCATGACATTACCAGCATTTGTAAGAAAAAAGGGGAGTAGAAGTTCCGCTGGAGCGGGAAACAATACCACTGGTCTATCACATACAAATTTTCCATTTTATTCCATTTTTCTGCTGCATACCCTTACGCACGTTAATCTTGTAGTTTCTATAATAGGTAATTTTTTGCACTTCGCGTTGATTGTAAACATCCCAAACTCGAACAAACCAATATGGGCTTGCTTATGCACAATTTATATACTTACCTATGTGAAATTTCTCTTTTCATCCAACAACGTTGCAATCTATAGAAAAGGTGTCTCAATGCAACCCAATCTATTGGTAGCTAGTAGCTATTAGTCTAAGTGATGGCATTTTCTAGGCATTTTCTGGGCAGCTGGGGTAGCTTACCCCGAATGTGAAGTGCAAAAGCCAAGATCTGCCCCTTGTCTACCCTATGTATTATACTACAGTACATAAGAAAGTCGGAGGGGAAGAGAGGTGGAGTGAAAATACGTAAAACAAAAACCCTTGTTCTTATTCTTATTTCCCCACTGCGCTGGATGCATGGCGGATAGCTGATGGCTGGATGGCTTGGTTCTCTTTGCATTCTACCTGCATGAGGACTAGATTTATTAAACCCTAGAACTATTCAAGTTACTCTCAAGTTACTCGCCCTAACTCTCCTACCTCTCCTATATTATCATTCCTCCGTGCCCCATCACCCCCAGACAATTCCCCACCGCATGGGACCTTTCCATGCTCTTATTTAAACATTAAGATTCTCCCCGTTCCCCAGCCGGCTTCATGACCCTTTTTGCTTTTTTTTCTTTTAGTCGCGGATAGTGAACTCGGAATTCTGTTACGTAGACTCCACCATCACCGTCCACCAACTCACGATGGCCTCTACCGAATTGCACCAGGCGCCTACCACCGAGAAGGAAATTGGCAGCGGCACCACCACCGGTGCGAACCTCAACGGCGCATCTACCACCCAACGTTACGACTATGGCGGCAACCCGCTCTTTCACGCCCATTCTGGCCCCGACGCTAGACTCCCTGCCTTCGGTGGTGAGTTTCAACCCGGTTTGTACAAGCCTATCGAGCACCGCAAGTTCGCCAATCCTGCGCCTCTTGGTCTCTCCGCTTTCGCCTTGACTACCTTCGTCCTATCTCTCGTCAACGTCAACACGCGTGGCGTCGCCATACCGAATGTCGCCTTGACGCTAGCATACGGATATGGTGGTCTCGTGCAGCTGCTGGCTGGCATGTGGTAAGTACAATGATGCGACTGTAGTGGAAATAGCATGCCCCTTCATTCACTATCGTCACCTGCTAACCAGTGATCAAGGGAAATGGCCGTAGGGAACACTTTCGGTGCCACCGCCTTATCATCCTACGGTGGTTTCTGGATTTCCTACGCTATCGCCCTGACCCCAGGCTTCGAGGCCTTGGCCACTTACCCGGACGATGCTCAGAGAGCGTCTGTGCTTGGTTTCTTCTTGACGGGCTGGTTCATCTTCACCTTCATCTTACTTCTGTGCACCTTAAGGTCTACTGTTATGTTCTTCATGCTATTCTTTACCCTTGACCTCGCCTTCCTCATGCTCGCTTGTGCCGAATACGCGAAGTCCAACGGCGCGGCAGTTGCTGCTGTAAAGTTGACGCAAGCAGGCGGTGGATTTGGTCTACTTGCCGCATTCCTTGCTTGGTACAACGCGTTCGCCGGTATTGCTGACTCGAGGTATGTGCCTAATTGTGCTCGTCCTAAGTATAGATTCACGACTAATTTTATCACAGCAATTCCTTCTTTATCATCCCCGTCTTCCACTTCCCCTGGTCTGAGAAGGGACGCCAGGTCCGTGCCAGTAAGAGCGAACGTGAGACAGCATAAGTTCGTGATGGGACACTGGAGGGCTGTTTTGGGTGGTAATGTTTTGTTAGTTTGCGTAAAACGGGTTATTCTATTGGTGTTGATAATTACGTATTAAGAAGGTTTGCAAAGTAACCACAGGATAAGTGGTATGAAGTGCAATGGTCGGGGTAATATGTTAAGTTGCGATACATGTTATACAGGGTGTGACGTTGTATACATTAATTGACAATTCTAAATGTTGAGGTGAAGTATGGTCACTAGGCCTTGCAAGTAAGTGAAAGATATATAAAGTTGGTCCAAGAAATCCGGACATGTTTTTCAAAGTTCAGCACTATACCAAAACATATATTCTAATGGCGTAAAAGGACATTCCTTATATATCAACCCCCGAGGCGGGGGTCACAGGAGGAAGCGCTAAAAGAAAGATACTCAAAAGAAAAAAGGAAAAAGCCTCAACCCAATACAATTTGCCTCCAAGTAGGGGGTTCCAACCCCCGAAACAAGGCCTCTGTAAGGAGGAAACCGGACCCAACTCTCTCGTAAATTCCTGGTTTCCGCGTATGGGGTGCGACGACTAGCACATTAAAAGCGATGGTCGGGAGAGGTTCTACTTCAAATTCCCCATATATCTCTTTAATATTCTTACCCGCCGTAAAGAAATGAGTGAGACCCTTGTCTGCGTAGGATATAATTATAATCTCTACGGATTTCATGCCGTCGTCGGGAGAGGGGATATCAGAGATATACTAGTCCCCCAATGTGCCACAGACCAATCCATCCTTATCGCATATATCTAATATAGGTCATCGATATATTCTGTTGTAAGGAGACAACTCTCATATTGAATATGGAATGGGTAGTCACGAATGCAAGGTAAGGAAATCCTCTAGGCACCGTGGATTCGTTCAAGACAGGAGGTCTCTCTTGAACGGGCCATGGGACCGTTTGTCGGCCAAACGGGTTTTCTGCTAAAGAAGGACCGTAGCGCTAAATAGGTTGTGGCTTGCCTCGAAGATTTAAATATCCTTCGGAACTCTAACCGTTGACGATAGTGTCTCTCGTAGAATCCCAGACGCATACGAGGTTATCAGAACCATCCACGATATACCAGTTTACCCATGTCCGGGTTGTGAGCCAATCCATTTCATCAGTAAAGTAGGATGTGCCAAGATACGAAGTTGCTCCCTCCCAGCCCATCCAGGTCCAGCTGGGAGCTCCTGGGCGACGAGTAAGTACCTGGTTCCTGGACTTCTTTGCCCATAATAGCGAGGCGTCGAAAGCACAAGAAGTGAGTCCAAAGAAGAACTGCGTGCCGCCAATTGCAGGGCCAATCGCATTTTCGACACCCCGGAATGCATAAACAATGTCATTTAAGAAGGTTAAAGTAAGGTTTTTATTATACGTGTTTTATTTTATTATAAGCGAATTATATAATACTTTTGTAAAATATTTTAAAAAACGAATAATTTCGAATTATTCGCGGGAAAAAGTTATTTCGCGCCGATCACGTAAAATATTATATAAAAATATTTTAAATTTACGAAAAATTTATGTTTTAAATTTATAAAAAGTTTATTATATCGAAAAAAAAAATTTATTTTAAAAAAAAAAGTTTACATTTTTTTTTAAACATAAAAAATTTTTTATAATAAAAAGTACTTTTATCGTTTTTATTAAATATTAATTAAATATATTTTAAAAAAAATAAAATATATAAAAGTTTTTTAATTAAAAATGTTTATATAAACGTATTAACGTAATAAAATTTAACGTAATAAAATTTAACGTAATAAAATTTAACGTAATAAAATTTAACGTAATAAAATTTAACGTAATAAAATTTAACGTAATAAAATTTAACGTAATTTAATTATGTTAATAAGTACGTACGTAAAAAGATAACAGTAAAGCAAGTAACAAGTAAATCAAATGCGATAAAACTGATGTAATATTAATGTTTAAAAAGGGAATTATTTATGGTGAAAAAACGAAGGGAATTTATTCCTTATATAATATATGGTATATAAGTATAACTTCCTTTTAATTAAAAACGTAAAACGTTATAATACATTTATAAGTTATTTAATTATTATTTATTTTATTTTCTTTTTATAATTAATTAATTATAAATTTATTACTTTTTTTATATTTTATTTATCTTTTTAATTATAAATTAATTTGATTATTTTCCATTAAATTTTTCATTATTTTATTTAAAGTAATTTTTATTATAACATTTGCAAGATTGTAAATATTATATATTTAATAAATATTATTTATTTCCCGATTTTTATATAATTATTTTAACATTATTAAATCAATTATTAACCGTTTTTTGTTAATATTACTTATTTATATTAAATATTAATATAAAGAAAAAAAGTTAATGTATAAAACGAAAAAAGTTTTAAATAAAGATAAACGTTTAAAAATAATATTAATTGTGTAATAAATAACATAATTAATATTAAAATCTTAAATTATTTTATAAATTTCGTTAATAAGTATATTATAAATTACTTATTTATATTTAATGGATAATTAATAAATAATATTTTTAATAATACAAATTTTGTTATTTTAGTTAATAATTTCTTTATTTTTTAAAATAATAACATATTTAATTTATAAATTTAAATCTTTATTGTTTACAAATAACTTATTAACGAAAACGTACACACGTAAATCTTATAAGTTTAATTTAATATATTTTAATTTTTATATTTAATTATCCATTTATTATTTAATTTTAATATTAAAGACTTTTATTTTTTTAAATTTAAAGTCAATATGTTAAATTGTTATAAAATAATTAAAAATAATTTTAAATTAATAAATAACCGCGATGTATATTTTTTAAACTTTTTACTTTATAAATTTTTTAATTATATTTAATAATTAACTATTTATAAACTTAAATTTTTTAATTTAACCCTTTTATATTATAATAATTTCGTAATTTTTATTATAAATAATAATTTATAAACTATTAAAATCTTTAATTTTTTTATTTAATATTTTTTAAAAATATATTTTAATTTTTACTTTAATTAATACTTTATTTTTAATAATTAAAAATTTTATAATATTAATATTAAAAATATTATTTATTTATAAACCGGTTAATTCAAAGGATTTTAAATTTATAATTAATAAGTAAAAATTAAAAGTTAATAATTTTATATATAATTCTTTTTAATAATGGCATAAATAAATTTTAAACCAATATATATCCAATTCCATAAAACCGTATAATGGTTTAATAATATGTAATAATATTCCTTCGGGATATTTATTTTTTAATTTCGTTAATAAACGTATATAAACTTCTTTTTACATTAATATCTTTAATTAAATATAAATTATAATAATATTTTTAATTATAACCTTTATCTTTTAATATTAAAATATAAAAATTAATAATAAAATAAAACGTTAATTAACTCTTTAAATGATAAATGCATACGTTATAATAAATTCTTTATTAAAATTATTATATCTTTAAACTATTAATCGTGATTTTTCGTATAACGTAAAGATATTTTTAATTTTAATTTCTTAAACCATTCGTAACTTAAATATTATTATTCCTTAATATATTATTGTATCATATATTTCGAATAACAAAATGCCTTTTTTAAATAAAGCGTTTAATTCCTTTAAATCGGACACTTTATAAGATTTACCCAACGCAATTATCTTTCCATTAATTCGCAACTTTAATATTAAATTGAAATTATTTTATTCTTTAAAAATAAAATATAATAAAATAATATATAAAAATTTATTAGTATATATTAAATCTTTTTCCGAAATAAATTTATAATTATTTAAATTAATTATAAATTTAAATAATTTAATTATAAATTTTTTACCTTTTATAAAATCCTTCTTTAATTTAACGTAAGATTTTACATATATATTTTTAAATATAAATATATTACTAAAAACGTTAAAAACAATAGTTACATCTTTATTAATAATTATAATAACTTTATAAAAACCTTTTCATCTTTCCTTTTTTTAATAAACCAAAACTTTACTTTTTATCAAAAATATTATAAATAATATTTTCTAAATATTGGGATTATTCTTTATATTTAAAATATCCTTAATTAAACGTTATACCTTAATTTTCTTAATTTTTATTATTACCTTTTAAATTATTTATATTTTTTAAATTTGCGTAAAAATTGGTAATAAATTTATATTAATTTTTAAATAAATATTAAAAATTAAGAAAATAAGTATAAAATTGTTTAAATTAATTATATCATTTATTGCCTTAATTACCATTTAGAATTAAAATATTCTTAAATTAAAGTTTTAAAATTTATCAATTATAATTTTATAAGTTTTACGTACGGGGCTATAATATTCTTTAACCTTACCAATAAACTAATAAACTTCCATAAAGATTTAATAATAAGTAATACCAACAATACAAACCTTATTCTTAAATTCAATATTATCGAAGTTGGTATTTATATTATAAGTGATAATGTTAAAAGGTTTAAAATATGTATCCATTTAACATTATTTAAAGGTTTCTTATATTTCTTTAATTGAAATAATTTTTATAAATTATATTATTTAAAAACTTATGGTTACATTAACCACATATAATATTAATTACTTATTAAAATATATAATATCAATAATTACCTTATAATTAAAATTTATATCGAAATTTTTTAAATTAAACTTAAACCTTTAAAAAACCTTATCTTTTATTTAATAATAATAATAAAATTTATTAATCTTTTTAATATTATTAATATTAATATTATAACCAACCTTATTTAATAAATTATATAATTTACTTATAAATAAATAACCAAAACAAAAATATAAACGCCGTAATTCCGTTTTTATAAAATAAATTATACTATTAAAATAAAATTACGGATATTTTTATTTATATATAATCGCTACAATTACTTTACTTTTTCCAATTAATTAATTAATAACATTATTTAAATATATTTCTAAACAATTTATATCTTTAAAATATAAAAAAAATAAGATATTTAATTTTATTATATAAAAATTAATTAATTTAAAAGAAATATTAACCGTAATTATTTTTAATAATTTAATTAAAGGTTTATTACCAAATTTAATATTTATCTTATTTATTTAATTATTATTTATCTTTAACTTACGTTTAAGAAAACCTTATATAAATATTTAATATTATCCTTTTCCTATAATAAATATTTATATTACATTTATATTAAAAATAATTTTTTAAAAGATATTTTTAATATATTAATTTAAAATAAACAAAATATTACTTTAGGATTTTTTAAAAGGGAAATAATAAAAGGCAATTTAATATTAATACGTTTAATTTATTAAATAAATAATAATTAAAAATTATTTAACTTTACCTTCCTTTACCTTAAAAGTTTAAATATTATTTTCATTATTATTAAATTTTAAACTTTTTTCTTTAATATCTTTATAATTAATTAAAAATATGATATATTTTCCTTTATTTTATTCTTTTTTAACCTTTCATTAATTTTTAACTTCTTTTTATTCTTTTTTAAAATATTTAATAAATTAATATCTTCCTTTTTTATATATTTAATAACGTTTTTTTTAATTTTGTAATATTTTTTTAATTTAATATCTTTTACTTTTATCAATTTAATAATATCTTCGTTTTATATAATATTAATTAACATTTTTATTACTTTTTTTTATCATATATTATTATACGTTTTTTAAATTTTTATAAATATTTATTAAAGTATAAAATTTATCCATTAAATCTTCAAATTAATATAATAAAATAAATAAAATATATTATAATTATAAGATAATATGGTATATTCGGTAAACAATTGTAATAAATTATTACTTTCCTTTAAAATCTTATTCCAAAATACGTTAATATAATAATAATTTATCAAATATAATTTATAATATTTCCAAGTTTAACTTCCTTTTATTTTTTTCTTTAATTTTAATATTATAAAAAATAATAAATATCTAATCTTAATAATATTATATTTTATTTTATTCTATATTAAAATATTATTTTATAGTTAAATATATATCCGCAAAATACCAATATTAAAGTATATTATATAAGAAATATATTACTATTCTTTTTATAAAAATAATAGAAAATATAATATAAAATTGCATTTATTAAATTCTTATTATATAATACATATTTAAAAAAAATCAAAATTTATCTTTAAAAATATTATAAATTTTATCCGTATAATTATTTTTATTATTTTAAACTTTTTTAAAATAACTTATAATAATTGGAAAATATATTTTATTAAGAATTTATATTAAGGAAATATTATAATATATTTACGTTTATTAATTATTAATAAATATAAAAATTTATTTCGTTAAATTATTTATTAATATAAATAATGGAGCCGTTTAAAAGGAAAAATCGTAACCTTTTATAGATTAATTTCCTTCATTTATTCCAATACTTAAGAAAACCGCCGTTATTATATAAAAACTATTTAATAACAATCCAAATAATTTAAGTATATTTTTTAATATTATTATAAAAGTTTATCTTTGTATAAAGTTAATATTATATATTAGATTATACTTTAATTATTTTATATATATTAAGATATTGTATAAGGTATTAATTTATAAGAATAAATTAAAAAGGGGTATATTAGTTTTTTATAAGATTAAAGGATAAAGAACGTTTTTTATTAACCAAATATTATTTTAATATAAATAGTTTAATATTTTTTAAAGAAATTAACTAAATTATATTATAATATAAATTAAGAATAAGTTATATAATAAAGGTAATAGTTAAGAAAAGAGGTATATAATAATTTTTAATTATTAAATTAAGGATAAAATATTAAAAATTAATAAAAAATTATTAAAAATAAAGGGCGGAGGGAATATTACATATAAAGTAAGTGATATATATTAAAAGCGGGAAAAGAATAATCCAATTAAAATTATATTAAAAAATAAGGTTTAATTTATACGTATAATTACTTAAACCAATGTTTATAAATTAAAAATTATTAATTATTATTATAATATAATATATATATAAATTTATACGTTAAAATAAATTAATTCTTTATTAATATTATATATAAATATTTTTTATATTAATATATTTAACTATTTTTATTTAATTATATTTAATTTATTAATATATTATATTAATAATTTACGTAATATTATAAGATTAATAAATACCTCTATATAATTAATATTATATCTTTTTATATAAACATTTTTTATTATTAATATGTTTTATAATTTTAAACGTATTTATTTTAATAATATTATAAAATTATTTATTATAAATCTTTTAAATTTTTCTTAATATTTATTTATAATTTCTTTAAATATATGTATATTTATTAAGTTTTTATTAATATTTTCGAAATTTAATAACGCAAATAATACTTAAATTACTTTTTATTTAAAAATAATTATTTATAAATTAATTAATTTTTATTTTATTATTATATAATTAAATTATTATATAAAAATAAGTTTTTAATTAAAAATTAATTTAAAAAATTTAAATAATTTATTTTTATTCTTTTATTCCATTACGTCGTTATTAATAATATAAATTTAAACCTACATTAAACTTTTTATTTATAAGTTTTAAAATATTATTAAAAATATAAATAATATAGGAAATAAAAATGTAAAAAATAAAAGGTTTAAATTAAAATAACATAAAAATATTTTATAAAAATTATATATAAATAAAAGATTATCCGTCATAAATAATACAAATATTTCTTATAAAAAAGAAATTATTAATATTACATATATTACTATAATAAATTCTTTTAAATTATTATAATAATAATTCTTTTAACTTTATTAATTTATATTATTAAATATTTAACAACATTAATTAATATTAATAAATATATACGTAAAGAAATAATAATAAAATAAATAATAAATAAATTAAATATAATAAGATTAATATAATATTAATATTTAAAGAAGGAATTATTTATAATAAAAGAACAAAAGGAACTTATTCCTTATATAATATACGATACATAAGTACAACTTTTTTTTGACTAAAGACGTAAAACGTCATGACACGTTTATAAGTCATTTAACCATTAAATTAATTATAAATAAAATTATAATAATAAATTATTAAAAGCACTTTTACGTCGAAATATATAATAGTTTTAAATTTACGGTTAAATATTTAATTTTTAATTAATAATACCTTGCATCGATCCCGTAAACCTCGTTTATTTTAATTAATTACGTTTTTAAATCTTCGTTTTTTTAATTAAATGTATCTTTTAACCTTTTATATTCGTAAGTCGTTTTTATTAAATGCATTTTTTTTTAACCTTATATATTTAAATTGTTTTTATTAAATGCATTTTATTAACCTTTTACTTTTTTTTACCTTTTTTATTTTAACGTTCCCGGGTAGCTCCCGTGAGACTTATAAACTTTTCGAAAAATTACATTTATAAAATATTATATAATAAACTTTAACCCTTTGCCTTACCCCCCCTTTAACCCCTTTTTTTTAAACTGTTATTTTATTTATTTTATTATTTTTATTTTTATTTTTATTTTATTATTTTATTATTTTATTATTTTTATTTCTTTTTTTACTTTTTTTTTATTTTAAAATTTTTTTTTTTTTTTTTTTTTTTTTAAAATTTTTTTTTATTTTAATATTTTTTTTCGTCGTACAACTTACCTTGTACCTGGTTTGTGGCCGTGGCTGTAGCTGTGGCGTTGGTGTGGCCGTGGTTGTAATTATAGCCGTACGTGTGGCCAAGGTTATTGCCGTCCTTATCGATATGGCTTCCTTATCGATATGGCTCTTTGTGGCTGTCGTTTTGATCGTGGCTACCCTGTGGCCGTGGCTGACCCGTGGCCGTGGCTGACCCGCTGCCGTGGCTATGCCTATGGCTAGCCAAACCTTATTACGTCAGCACGTTTATATAAGCACTTTTGGCCAAAATTCTCTCAAATACCCCACTTCCTCCAAGATGCACCCAATCAGCGCCTGGTAAACACGATAAAAGCACTTTTTATTACAATAATTTTTTTCGTTTAAAAAAGGAAATGTAAGCCCTTTCCTTTTAAAGAAAAAAAAAAGTTTAATATAATAAACTTTTCGTAAACTTAAAGCATTAAATATAAAATAAATTATACGGTAAAAAAAAAAAAATTTAATAAAAAAAATTTAATAAAATAAAAAAAAATAAAAATTAATAATAATAAATTAATAAAATAAATAAAAATATTAAAACCATAATAAAAATAATAATAAAAAAATAAAAATAAATAAATAAATTGTAAAAAAAACCGGGATTAAAGAAAAAAAATACTAAAAAAATATTAAAATAAAATTATTATTAAAAATGTTATTTTTAATTTTTATTATTATATTTGTTTTTATTTATTATTATATATATTATTTATAAAAATTAATGTTTTATATGTAAAAAATAATTACGTATTACCACGTGATTATTTTTACGTAATTACATTTTAATAAAATAAATAAATAAATAAAAGTATAAAAATAATAATTAAAAAAAAAAAGGTAAAAAAAAAGGTAAAAGGTTAAAGGTTATTATATAATATAATATTTTATAAATATATTTTTTTTAAAAGTTTATAAATTTTATAAAAGTTATTTAAAAACGTTAAAATAAAATAAAAATAAAAAGTTAATAAAATATATTTAATAAAAATAATTTAAATATACGGGGTTAAAAAAAATATATTTAATAAAAACGATTTACGGATATAAAAAGTTAAAATATTTAAAAAACTTTTAATTAAAAGTATTTATATAAACGTATTAACGTAATAAAATATAACGTGGTTTAATTAATTATAAATATAATTACGGTTATAAGTTAATTACGATAAAAACGATAATAACTTTAATTATATAACGAAAAATAAATAAAATAAATAAAATAAATAAAATAAATAAAATAAAATAAATAAAATAAATAAAATAAATAAAATAAATAAAATAAATAAAATAAATAAAATAAATAAAATAAATAAAATAAATAAAATAAATAAAATAAATAAAATAAATAAAATAAATAAAAGAAAAAGACAAAAAAAAAGGTAAAAAAAAAGGTTAAAAATCATTATATAATATTTTATAAATGTAATTTTTTAATAAATTTATAAATTTTATAAAAGTTATTCGAAAACGTTAAAATAAAAAAAATAAAAAAAAGTAAAAGGTTAATAAAATATATGTAATAAAAACAATTTAAATATATAAAGTTAAAAAAAATATTAAATAAAAAGTAAATAACTTTTATAAAATATAATTTATTACTTTAATAATTTAATTTTTAAAAAAAGTTTTAAATTATTAATAATATTATTATATTTTAATTTATAAATATAAATTTAATTAATTAATAAATAAGAAATATAATATAATAAATTAAAATTAATATAAATTAAAAATTATAATAATAATAAAATTATTAAATAAAAAATAAATGTTAGTTATAATAATATTTATATATTTATTTAATTAAAAAAATAATATAATTTTAAAATTTTTACATAATTTAAAAAATACAAATTATATAAAAAGATATTTTATAATTAAATTTAATAATTTTATATTTGTTTAATATTTTTTAAATTAATAATGATAATATTAATAAAGTAATTTTAATAAAAAAATAAATAAATATTGTTGGAATGTAATTACGTGAGGATAGTCACGTGGTAACACGTGACTATTCTCCACACACAAAACACTAATCTTTAACATACACAATAATAAAACAAAAACAAAAACAATAATAAAAATCAAGAACGACATTTTTAACGATAGCTTTATTTTAATATCTCTTTATTTCCTTAATCCTAGTCTTTTTACAAATATAAAATCTATAAATTATTTTAATAATAATGCGATTATTAATAATTTATATTATTTATATTTTTATTTTTATTTTTTGTTTGTTTTATACGGTTTTTAATTTAATTAATAGTTTTTTTTAATTTTAATTTTTGGTTTTTTTTAATTTGTTTTTTAAATTTCTTTTAATTTAATTATTTTGTTAAAAAATTAAATTATAATTAAATAGTAATAATTTTATATATATTAATAATTTATTAATATAATATAAATTTTTTATATTTATATTAATTTGTTTTATATTAATTAAAATTATATAAATAATATTTATTTAAATTTATTATAAATAAAAAGTTTAAAAGATTTAACTTTTATAATAAAAGCTTTAAATTAAAGTTTATTTTTAATTATTAAATTTTTATTTTTTTAAAGAAATATTAATAATAATAATTTAATAAATAAATTATTAATTATTTTAATATTAAAATATTTTAAAATAAAAGTAACGTAATTTTTTAATAATATATATAAATTTATTTTATATTAATAATTTTATAATTATTTATATTTTTAATTAATTATATTAAATATAATTATTTTTTGAAATTTAAAAGTAAACTTTTAACTTTTTTAAATTAACGTTATTTATTTTTAATATAATTAATTTATTATTTAAATTTATTATTAACTATATTAATTATATAAATATGTTTTTGCTTAAATATATAAATTACGAAAAAGTAATAATATAAATTTTTATTTATTTTTAAAAAATTAATTAAATTAATATATATTAAAAATGTTATTATTTTAAACCGTTTTTCGAAAGTCTTTTTTTATTTTTACATTAAATTTTTAACAATATTATAATTATATATAAAATTAAAAGTATTTATTATTGTTAATTTTTATAAAGTTATAATTTATTTAATATAAAATAAGTTTTTTTTATAATTGAAAAATATAAATAAATATAAAATTTTTTTTTTTTTTAATTTTATTAACTTTTAATAATAATATTTAAATATTAAATAAATTAATAAATTTTATATTTAAAAATATTAAATAAAAAGTAAATAACTCTTGTAAAGTATAATTTATTATTTTAACAATTTCATTTTTAAAAAAAAGCTTTAAATTATTAATAAAAATATTATACTTTAATTTATAAATATAAATTTAATTAATTAATAAATAAAAAGTACAAGGTAATAAAATAAAATTAATATAAATTAAAAATTAAAGTAAGTATATAATTGTTAATTAAAGATTAATTGTTTAATATAATAATAATTATAGATTTATTTTTATTTAATTAAAAAGATAAAATGATTTTAAAATCTTTATATAATTTAAAAAATAAAAATTATTTAATAAAATATTTTATAATTAAGTTAAATAACTTTATATTTGTTTAATGTTTTTTAAAGTTAATAATATTAATATTAATAAAATAATTTTAATAAAAGAATAAGTAATTGTAAAATTTATAAACTATTTTAATAACGATATAATTATTAATAATTAATTATTTATATCTTTATTTTTTAATTTAATAACTTTTATCCATTTTTTAACTTTAACTTTTATTCGTTTTATATAGCTTTTAATTTAATTAATAACCTTTTTAAACTTTAATTTTATTTTTTTTAATTATTTTTTTAATTTCTTTTATTTTAATTATTTTATCGAAAAACTAAATTATGGTTAAATGGTAATAATTTTATATATATTAATAATTTATTAATATAATATAAAAATCTTATATTTATATTAATTTATTTTATATAAATTAAAATTATATAAATAATATTTATTTCAATTTATTATAAATAAAAAATCTTTAATAAAAATATTACCATAATTAATAATTAATTTAATTAAACACTTTAAAATTTTAAATATAAAAGGTTTAAGAAATTTAACTTTTATAATAAAAGTTTTAAATTAAAACTTATTTTTAATTATTAAACCTTTATATTTTTAAAAGAATATTAATAATAATAATTTAATAAATAAACTATCGATTATTTTAATATTAAAATATTTTAAAATAAAAATAATATAATTTTTTAATAATATATATAAATCCGTTTTATATTTAATTATATTAAATAAGATTTTTAGTTATTATATAATTAAATATAAAGTAAATTTATATTAATAATCGTATAACCATTCATTTTTTTAATTGATTATATTAAATATAATCATTTTTTTAAACTTAAAAGTAAAATTTTAACTTTTTAAAATTAACGTTAATTATTTTTTAATATAATTCGCTTATTATTTAAATTTGTTATTAATTATATTAAATATATAAATACGTTTTTATTTAAATATATAAATTGAAAAAAAGTAATAATATAAATTTTCGATTATTCCTTTTGTTTTTTTAAAATTAATTAAATTAATATATATTAAAAATGCCATTATTTTAAACCATTTTTTAAAAGCTTTTTTTACCTTTATATTAAATCTTTCAATAATATTATAATTAAACGTTTAATTTAATATACGCTTATAATTACTTATATAATTAAAAATATTTATTATCATTAATTTTTATAAAGTTATAATTTATTTAACATAAAATATATCTTTTTTTTTATATAATTAAAAAATATAAATAAATTTAAAAAATAATTTCTATTTTTATTTAATTTTATTAATTATAATTATATAAAAAAAGTTAATATTAATATAATTTTTTAATCCGGTATAATATTGCCATAAATATTATTTTTAAACGTATAAATTATATTATACTTTTTTTTTTATTCGTTAATTATTTTAACTTTAATAAAAAAAATACTATTAATAATAATATAATATATTAATATAATATAATAAAAGAAATTTAAACTATTTTTAAAATAAAGAATAATTTAATTAAATAAATAAAAAGTAATACGGTAATTAATTCTTTTATATTATATTTTAAAACGTTATTATCGAAAATTAAATAATTATAATTAATTAAAAAGATTAATTAAAAGATATTATATATATTTATATATTTTAAAGATTTTTTAATATAAAATAACCACTTTAATACGTATAAATTATATAAATTGCTTTTTTCTTTTTTTTTCCTTTAAAAATCTCTTTTTTTTTTCTTTTTAAATAATTGAATTTTAATCTTTACAATTATTTTAATTTAAATCTTTATTATTTAATTAATTTATTTTAAATCCTCGTTTTTTCGTTAATATATTAATAATATTATATCGTTTTTTAAAAATATAATGTTTATTATAATTATTTAAAATTCCTGTTGGTAGGTACGTACGTAAAGAGATAACAGTAAAGCAAGTAACAAGTAAATTAAGTGCGATAAAACTGGTATAATATTGATGTTTAAAGAAGGAATTATTTATGGTAAAGGAACGAGGGGAACTCGTTCCTTATATAATGCACGGTACATAAGTACGACTTCCTTTTGACTAAAGACGTAAAACGTCATGACACGTTCATGAGTCATTCAACCATCAATTCCCGTATTTACTTTTATTACAATATTATCTTTTTTCACTTTTATTTATAATACCGCATTTAAAAAGTTTATTATTACTTTATTACCTCGTTATATTTTTTTTTTACGTTTTAACACTTTTATTAATGTAATTAATAACAATAATAATAACAATAATAATAATAATAATAACTTTAACAATTTTATTTTTAAATTGTTTTTTTATTTTAAAACTTTTAAATTATTTAATTAAAGATTTAATAAATTTTAAACAATAAAATATTAATAAATAATTAATACCGTAAAAGAATTACATTTTTTATTTATTAACTTATTAATAATTTAAACATTAATAATATATTATATTTTTAACAATTAAAACTTTTAATTATTTAAATATTTATTATTTACTTTTTTAATAATATAATTTTTAATTAATATATCCGTTAAATAATTATTAATAAAAGTTTTTAAATATTATTTAAACTAATAACACCATACGCCAATTATATTTAAAATCAAAATAATAATAATTTATTTTTTATTTACGTAAATATTTATTAAAATAATTTAATTAAACAAATTATATTTTATTTATAAAATCTTTATTATATTAAAAGTTTAATTATTTAAACCTTTAATTATTTAAATAAAATTCCTTATTATATTTACAAAAAATATTTTAAATTTTTCGACTTTTCCTTTTACATTAACATATAATTATTCTTTAATTATCAATTAATTTTAAAATAATTTAACAATAATTATAATAACTATTTATTTATAATAAAATAATATTTATTTTAAAAACTTTAATTTTATTATTTAAAAGTTAAAAATAATAAAAAACCTTTGATTATTAAAAATATCCAGTTAAAAAATTTGTTATATTTAAAAAAATATAATGGTAAAACTTTATTAAAAAAGATTTTAAATTTATAAAATAAATAATAATAATTAATAATTAATATTAATAATATAAATAAATAAATATAGTCTTTTAATTAAATTTCGTTTTATATACATAATATCTTTTAAATAATTTAATTAAATTAAATTTATAAAAAATGAATTAAAATATATCTTTTTACATATTAAATAACGATATAATTTTCCTTTTATATCTTTTAATTTAAAATTATTTAAATTAATTTTCGTATTTTCTTTGTATTTTTTTTCCTTTTTACACATATTTTAACCATAATTTAAGATTTTAAATATTAATTTTATTTATAATTATCTTTTTTAAATTTAAAAATATTTAACTTTATTAATATTAAATTATTTTAATTAATATTTTTTATAATTAATTTAATAGTTTATTTATTATTTTTAAGATTTATAAGTTTTTAATAATTTTAATAATTTTATATAAATAACTTTAATTTATTTTTTATTATATTTCTTTATATTTCGTTTTTTAAAAAATGTTTTATAATATATTTATTAATATTTCAAATTTTATTAATTAAATAACATTTTTACCAATTATATTATAATTAACATTTTTAAGATATATTTATATATTTAAAGATATTGTATAAAAATATAAAATTATTAACTTTTAAAAATTCCTTTTTTATTTTATACGTATTTTGTTAATTATTTTTTTATATTATTACGTAACATTTTTCGATAATAATTTAAATAATATAATTTATATTTATTACTTTTTATTTAATTATTTAAATATATATAATAAATAAATCTTCTTTTATATTAATTCTTTTTTAATTTAATACTTTTTATAATAAAATAATAATTATAAATAATTTTATAAAAACTAAACCTATTAAATTTAACTATAATTTTATTAACTTATATTATTATATTTAAATATTAAATCCATCTTTTACTAATACTATTAATTATTCTTATAAATTTAAATTTAAATAATTTATAACCGACTTTTACTTATTTTTATATTTATGAAAAATAATATAACTTTATAACTCTTTTAATTTTAAATTTTATATAAACTTTTATAATTTAATCTTTAAATTTTAAACTTTTATTTACTTTAATTTCCAATAATTACTTATAATATAAAATTATTTTTTCTTTTATAAATTTTGCCATTTTATCCAAATTCACTATTTTTAAAAGTATTATTTTTAAATAATTTAATAATTCTTTTTTTATTTTAATAATTGTTTTATATTTAAAGTTATTAAATATATATTATATATTAAAAATTTAATAAATTAAACTAATATTAAAATTAAAATAATTTATTTTATTTAATAATATTTTTTAATTAACCTTTTAATATTAAACGTAAGTTTTTATTATTTTTATTATATATTTATATATATATATATTTTTTAATAATATATATTAAAAATATATTAATATATTAAATCTTAACCTTTATAATTGTATTAAATATATAAATTAATAATAAATTTTCGTTTTATAAATTTATAATTAATAACTTATTAATTTAAATAATCTTTTTTGCTTTTTTTCTAAAGAATTTTTTTAAATATAATATATTTTAAAATTTTATTTTTAAATTTAATTCGAACTTTTTAACCTTTTTTTATTTAATTAATTAATATATATTGTAATAGTTTTAATATTATCAAATATTAAATAATCTTTTAAAATTTAATATTTCATTTTTTATCGGGAATAATATAGTTGGTTATAGTTTATTTTATAAATTATTATTATTTGTTTAAATTTTAAAATTAATTAAAAAAATATAATTATATTAAATTATACATTAATAAAATTATCGAAATTTTCCTCTTATTTTTTATTTTTTTTAATTAAAAAGATTATTTGGTTTTTTTAATGAAACATTTATTATTATATTATATTTTTCTATAATATACTTTATTTTAAAATCGAATATTTTAATATAAATAATTTATTATAATAATATAACGTTAAATAAGTTAAGGAAATTATTATTTAATTAAAAGATTAAGATTTTTATATTAGTTTTTAATAAAAATCGGATTTTATAAAAGTAATTTTTAAATTGTTTTAATATTTTTATCATTATAAAACATTTTTATTTTATATTATTATATTTTAATTTAATTCTTTTTTATACTTTTAATTTATAATAAAAAAGTTTAAAAATCCTTTAATTCTTAAATTATTTTATTATTATTCTTTAACTTTAATTAAATCCATTTATTTTAAATATTATTTAATAATTAAATTTATAATTAATTATAATAAAAAAAAGTAAATTTGTAAATACTTTTAATTTATTTATGGTTTAAATTTAAAATGTTTTTTATATAAATGGTTTTTTTTTTACGTAATAATTTTACTACAAGTAATATTTTTGTAATATAATTCTTAATTTATATACAAAAATATACCGTTAAATTTAAAAATAATCGGATTTTTATTATATCTTTTTACGTATTTTATTCGAAGATTTTTAAAACCTTAACTTTATTAAATAAGCAATTATTTAATTTATAAATATAATTTACGATTTTAATTATAAACTTATAAAATTTTAAATTTTTTAAATTTGCAATAATTTTAATTAATTTAAAATTTAATAATACTTTATTTAATTCTTAATATATTTAAATATAAATTATTAGATTTTTAAGTAAATTTCTTAATTATTATATTTAATATTTGATTTTTTTATATTAATATTATCGAAAAATAATTTATAAATATATAAGATTAAATTAAACAATATATAGTTTTTAACTTTTAAAAAATGTATAATTGAATTCGTTATTTTTATTAAGATTATTGTAAATTTAAATAATTTAAATAAAATTATAAATATTATTATATTTTAATTATAAATAAATAAATTTAAGTAATTATATTTTATTTTAAAAATAAATTTACGTATAAAAATATTGTATAAATAATAAATTCTTTAATAAATATATTATAATCTTTAAATAAAAACACGTCTTTAATTATTTAAACGTTTAATTTAATAACAAAATTAATTAATTAATTATAATCCACCATTTTTCTTTTTAATAATAAATCAAATATTTTAATAAAAGTTATAACTTTTTTCGAAAATCTTTACTTTAATTTTATTTTATAAGATTTTAATTATATAATCTTTTAACAATATTAAAATAAAAATATTCTTTATTTATTAAACTTTATATTATTATATCTTAATGATATAAAAAGATACAATCTTTTTTTTAATTTTTCCAAATTTATTAAATCTTTATGTTAAAACTTTTTCTTAATAATATAAAATTTTAATAAATATTTTTTTTTAATTAATAAACTTCATATTTTTTAATTTAATAATTAAGGCTTTAAATTGCTTTAATATTAAATATTTTTTTTTAAAATTCTTTAATAAGTTTAAAAATAATATTTTAATATAAATTATTTAATTTAAATAAATTAAAATCTTTGATGGTTGAATGACTCATGAACGTGTCATGACGTTTTATGTCTTTAGTTAAAAGGAAGTCGTATTTATGTATTATATATTATATAAAAAATGAATTCCTTTCGTTTTTTTACTATAAATAATTCCTTCTTTAAATATTAATATTATATTAGTTTTATTATATTTAATTTATTTATTATTTATTTTATTATTATTTCTTTACGTATATATTTATTAATATTAATTAATATTGTTAAATATTTAATAATATAAATTAATAAAGTTAAAAAAGTCATTATTACAATAATTCAAAAAAACCTATCGTAATAATATACGCAATATTAACGATTTTTCTTTTATAAAAAATATTTGCATTATTTATAATAAATAACCCTTTATTTATATATAACTTTTACAAAATATTTTTACGTTATTTTAATTTAAATCCTTTATTTTTTACATTTTTATCCCTTATATTATTTATATTCTTAATAATATTTTAAGATTTATAAGTAAAAAATTTAACGCAAACTTAAACTTATATTATTAATAATAATATAATAAAATAAAAAAATAAAAATAAATTATTTAAATTTTTTAAATTAATTCCCGATTAAAGATTTATTTTTATATAATAATTTAACTATATAATAATAAAGTAGGAATTAATTAACTTATAAGATAAATCACCCCATAACGGCCATATCCCATAACGGCCATAACAATTTTGAAGTTATTGTTAATTAATTTATTTATATTTATTTGTTTGTTTCTTTACCATTACTTTCGTATTTTGATATAAAATTTATTAATATAACCTTAATATATTCTTGCGTAAATTCCCGATTATTTTGAATAACTTTCTGTTGTATTGGGGCTGTATTTGCTGGTGTATTATTCGGCTCTTTTATTAAACGTAGCTTTAGTTTTACCTTAATTTCTTTTATATCTTTTATATGTATAAAAGCTTAATTTGGGTTCGGAATAATTTTGCGACGTTTTTTAAGCTTTATTCTTTTTAATATAGCTTATAATTGCTTAGCCCAAAACTTGGCGGCGGTAAGTTTACTAATTTTTATATTAAGGATTTTGTCGAATTTACGAAATAAGAGTTGCGTAATAAGCGTAGAAAAGATTGGATTAAATAAATCGAATTTTGATTATATAGTTTTTAATTCTTGTGATAATTTAAGCGTATCAAAGTTAATTTTAATTATTATAATTATAAAATTAACAGGTTTAAAGGTGGTAAGTAATAAGGTAATGGTATTAAAGCCTTTATCTCGTATTAAATATAAGCTTTTTAATAATTACATTAACAATATTAACCATAATCTTAAATATTTTTAGTTTATAAAAATGTATTTTAATATTATCGTTAACTTTTATGTTTTTATAAGTAATTAGAAAAAGTTTTCTTTATCCACATCTTATAAAAGCCGATCGAATAAACGTATCTGTAAACAAAATTTAAAAAAGCGTTTAAAAACGGCAAATATACTTATATTAAAAGGCTAAAATATATAAGACGTATAGGCTAAAAAAAATAAGATATAAATTTTATAAATTAAGTATTTTTGCATAAATTTATTGCTTGTATAATTATTGTAACCGTCAAATATAAAAAGTTTTTATTAATTAAGATTCTCGGACTTAATATAAGGTAAATAAACTTTTTTAAGCTATTTAAAAGCGATTTCTTTATTCGTTTAATTGTTAAAAGATGTAGTAAAATGTTAGGATTTATACAGTTAATTATTTATATTAAGAAACTATTATTATTATACGTTAACATTATTAAAAATTATTAACGGTAATAGTATTTTATTAACGGTTGTAATAACGGTTAAAATAATAATTTATTTTCGTTTTAAAAGGTTTTTAAATAATATATATTTGTAATAAGCTTTTTTAAATACTAAAGTATTATCCCTAATATTTTTTTATAGCTTAAACTTGTCGGCGTTCGTACGTAACGCAAAGGGGATATCGACGATTTTTAATAAGCTTAATCGATTAAATAACTCGTCCAGTAACTCGGTTGTAACGTTGTTTAAACGCTTATAATCTATTGTATAATCTTTTATACTACTTATTTTTAAATAACAACGTAAAAAACCGACGTACCAATTCTTTCCGAATAATATATATACGCCGTTATGGAAGAATAAGCGTTAAGCGAATAACTTAAATCTCAAATGTGGCGGCGTATAACTTAATACACTTTATATAACAATTTAACGAGCCAAATAATCTTCCTAAATTTTAGATAACTTTTAATAAGCCTCATTATAATCTTCTTTTATTTAAATACCTTTAATACAACGTTATATATAAATGTAATTAACTTAATAATATTACAACGCGTTCCGAATCAACTGTTTATCCTTGATGTTATATATAACGGTAACTGCGCGGAATTAAGTTAAAAACTACATATTATAAAAAAAAGAAAAATTTAAATAATAAAATAATATAATTAAATTTAAAATTAAGTTGTAAAAAAACCTTATTATAAATAAATTTAAATTAATAAATAAATTAAACGCGTTTTTAAAAACCTTATGGCCGTTGTGGGGTATGGCCGTTGTAAGGTGATTTATCTTAAATAATTATTCTTAAATAAAAGATAATTTAAGTATTATTTACGTTATTAAATTTCGAAAATATTAATAAAAGTTTAATAAATATACGTATATTTAAAGAAATTATAAATAAATATTAAGAACGATTTAAAGGATTTACGGTAAATAATTTTATAATATTATTAAAATAAATATATTTAAAATTATAAAACGTATTAATAATAAAAGGCGTTTATATAAAAAGGTATAATATTAATTATGCGAAGGTATTTATTAATTTTATAACGTTACGTAAATTATTAATATAATATATTAACAAATTAAATATAATTAAATAGAAATAATTGGATGTATTAATATAGAAAATATTTATATATAATATTAATAAAGATTTGGTTTATTTTAACGTGCGGATTTATATATATATTACGTTATAATAATAATTGGTAATTTTTAATTTATAAACGTTAATTTAAACAATTATACGTATAAATTAAATCTTATTTTTTAATATAATTTTAGTTAAATTATTCCTTTTTTGTTTTTAATATATATTGTTTATTTTATACGTAATATTCCTTCCACCCCTTGCTTTTAATAATTTTTTATTAATTTTTAATATTTTATCTTTAGTTTAATAATTAAAAACCATTATATACCTTTTTTTCCAATTATTATCTTTATTATATAATCCATTTTTAATTTATATTATAATATAATTTAATTAATCTTTTTAAAAGATATTAAACTATTTATATTAAGGTAATATTTAATTAATAAAAAACGTCTTTTATTTTTTAACTTTATAAAGAATTAACGCGTTTTTTTTTAATTTACTTTTATAAGTTAATATTTTATATAATATCTTAATATATATAAGATAATTAAGGTATAATTTAATATATAATATTGGTTTTACGTAAGGATAAATCTTTATAATAATATTAAGAAATATGTTTAAATTATTTAAATTATTATTAAATAATTTTTATATAATAACGGTAGTTTTTTTAAGCGTTAAAGTAAACGGAAGAAATTAATTTATAAAAGGTTATAGTTTTTTCTTTTAAACGGTTTTATTATTTATATTAATAAATAGTTTAATAAAATAAATTTTTATATTTATTGGTAATTAATAAGTATAAATATATTATAACGTTTTTTTAATACGAATTTTTAACGAAATATGTTTCTTAATTATTATAAGTTATTTTAAAAAAGTTTAAAATAATAAGAATAATTATATAAGTAAAATCTATAATATTTTTAAAAATAAGTTTCGATTTTTTTTTAAATATATGTTATACGGTAAAAATCCGATAAATATAGTTTTATACTATTTTTTCTACTATTTTTATAAAAAAAGTAATAATATATTTTTTATATAACGTATTTTGATATTAATGTTTTGTAAATATATATTTAATTATGGAATAATATTTTAATATAAAATAAAATAAAATGTAATATTATTAAGATTAAATATTTATTATTTTTTATAATATTAAAATTAAAGAAAAGAATAAGAAAAAATTAAATTTGGAAATATTATAAGTTATATTTAATAAATTGTTATTATATTAACGTGTTTTGAGATAAGATTTTAAAAGAAAGTAATAATTTATTATAATTGTTTATTAAGTATGTCGTACCGTTTTATAATTATAATACGTTTTATTTATTTTATTATATTAGTTTAAAAATTTAATAAATAAATTTTACGTTTTAATAAATATTTACGAAAATTTAAAAGGTGTACGATAATATATGATAGAAAAAAGTAATAAAGATATTAATTAATATTATATAAAATAAAGGTATTATCGAATCGATAAAAGTGAAAGATATTAAGTTAAAAAAGTATTATAAAATTGAAAGAAACGTTGTTAAATATGTAAAAAAAAAAGATGTTAATTTATTAAACATTTTGAAAAAGAATAAAAAAAAGTCAAAAATTAGTGAAAAATTAAAAAGGAATAAAATAAAAGAAAATATGCCATATTTTTAATTAATTATAAGAATATTAAAGAAAAAAGTTTAAAATTTAATAATAATGAAAATAACGTTTAAATTTTTAAGATAAAAAAAGGTAAAATTAAATAATTTTTAACTATTACTTATTTAATAAATTAAACGTATTAATATTGGATTGCTTTTTATTACTTCCCTTTTAAAAAACTTTAAAATAATATTTTTTTCGTTTTAAATTAATATGTTAAAAACGTTTTTTAAGGAATTATTTCCGATATAAACGTAGTACAAATATTTATTATGGGAAAAAAATAATATTAAATATTTATATAAGGCTTTTTTAAATATAAATTAAAGATAAACAATAATTAAATAAATAAAATAAATATTAAATTTGGTAATAAATTCTTAATTAAATTATTAAAAATAATTATAGTTAATATTTCCTTTAAATTAATTAATTTTTATATAATAAAATTAAATATTTTATTTTTTTTATATTTTAAAAATATAAATTATTTAAGAATATATTTAAATAATATTATTAATTAATTAATTGGAAAAAGCGGAGTAATTGTAACGGTTATACGTAAATAGGAATATTTATAGTTTTATTTTAATAATATAATTTATTTTATAAAAACAAAATTGCAATGTTTATACTCCCGTTTTAACTATTTATCCGTAAATAAATTATATAATTTATTAAATAAAATTAATTATAATATTAATATTAATAATATTAAAGAAATTAATAAATTTTATTATTATTATTAAGTAAAAGGCAAAACTTTTTAAAAGTTTAAATTTAATTTAAAAGATCTTAATATAAATTTTAATTACGAAATAATTATTAATATTATATATTTTAATAAATAATTAATATTATACGTAATTAACGTAATTATAGGTTTTTAAACGATATAATTTATAAGAATTATTTTGGTTAAAAAGATATAAGAAATCTTTAAATAATATTAAATAAATACATATTTTAAATCTTTTAATATTATTACTTATAATACCGGCACCAATTTTAATAATATTAATGGTTGAATGATTCATGAACGTATTATAACGTTTTACGTCATTAATCAAAAGGAAATTGTACTTATATACCGTGTATTATATAAAAAACGAATTTTTTTCGTTTTTTTATTATAAATAATTCCCTTTTTAAATATCAATATTATACCAATTTTATTACATTTAATTTATTTATTATTTATTTTATTATTATTTCTTTATATATATATTTATTAATATTAATTAATGTTGTTAAATATTTAATAATATAAATTAATAAGGTTAAAAAAGTCATTATTATAATAATTCGGAAGAATTTATTATAATAATATACGTAATATTAACGATTTTTTTTTTATAAAAAATATTTATATTATTTATAACGAATAATCCTTTATTTATATATAATTTTTATAAAATACTTTTATGTTATTTTAATTTAAATCCTTTATCTTTTATATCTTTATTTTTTATATCATTTATATCTTTAATAATGTCTTAAATTTTATAAATAAAAAATTTGACGTAAATTTAAGTTTATATTATTAATAATAACGTAATGGAATAAGAAAATAAAAATAAATTGTTTAAATTTCTTAAGTTAATTTTTAATTAAAGATTTACCTTTATATAATAATTTAATTATATAACAATAAAGTAAAAATTAATCGACCCATAAATAATTATTTTTAAATAAAAGGTAATTTAAATATTATTTGCGTTATTAAACTTTAAAAATATTAATAAAAATTTAATAAATATATATATATTTAAAGAAATTATAAATAAATATTAAAAACAATTTAAAAAATTTATAATAAATAATTTTATAATATTATTAAAATAAATATATTTAAGATTACAAAATATATTAATAATAAAAGATATTTATATAAAAAGGTATAATATTAATTATATAAAGGTATTTATTAATTTTATAATGTTATATAAATTATTAATATAGTATATTAACGAATTAAATATAATCAAATAAAAATGGTTAGATATATTAATATAAAAAATATTTATATATAATATTAATAAAAAATTAATTTATTTTAACGTATAAATTTATATTTATATTACGTTATAATAATAATTGGTAATTTTTAATTTATAAATGTTGGTTTAAATAATTATACGTATAAGTTAAATTTTATTTTTTAATATAACTTTAATTAAATTATCCTTTTTCTGTTTTTAATATACATTACTTACTTTATACGTAATACTCCTTTTATCTTTCATTTTTAATAATTTTTTATTAATTTTTAATATTTTACCTTTAATTTAATAATTAAGAATTATTATATATTTTTTTTCTCAATTACTACCTTTATTACATAATTTCTTTTTAACTTATATTACAATATAATTTAATTAATTTTTTTAAAAAATATTAAATTATTTATATTAAAATAATATTTAGTTAATAAAAAACGTCCTTTATTTCCTAACCTTATAAGAAATTAACATACCCCCTCCCAACTTATTCTTATAAGTTAATACCTTATATAATACCTTAATATATATAGAATAATTAAAGTATAATCCGATATATGACATTAACCTTACGTAAAGGCAAACTTCCACAATAATACCGAAAAATACATTTAAATTATTTAAATTATTACCGAATAATTTTTATATAATAATAGCAATTTTTTTAAGCGTTGGAATAAACAGAGGAAATTAACTTATAAAAGGTTATAATTTCTTTTCTTAAATAATTTTATTATTTATATCGATAAATAATTTAATAAAATAAACCTTTATACTTATTAATAATTAATAAACATAAATATATTATAACGTTTCTTTAATATAAATTTTTAACAAAATATATTTTTTAATTATTATAAACTACTTTAAAAAGATTTAAAATAATAAAAATAATTATATAAATAAAACTTATAATATTTTTAAAAATAAATTTTAATTTTTTTTAAATATATATTATATAATAAAAATTTAATAAACGCAATTTTATATTATATTTTCTATTATTTTTATAAAAAAAATAATAATATATTTTTTATATAACATATTTTAATATTAATATTTTACGAATATATACTTAACCATAAAACAACATTTTAATATAAAATAAAATAAAATGTAATATTATTAAAATTAGATATTTATTATTTTCTATAATATTAAAATTAAAGAAAAAAATAAGGAAAAGTTAAATTTAAAAATATTATAAGTTATATTTAATAAATTATTATTATATTAGTATACTTTAAAATAAGATTTTAAAAGAAAATAATAATTTATTATAACCGTTTATTGAATATATTACACTATCCCATAATTATAATATATTTTATTTATTTTATTATATTAATTTAAAAATTTAACAGGTAAATTTTATATTTTAATAAATATTTACGAAAATCTAAAAAGTATACAATAATATATAATAAAAGAAAATAATAAAGATATTAATTAATATTATATAAAATAAAAATATCACCAAATTAATAAAAGTAATAGATATTAAGTTAAAAAAGTATTATAAAATTGGAAGAAATGTTATTGGATATGTAAGAAAAAAAGATGTTAATTTACCAAATATTTTAAAAAAGAATAAAAAAAAGCCAAAAATTAATGGAAAATTAAAAAGGAATAAAATAAAAGAAAATATACTATATTTTTAATTGGTTATAAGGATATTAAAGAAGAAAATTTAGAATTTAATAATAATAAAAATAACGTTTAAACTTTTAAAATAAAAAAAAATAAAATTAAATAATTTTTAACCGTTATTTATTTAACAAATTAAATATATTAATATTAAATTGTTTTTTACTACCCCTCCCTTAAAAAACCCCAAAATAATATTTCTTTTATTTTAAACTAATATGTTAAAAATATTTTTTAAAAAATTATTCCCAATATAAGCGTAATATAAATATTTACTGTAGAAAAAAGATAATATTAAATACTTATATAAGATTTTTCCAAACATAAATTAAAAATAAATAATAGTTAAATAAATAAGGTAAATATTAAATTTAATAATAAATTTTTAATTAAATTATTAAAAATAATTATAATTAATATTTTTTTTAAATTAATTAATTTCTATATAATAAAATTAAATATCCCATTTTTTTTATATTTTAAAAATATAAATTATTTAAGAATATATTTAAATAATATTATTAATTAGTTAATTAAAAAAAACGAAATAATTATAATAATTATATATAAATAGGAATATCTATGATTTTATTTTAATAATATAATTTATTTTATAAAAATAGAATTGTAATATTTATATTCTTGTTTTAGTTATTTATTTATAAGTAAATTATATAATCTATTAAATAAAGTTAATTATAATATTAATATTAATAATATTAAAGAAATTAATAAATTTTATTATTATTATTAAATAAAGGATAAGATTTTTTAAAAGTTTAAATTTAATTTAAAAAATCTTAATATAAATTTTAATTATAAGGTAATTATTAATATTATATATCTTAATAAATAATTAATATTATATATAATTAATATAATTATAAGTTTTTAAACAATATAATTTATAAGAATTATTTTAATTAAAGAAATATAAAAAACCTTTAAATAATATTAAATAAATATATATTTTGGATTTTTTAATATTATTATTTATAATATTAATACTAATTTTAATAATATTAAATTTAAAAATGAAATCTACATTATTA